>OY747706.1:17991529-18309029 GCA_963556495.2 Valencia hispanica
GTAAAATGCTAACCTTTTTAATTGGTGAAGCCAAATTGGCTGTCTACGTGTCACGCCTTGACAAACTGCATGCGAAGCAAACATGTGATTCGGTGACTCTGTGGAAGTTGAATGTTAAATCCAGTTTGCGTTTGGAATTCAGTTTTCAGTCGGTGAGCCAGAGTTTGGTGAGTTTCAAGGAACAGTGGTCAGAGGGGAACATCCTTTGTAGAGTCACTGCTGGTGAAGAATTAGAGTTTAATGATGTGTTAGAATTATTGAAATAAAGGAGACTAAATCAAAGTAATGTATATTGGCAGAAAACCTGGTGGCATTACACATTGTTTAATATTCAATTACACTGTATTTAATATTAAGAGGAAAATGCCATTGGAAACACAATTCTAGCTTTCATCAAGCAGTTGAAGCAGTTCATCAGTGGTTTTAAAGGGTGTATACTGGATCCCCAGTGCAGTTGCTGCACTGTCTGGTAGGTGATGCAGACAGTCAACATAATCAACAGAAGGCTATTCTGACTTAATGGAATGAACAGGGCTACATCCTTGTGCTCCTTTTATTTAATATGTACATGCTCCCACTAGCGCCTATTATAACAACCAATAAGATAAGCTACCATAACTATGCAGATGATACTCAGCTCTACATTACAATGTCACCAGGTGACTTTGAACCCATCCAAATGCTTAGCAAATGCATCAAGCAAATCAATGGATGAATGTACCATAGCTTTCTCCAGCTCAATAGAAACTAGAACCAGGAAAATAGAGCACATCACCCCAGTTCTAAAGTCCTTACATTGGCTCCCTGTAGCTCAGATAAAACACTTTAAAATACTTTTAATAGTTTATAAATCATTGAATGGCTTACTGGTCACCATACCAACCCCCAGATCACTCAGGTCTTCTACTAACAGTCTACTCAGCATCCCTAGAATCAGAACCAAACATGGAGAAGCAGCTTTCAGTTTATATGCTCCTCTAATCTGGAACAAATTTCCAGACAGCTTCAAAGCTGCTGAAACACTGAGTTCTTTTAAATCACAACTAAAAACTCATCTGTTCAGAGCTGCCTTTGAGTAATGTTTTCATGTATCATATGTTTTATGTGCATTTCATGCTGTTTTTAGTATAATTCAGTTTATAAATAAACTGAATTGAATTGAATTAGTTTATCCTAAATCCATGTCTGCTTTTGAGTACTGTTTTTACGTATCATATGCTATGTGTATGTTATTGCTATTTTTACTTTATCCCCTAATCATGTAAATCACCTTGAATTGCCTTGCTGTTGAAAGTGTGCCATACAAATAAAATAACCTTGCCTTGCCATATGATGAGAAAAAAATTTAATAGTAAGAAAATGTCAGAGGTGGAATCAATAAATTAACAGGCAGCTGCCTAAAACAAAACAGCTTAAACAGACAATCAGACTGTCATCAACTTAGCTTTATCTTAGATTTTGTCTAAAATATTTTGAGAAAAAACAAACATTTTAGCTATGTTAACTCAATAAAAATGTGTAGTTGTTTATAACTTAATTAGAAACAAACGAAGAAAAATTTGTTTCTTTGATTTTAATATTGAACATATTAAATTAAACTCGTGTGTGTGCTTTGTATACAAATATATATGTGGACATCTGAAAACATGACATTTTTGTAGTTTCTGTTCCTTCAGTGGATTTTCTTTTCTCTTTTTTGTTTTGATAAATACGAGATGTTGTCTTTGATGACTGCTCAACAAAGAAAGAGCTGTCTTCAGCTGTAACCTCCCTGCACTAGAATCTGGAACATGACACATGTCAGGCTGTGATAAATGGTGCAGAGTCTCAGTAATTTTACCAGGAATGCCCTTGAGATGCCCAAAACCCCAATTGCAAATGCTATTGTTGAATTAAACCATAACAAGAAATCCCTTGTTGTTGACATGATAGGAACCACACAGAAAATACAAGATTTCTTTGTATTCTCTCCAGGATTTACCTGTAGTACTTTGGCTAGTGTATAATATGGTTTGTGTGCTTTCATGCATAGGAAAAGAACAGTTGCACAATATGTGCTATGATGCATATAGAGTTATGCCTTTTCAGATTTAGTTTTTATCTAAACAAGGCATAATATGATAGATTGTTTTTCATAATTTTAACATAATTTAATTTTCTTGGAAACCTATGCAATATATAAGTAAAATTATTCCAATATAAAATATTTTCAAAGTACTGAAATCTAAATCTGCTAGGTGTATGAGTAATTTTGGGCTTAACTGTACATGAGTTATAGTTTTCCTCCTGTTAAGTACAGCACTATAATTACAACAAAACCTCGGCATGTTAACAATGTAATCAGTTGATACAACTGCAAAAGCTGCAAAAACAAGAAGCCTAAACTGCAAATGTTATGTGTGAACAAATACATGCTGAGTTTTAAATAACCATGCCTCTAAACAATGTCTCCCATGGTTGCACACTAGTAAACCTTACTTACCATTAATGAAAGTTATGAATAGAATGTGACAAATAGTTCACAGAGCCTTTTCCCATGGAGGCTTCTCTGTAAAAAATAACATCCATGAATGGAAAAAAGGAGAACTGAATTATTGTCTCTGGTGTTCTTGTTCGGGCTCTCTAAGCACTCTTGTGTGTGGTGAATTGCTCAGCAATTAATCCAAAAACTCTGGCTAAACTACCCTCTGTGATATCCTTTCCATCCTATGACTAATATAACGTTGGAATCTTAATTAGGAAGGAGTGTGCTGCAGATGTATTAGAGTAGCGATGGGAAAACAGATGAGGCCATCACACCACACAGCAGGGAGCTGAGAAGTCTGGTCCCCCATCGCTGTGTCCTATTCATAATGCCACGAGTGTGCCACATGCCTCTGCTGTCATCTGCATAGTGGCACCGGGGGCCCCCAGGGGCAGGGGCGGTCTTTGCTATCCGGCACTCGAGTTTACCCTGTTACTGGTACAGTTTGGTACATTGACTCATTTAAGAAAACCTTCATCATCCCATTGACCTCAGAAATCCATTTTGCATTAAGTTATAATGAGCTGATTTCAATGTTTAAGACAATTAAAACGTGTTCAAATTTTAAATACTTCAGCGGAGGTAAGGATGTGAACGATTAGTTTCATATTTGACAGAATTTTTTATTTAAAGTTTACGCAACCCTTCTTTTCAGAAAAAGTTAACTGGACCTTTTAAAGTTAATACATGTGAACAGGATAAAATAAATAATGTAGCCACATTTGCATAGTGGTGTTCTATGTCTGCTCCTATTTAATAAATTTATTTTCATGTTTGGCATTGGGGTTCAGTTTTGAAAAATGGCCATAGTTTGACAGTGTCTGTTCAGCTGGCTGCCTTCAATTTTATACCTGCAAAGTTTCAATCTAAACCCTCCCTGCGTCCTTTAACATTTGTTGCCCACACAAACTCCCCCCTCCACACTTTTTTCACCCCTTTTTTCAGGATTACTGGTACAGACTGCACTTGCACTGTTATTTTCAACCTTGGTGGACAGGGGCTCCAGTATGTATTCTGGAAATACTTCAAAGAAAAGCAAAAAGGCAGCAATTTTCTGCTTGAATATCCCTCTGACTAAATCCATTGATCATCCTCGGGGTTCCTGAGAGAGAGGGAGTGAGATGGAGAGGCATGTTTTATCCTCTAATAACTCCTACCTTCACCCCTTCCTGCCTCTCTGTTGTTGTGTTGTTGTTGGTCGCACTTCTGCTCTATTCCTTGGAGAGCTGCTGAGATTGAAGTTATTTTATGCTTCGGCTCCCCGGGCCCCAATTTGAAAACTCTTGTGTGTCAGTTTTCACACACTCCTGTCATATGGCATGGAGCACTGCAGGATTTTACCTTTTGCTTTTTTTTCAGTGAAGGCATCTTGTGGGGCATTCGGCTTGTTTTGACAAATAGTTCACACAAAGCGGACTATTAAATGTTAGTTTAAAAATGTTATGAAGAATGTTAAGAAATCTTGAATTATTTTTGCTCAATAAAAGTTTTGACTGTACATGTGTAAAAAAGTCACTGTTCTTAGTCTGTTTGATACATAAATGACAATGCAGCCAGACATGCATAAGACGTTCTGTTTTGCACCACTTGTTTGTAATAGGATTGTCATTATTACAGACAACAGTCCAACACATTCTTCTTTGTCAATAACTACATTGAATATGTAATGCAACTGTGACTGAAGTAGTTGCAGCCTGTTCTAAAAGTGACCAGAAGTTGGTAAATGATGTCATCACCTAATTTGCATGTAATTGTAATAAGACAGGGCTGCAAAGTGGTGCAGTTGGTAGCACTGTTGCCTTGCAGCAAGAAGGTCCTGGGTTCAAATCCCAGCCTGGGGTCTTTCTGCATGGAGTTTGCATGTTCTCCCTGTGCATGCGTGGGTTCTCTCCGGGTACTCAGGCTTCCTTCTGCAGTCCAAAAACATGACTGTTAGGTGAATTGGTTTCTCTTAATTTAGGTATGCGTGTATGGCTGTTTGTCCTGTATGTCTCTGTGTTGCCCTGCGATGGGTGTACCCCGCCTCTCGCCCCATGACAGCTGGAGATAGGCACCGGCTCCCTCGCAACCCTGCATTAGGATGGACGGATATAGAAAATGGATGGATGTAATAAGATAAATAATATCATACGTGAGATGACATATGATTTTTTTTAAATGCCTTAAGTAGATAACTAATAAAGAATAATAACTATGACTACAAATAAACTTTCTTCTGTCAATTCGTGCTTTTTGCTGTGTACTACTTCCAACTCCTGTACTTTGTTCTGTCTTAAAACAGTAATTTTTTTCAGTTTTTTTGTTTATTGTTATTCTTTGTAAGCTTCTTTCAGTGTTATAGTTAAATTTTTTTATCTTGTTGACATTTGATCTTCCACTCAGGAGTCACCATAGGAGCAATACTTTTTATCAAGTTATTTTTTTGAAACAACTGAATTTTGTACAAACATGACCAAAAATTTAACAAAAGTAAATTAACCTAAAGTCTAAATCTTTCATCTTTCCATTTTTTAAATATCAGAAATGGTTGCAAGACAGAATATTTGAGATCATTCACAACTGTGAAAAAGGCAGGGGACGAGGCTTTCCAATGCAAAAAGTCTGCTGGCTAACAGAGTGCAAAAGGCAATCATATTCAGTTTTAGACTGTTTAAATGCCTCCCCTGTGGAACAATGCCAAAGAGAGAAATAAAGCTGCATGGATCAAATGGCTGTCCTAAATTTTTTACAAGAATAGCAAAGACTAACTGTCAAAAGTGATGCAACATTGAACATGTCTAGAACATATGTAGAACAGCAGCAGGAGCAAGTTTACATTTATCACAGGTGGGATACATAAGATCTAATAATCTTTAACATTACTTTTTATGCACAATCTGCATTAACAATCCAAATGGACCAAAAAGAGGCAATTGAAATGAAGTGATTTATTTTAGTGCAGTGGTTTATTTTAGAAAAATTAAATTTTAAGTTTATAGCCCACCTGAAAGTTAATCAGCCAATGATTGGGATGATAATTCGCTCAATCCCAATCATCAGCTTGCAGGCAGCACTATTCTACTGCTTAAATACTGGGACCTCTGATGATAAGATAGCAAATAGTGCTTGTGAATAAGAACAATACTCACTTTCACAAGTTAAACTCTCTATCAACAGAAAGGTTAGTAGATAATGTAGGATTTTTTTAATTTAGAAAATTAATCAAGATACAGTGACAAAGATAAGTTGGCAACAGTGCTACTTTTTAAACGTTCATTAAACTGTTGTCTGATGAACTGTTGTGAAAGTTTAGACTGGAGTTGCTGCAGCTTCTCCAGTCTAAACTGGAGATTGTGATGTCCTCATCCAGGACATCACAATCCTAGGTGCTTAAGAGAAAGCATCTGACCTTCTCTTGTTCCTTGAAGAGGTCACACCTGTCATCCAAAAGCCTTCTTTAGTACTGAAAATCATTTCAAATTATTGAGACCAAAGCAATTCACTTGTTGGTATCTTTTGTGACATGTTTGGGTTGCCAGGTAACAACCCAAACAATTAATACAATCATGGGTAGGGCAAATGTCTCATATGACTTTAAGGAGAACAGAAAGATTGAGCTGACTGAGCAGCTGGCCACCTGGGCAACCCAAAGTCTGTGGTGTCTTTGTGTTTTGAGACCTTTTTATAAGTTTTATTGATCTTTTTATTACCAACACATGCTTATGTAAACAAACAACAACAACAACAGAGTAGAGGTGATATTTACAGCTTGCGCCAAAACTCTGTTCTTTATGACTACAAATCACAAGAGGAATCAGCTGAGAATGATTATTGTCCTTCATTATTTATGTTAATAATGCTGAATGAACCAACTGTAAACAAATTGACCAAATAACAAAGCCATTGGTTGTGGCAGGAAAAATCATTTAAAAAAAATCATAAAAATTGTGTGGCACTGCTTTTTTGCTAATATCACTTACCTTCTAAATGTTTGTTCCAAGGATAACCAGACATCGTTTTATCAAGTATGCTCACATATTTATCTGCCTAACATGGACTTGTGATACATTTTTGAACTATAACTGGAGTTAAGACTGGAGGCAGAGGGATGCTGCTTTGGCATCAGCTTCCTTTGTGTATATTTTCTATTCTTTAGTATTACCACAAAACCCAGCAGCATTACATTTTGGCAAATTTTCAACAATACTAACTAGAAAGCAAACAAAAAAAACGTTTTTTTCTTGTAAATGGCAATAAGAAACAACAACATATATCGCTTTATGTGGCAGGGATTAACGTTTTCACCATCCAACTCAAATCCAACTCAAATCGTGAATAAAAAATATTTGTTTTTGACATGCATTTCTTTGTCAAAATATTTAGATATGTTAATTTTCTTTTTCATGGTTCATTTTCTGTTAGTTTTCTGGTCAAATAAATAGCTGGGAAATAAACTTTTTACTGTTTGTTCTAATAAATAAATAAAATGTCTTAAGAGTAATGACTTTGAATATTTTAAAATGATCATGTGGGAAAGCAAATTTTTGCTTGGTGTTTTGTTCCTGAGTTTTGCTTCCCAGTTAAAATGATCAAGTGATAGAATAGAGCAGGAAAATGCATTGACAATGGCTTGTAATTCTTGTTAATTTGTGTGTATCTCTTTGCACATTGTACCTGTTAGATATATTTGTCAAATGTATAGATGGATGATTTGGTCACAACTGAACTCTCCTTCTTATAAATGGTAACAGCTCTTTTGGCCTGCTAATGTTCTTAAACTACAGTTAATTAACAGATGAAGACAAAAACCTGGACTAATTTAGAACTATTTGAAGAGAATCCATTCACCTTTCAATTGTGACCTATGCCAGTCCTAAGACTGAACCGGGGCTATCACTAACCTGGTGAATAAGTTTATCTTTGATGTCTGTGTAATCACACAGACATCATCCCAGTGAACCGTGGACCAAGCATTTTAATCAAGCCAGATGTTTACCATCATTTGTTGGTGATGTCAAAAGCATTTTCACATTTCTAGTAAATCAGAATCATTTCGTCACAACAACCTGACTTCAGACAAAGATTATGCAACAAGCATTTCACACATGAAAAAACCAACCATTTTTTGATATGATACAAACTTTGTTTTCTATTGCTGGATTGGCGATGCCCAAGCCTGTGACATTTGTGATGTACTATGCCAAGAACATTAAGTATCTGAAAGTGATACAGCTTCAATTTGCTAGACCATTAGACTAATTACTGCAATAATTAAGTAACTACTTGATTAGAACTAATGGGTACCTAATTATCCAGGAAGAAAGGATCAGGTGGTAATTTATAGAGTCAAGCTGATGTCTTCCGACATAGAAATGCCGAAACATAGGGGATCAAAACTGGGGAGAACAAAAAGTAAATGCTATTTGAGTGTTTACCTACCCCCCTGTGGATAAGGCAAACTGTTTGTTAGTATCACATCACATGAGTGAACTGAATTTTTAATGGAACACGATACACATCAATACAGTGTACAGGATGATTAGCTGCTATCTATTTTCTAATTAATCCCCAAGTTAAGGCTGATCTCAGTAATATTGATACTGATTAAGAGAGATAAGGAACCATTTTATTGAACTTGACAAACCTTATATAAAACAATAGACATTTATTTTAGATTTTGATGTAGTGTTTTTCATTGGACAGTTTCGTATGTTTAATAATAACATTGTCAGTATTTGTATTAATACACACATTACAGACAGGATAGCAATTAAGCAGTGCATTACTGTACATTTATTAAAAAATTACAACAGTGAATTAGTAATTTAACTATTTACTCCCAATGTATTATATATATTTATGGGAATATATTTCTATGGTAATTGACGAAATGTAGGTTTAACGAACACTTCCCATTGCATCTGGTTCCCGAGCTATAGCATGAGTCTACTTCTGACTCTTCGGTATTGTTTTTGTTTTCTTTATCTAAAAAGTCTAATCAACTTTTGTCAGGCTTTTATTGACACACAAGCAAATGTTAATTTCACAATTCATACTAACCATATTCAGGGTCATTCAACACAAACATACTTTAATTCCAAAGAAATATTCAATGTCAATTTATGCAATTTCTTCAAATAATAATGAATTGTGATGACTGTGGGAAGGAAGGATCTCATCTAGTGATCTCTTTTTAAACTTATCGGAAGACACACTGTTGTAATATTACTGTCTTATAAAAGGATGCTCAGGGTTGTCCAGATGTAAAAACAAAAACAAAGTTTGGCTGCTGTGGTTACACATCATAACAGCTTTCCAAAAGTAAAAAAGTCATAAAAATATAATTTTACCTTCCAAAACAAACCAAAACAATCTTTCAAAGAAAGCTATTTTTTAGATTCTTAAAAACTTGGAAGAAAACTTTCAAAAATAATAAATTGCAAGTAATATAACAGAGCTACTCATATAAATTGCAGCCTTGTGCAACACTATTCTGGAATTGGAATAGAATATATTAAAATATTACCTGTATGTATTGACTGCATGACCAGATCTTTAGTCCAAACTCAACAAACTCATTCTTAAGAGTGATCTATGGCATTGACACAGCACACTGACATTAACAATGTGAAGGAGCATAATTTTATCAGGTCACACTTTCTTATATTACCCTGTGAAAGTTAATAAAAGTCTGAACAGACTATTGTACAGTTTAACAGTTTTGACCCACTGCTTGTTTAAAACTACCCCAAATTATATCCCAATAGCATAAAACAGTGAAAAAAATAACCCAGCATTTCTTTCTCAACAAGAATGCCCCCTGCACTCAAAATTTTGACTAAGAAAATCAAAGGTCATCTAGCAGCCTTTAGTTCAGTATGCAGTATGGCTTTCCCAAATACACAATGTAGAGACTTTTTCAATAAATTAGAATGTTATTGAAAAGTTAATTTATTTAAGTACCTCAATTCATTAAGTGAAACACATTATATAGATTAATTGCTCACAGAGTGTTGTTTTCAAGCCGTTGTTTCTGTTAATTATATAAATTTTCTGTTCACAGCTAATGAAAACCCAACATTTAGGATTAGAATATTACATTAGACCAATAATAAAAAAAATAAATGTGGGATTAATAAAAAAAAGAATGTTTCATGCCTGCTTAAAGCTTGTTATTTTCAAAAGGTACTTTTAATCTGACAGGCAAGCCTTATTGTAACGTGTGTTCTAATTATTGGTATTGACTGTAGTACAACACAGTATTACAGGTTAAATTATTTTAGTAGCACTTTTTCAGTTTGCATTACATTAAACCAATGGCACACATTGTACTGTATAATACTGTATAATACTTTATTAGCTGCACAAAAATCTGCAAATCCCACTGGTTCCCACTTGCGAATAGAACTCACTCAACATGGGTGTGACATCATTTCCAAATCTGAGATTAATTTAATGCAGCATTGTTATGCCTCAGTGTTATTCACCTCAGATTCAACTTAGTTTTTGAACCAGAGTTCAGATTAAATTTTTTAATTTCTCTGTGCATCTGTAAGCTAAAGGGTCAATACAAAATGAATGACTGAAATGTTATTCTAATTACATTCCACAATGACATATCTCAGTGACACTGGGAAAGATGGATAGTGACAAATCTAAAATTTATAGAATTTTACAATTTGCATAAAGTGTATTATCTAAACATATAAGTTAAAGGTAAGGGTGCCAAAAAGATCATTAAAAATTGAGTATACTGGATGCAGTATATGGACCTTATCCATCAACCTCTCAATCTGCTTGTTACCTAATGTTTAATTGTTGTAAGACGTGCAGCAATCAAGCCCAGTATGAATACAATATGCATGACTCTGAATGGAAGTAGAAGTGAAAGCTGACACTTTGTGATGTACAGTTCTTTTTTATATTAATGTTTGAATATTATGTGCCTGGAGGGTGGGGCATAAATCAAAAAGGAGAATTGAGATATAAATTTTTATGAGTCATCTTCATCTGCTTCCATTACATATTTGAAAACGTAAGAATCACAGTTTTTTAGATTATACAGAAGATCATACACTGCATACATACCCAAAATTAGCTCAGCGTGTTTTGTCCCCATAAACATTTTTGTAACAAAACAACTGAAAATATGTAAGGCACACAAAAATGCCTGAGCAAAAAGATGATTTGTGGTCTGCATATCTTGGAACTTTTTATACCCATCCTCCAGACACTCCGTAAAATTTTAAGTTCAGTTAAGGTTTTGAACAAAATAACTGTGGTTAATATTTCAGTCAGTTTGAATATTCATTTTGTAATCATAGATAAAGGCATAATCGATTCCACTGAGTAATAGAGGCTCAGTCTGTCAGTATTTGCTGACAACTGAATTACCCCAGTCATAAATTACGGAGTTAAATTTATGTAAACCAAAACTTTCAATATGTTCTTCACGCTTTAGGATTTTCAACCACGAGTGAAACATCGGAGTGTTTATGGTTTATATGGTCATAATCATTGAAGTAGTACTCCAAAGCAAAGATTTCAGGTTTTTACTACCTACAAGGGAAGGATTTTATTTTCTTTGTTTAGACTCTCACCAGTCTTTTCAAAATGAAGATGTCTGAATTTGTTTTTGGATGATAACGGGACCAAGTCTGATCATTTAAAGTTAATTAAAGCAATCCCAAGCATTTCAAAGCATAAAACAACATACTAGATTTCATTAGTAAGACAAGTATTCACCCACCAATGATGTTAAAGATGCCACAGTCTCTTCCATGAGTATTTACTTGACAGATTTTTTTATCCCGACCGGAGTTTCTCCAGTACAACTCCCCCAACATGGTTAAGACATCACCTTGTTAAGACAGCTACTATTATCTTCTAAAAAAGACACCCCCTACTTTGTTGAAAGCTGTATTATTTTGTTCCTTATCACATAAGTTGTCATACTCAACATATAAAACTACAACTTGCTTCTGCAGATTATTTTTACACCAGGAGTTGTGACACAGGGTGTGACAAGTGTGGGTCCCTTAACTGTTGCAGGCACAGCAGATCACATGAGGACAAGGAGTTGCAACAGCCTCTCTATTTCTATCACTGTGAATGTCACTGTGAAGGATGAAAAAGTTCATATACTAATTGGAAAAACCAAAATAAAGTGCAAAATAATATGCATAAACAATAATATAGTTTTGAAATGGGACATATAAGTGGCACTTTGCTTGGAGTGGGGCTGACACATTCACTGACAGGACACCATTAATAGAATAGATATTGGAAGCTGTGTTTTGTCAGGAACTCTCGATACCAAACATGTAAAAATATCCAAAATCAGATCAGGATATTCCCGGTCTTTTCAGTTTGGGATTGTTGACAACAGCGCCCTATCACTAACCTTTACCAAAACAAACATTATGATTTACTATCTAATCTTTCTCCCGGTAAGTAAGAAAAAACACCTTATGCTACTTTCTTAAATAAATGTCAAACATACTGAGAAGCTCCAACAGTACGCTCAAGTTGTTGGTCGATTATTTTTGTATTATTGTTTAATTGTGATAAATCTTTCTAAGTAAATCATAAATTGCTCTCCTTTTTGGTCCAGCAATACTAAGATGAACTCCTATGCAAGTCCCATCATGTGCTTGGGGCTGATGTGATGTAAATGAAAGTAATTAGGGAAGTGTCAAACACAATTAATAAAACAGGTTTAAGTTGAGAAAACACTTGTCAGCAGAATGAATGAAGATTTCGTCTCTTGTTTCCTTGATGCTGCCCTCCCTTTTTGCTGCTGTTCAATTAGGTCATAGATTGCTCATAAGTTACTGCTCCCCTCTCTCTTTGCCTTTTGCCCTCTATCTCTTGTTCTCGCAGCCTCTCTCATTCTATGCATGAAGACCTGTGAGAAAGGAGGGGGGAGATCCATCCTGTGGAAGGGAAATAAATTTGCCTGTCCATCCGCCGCCTGGATGAAATTAATTGCAGACTCCTCATGTTGTCTGGATACAACTGGGGCATTAACATAAGCAATTTGCTTCCAACTTCTTCTGCGGGCTGTTTAATAGAGCATCCGACCTGGCTGATAAGGCTTAAGGTCCCTGACGCATTAGCATTTTCATAATATCAAAAATATTATAGTACCATGATTTGCTAAGGCCCATTCATTATTGATAAGAACAAAAGGTTTTATAAATTACAAAAGGGGAGCATGACCTATAATTACGGCAAGCAAATTAGGGCGTGCTGTTAAGCCAGTTACATTTTAGAGAAAAATAATGATGCTGGAGACCTTTCTCCTTTCCTCTGAATTGGAAAAAACACAAGACACTCACTCTAACATGAGGTTGAGGAGCACGCTCATAGGTTCATGGAGGACATTACTTGTACAAGAAAGGGAGCAAATGTCTGTGGTCCATTCAGTAAGTAAGTTACTTATAGAAAATGCATATACCTGAACATAAATCTATTTAACTTAAAATATAAAATGCTAAACTGACAAAAAAAATTGATACTCTTCATACATTTAAAACAGGAATATGGTTTAAGCACAACCCCTGGACTGATATGACAAATAAGTTCATTTTCAAGATTGGAATAATTTGCTATTACATTTTTCAGGCCATTTCCTATTTTCTACTGTTAACCTTATGGCTATCTTACCCCTATTCATTGATCCATTCATGACCCCAAAAATTGATCTCCCCTCTCCCCAAAGGCAGGGTACATGCGGAACAGATGCTCAGTTCATCACAGTGCCAACATACAGTAGACATGCAAAAGACTGACATACACATGCACACCCACCTACGTACGCACACACACGCATACACACACACACACACACACACACACACACACACACACCCACACACACACACAAATGACAACTAAGGTTCTGCAAGCTAATCTGCAAGTTTTCTGGATCCCGGTTAGTAAACTTAAGTACCAGTTGAAAACACATGTGCATAGGAAAAATGTGCAATCACAAAAAGATCATGAACTTCAACTGAAGGCACTCTTGCTCATGATGTTTTCATGTATCATATGTTTTTGTGGGCACCATGCTTTATTGCTGTTTTTACTTTATCCTAAATTCATGTCTGCTTTTGAGTAATGTTTTAACGTGTCATATGCTCTGTGTGTGTTTTATGCTTTATTGCCCCATATCATGGAAAGCACCTTGAATTACCGTGTTGTTGAAAGTGTGCTATGCAAATAAAATCGCCTTGCCTTGCCATGCAACCCTATCCCTTTTATATGTGGGCATCAACTTATCCAGTTATCCAGTCCACATATTTGGGAATAATAACAATAGATTAAAATGAAGCTGAAATATTTTCATTTCATAATATCACTAAAAGCAACATAGCTGATATAGCTCTATATACAGTATTAACAGATGAAGATGTGGTTGGAAATATGAATATTAAGAATAAGAGGTTGCTGACTATAGTCATGTCTGAACTTTTGTTATTTTTGTTGTTATTTTGATGTGGTTATATTTATTTATTTTGATGTGATTATATTTATTTATTTATTCATTTATTTATGTGTAGATTGAAGGATAACAAAAGAGTAATTACTTATTTTTAGATGACTCCACATTTATCAAGAGGTCATATCTATCTTCAGATGCAGATAAAACAAAACGACCTGCTAATATACCACCAAAAAATGTATAGCATAGCAGTCTACCATATGTATCTTTATGTATCTGCTGCTCTAAGAAGTTTTACAGTATTTTAACCTGTAGTAATTACCCTTTTATCTCACTTACTATGGTAAAGTGGGCACAGAGTTTGATTGTCTTACTGGGCCTGTCTAATCACGACAACACGGTGTCCCTGAGTGCTCCAAGCTCATTATCATTCATTAACCTCTAGCTGTGATGTCGCTCTGTCCTCCCCTTTCAGTCCTACAGCATTACCAATCACAGATATATTTTGTTAAAGAAACAATGAGCATTTAGTGAGAGCATATTCTGAATTCAGGCCTTTGTTAGAGGTGACTTATTCACCGGGCTTTCTTCATGTCCTCTTCTCAATTTCTCTCCATCTAATCACCCTCTGTCTATAACAATAAGAGTTAATTAGCTTGCTTATTTTCCTCTAGTTGTAGAGAGGCTCCCCATCTGGATGGAAGACAGTCCTCTGTGTGCCTGATTAATGATGTGGAGAGACAGTTGCCAATTTGAAAGCTTTGCTGTGTGGCACAGGTCAGAACTTCCAGAAGGCGAAACAATGTTAGTCGAAAGCATAACCCCTCCTCCCCATGAAGATAGCCTTTTTTTGATAGCTTATACATCCAAAGTCTGTTTTAAGTCCTGCCATGAGGAATACCCTTTACGGAATGAAGTAAAAAATAATAATGCATGGTCTGTTATATGAATAGGTTGTGGTCGCCGCCACGCCTCCTGGTTCCTCGCCGCCGGCCGCCACGCCTCATGGTTCCTCGCCGCCGGCCGCCACGCCTTCTGGTTCCTCGCCGCCGGCCGCCTCGTCTCTTGGTTCCTCGTCGCCGGCCTCCTCGTCTCTTGGTTCCTCGTCGCCGGCCTCCTCGTCTCTTGGTTCCTCGTCGCCGGCCTCCTCGTCTCTTGGTTCCTCGTCGCCGGCCTCCTCGTCTCCTGCTCCTTCGTTGCCGGCCTCCCGGGTTCCTGCTCCTTCGTCGCAGGCCTCAGGACTTTTGCCTTCAACTGTTTTGTTTTGGACTTTTACCCTCCTTCCGAGGCCCCCCTCCACCCACCCTGGTTGGGTGTGTTTTTTGTTATTTGGTTTTGGACTCTCGCCCTCCTTCCGAGGCCCCCTCCACCCACCCTGGTTGGGTGTGTTTTTTGTTTTGGACTCTTAAGGGCGTCTGGTATCCGCCCTTAAGGGGGGGGTCCTGTCATGGTCTTTGGATTTTTGTGTAGCAAGTTTGAGTTTTTCCTTCCACTTGGTTTTCTTCCCCTTTTTACCCCAAGGTGCCCTCTTGTGTTGCTCCTCCTGTTTGTGTCTTAAGTTAGTAGTTTTCCTTCAGTGTAATTATATTTTTGTATTCTGGCACTCCCTGGGTTCTGTAGATGTTTTTTCACCTTTGTCTATGTCCACCTTCCCATTTGTGTTTCCTTTATCTCTTTATTTATTTCTTCCTTCTGTTCTCCACTGTTTCCTGTAGATTTCTCCTTAGACTTATTATCCTTTCTAGTTTCTTTACAGTCTTCTGTCTCCCAGCCATTTTACCTCCTGTCCCAGTTAATTACTTTCACCTGCTCACTCCCTCTCAGCTGCAACCGCTTTCACTAATTGGTCTCCTGCTCCTTCCGTGTTCACTCTTTACTCTCCTCCTCAGTATATATTCGGTTCTCATTCACTCACCACTTGCTGGTTCGTCCGTCATTCTTCCCTCTCTGGTTCCTGCCTTCCCTGTTGCCCGTCTGGTTCCTTTTTCCCCGTTTGCTGCCTTTTGATCCTCCTGAGTTTTGTAAGTTCCCCTTCCTTGTGTTTTTGTTATTAAATCATCTTTTTGGATTTTGCTGCATTTGGGTCCTCCCTTAACCTTAAAACATGACAGTCAGTCCATCCTAGGGCAACAGAGAAACTAAATTAGGTATTTTTCTGGGAAGTTTTAGTCTCTGCTTCCTCATGAAGGCTGCTTTTTTTTTTTGGCTAAGACTACTGGTAGTAATTTTGTTTTTTAAATAAGCAGCATGCATGTACTTTGCTGCACTCTTCCTCTTGCAACTGTTTTCTGTCTCACTCATTGAGTAACAAAGGAGGAGCTTGTGTATGAATCATTCATTTTAAAAGAGAGAAAAAAAAAGCACTGTTGATTATATTTGAGTGCTGCTAATGCTGCATCACACTTCACACCTACACGTCAACTTGGCTTTGTGATTACCTTTCTTGGTGGTTCAGAGTGATGTCAGGCTAATATAAACCCCCATGCAATCACTGTTCTGACACAGATCACTGCAACATATCAAGAATGTGTTTCAAGTCCTTCTGGAATGTGTTGTTTGAATGGGGCTGAAATTCTTTGTGGCATTATGTGCTGTCATGATTGCCTGTTTTTTGCACCACTTTCTAAATGCTCTTTTGCCCCATCTGAATAGTCGCAGAATTCCAAGATGCACAGCTGTTGATCTTGGTAGGATAAGGTGAACCATCACGAGCTGATACAGATGACAAAATTAACGCCTTACAGGTTGATTGGGCAATTGATTGGTTCAAAGAGTGGACAGCGGACCTTAAATTAGACTTAATTATATAAGTCTCTCTCTCTCTCTATATATATATATATAACAGACAGATTTATGAGCTGCATAATCATGAAAAGGATCACTTCTTTCACCACATCTCAAATGTGATCTATTGGAGATCTACAGTGATGCCACATTAAAAGACATATGGATGGATAGATGGATGGATGCCAATGAATAAGTCTGTATAACAAGTCGGGACAAAATGAAAAGAACATCTTGTAAAAGCATAATTACCTTAACATTTGTCATGATGAAAAGATTTAAAAATTATTGACATAGTTTTATATTTCCAGCGTTTCTGTCAGTATGCTGCTGAGCACCTCTTGTGATTTTAGCTTGCTAGTTGCCTAGACCAGAGAAAGGAAGGTCAAAGCATCACTCTTCCCTTGCCTCATTTGTCACTAATGTGTCAAAGAGAGGATGACATTTAGAGCTTGGTGAAGTGACTGCCTCCAAGCCCATCAGGCACCCCTGAGGTAATAAATGTTTACCTTTAAAAAGAGGTCTGTGGGATTGTTTTTTTAGGATATTTAAAAGTTCCCTTGGTTACTGTGTTCTTATTTTTCCTTCACATTTTATTCAAAAGGCAGGACATTCAGTTTATTCTTAGTTTTATGTTCTTTTGTTGTTGCATGAAATAAAATTCATATTGAAATTACATTTTCTTTAACCATAGATACATACAGGGTCAAAAATTACCCGATGAAGTTGTTTTCTTGCTCTATCTTTTTAACAACATTGTTATAATTTCATATTCCAGCTTTTCCTCAAAAAAATATCATTGAATATATTATTATAAAAATATATTATTGATCAGGCCATTTAAAATTTGATCTTACCTCTAATACACATAGCAAAAGGTTTGCAATACTACCCCCAAACTTTCATAAGTGGGTCAAAAATTACCCACATTCATTTCATATGGAATTTCATTGGAACATTTGATTCTGATCAACTGTGACTGATATCAATATATATTTTCTGGACCACACAGATTATTTCAAAAGTGTCACCTCTAGAGGTTATCTTAAGGAGCAACATCTGATACATGCAAGTATTATCATCAGTTTTTTTACCTCATAATTGAGTGTTGTTGTACTGTGTGAGAGTTAGTAAAACGTTTGAGAAAGATTAGAACAAGCTAGGTGTGCACCATTGTGTGATTGCGTTTGCCATCTACCATTCCATCCATCATCTAAACCCACTTTTACCTGCAAGGTCATGGTTGGGGGGGACTGATGCCTATATCCAGCAGTTATTGGGCAAGGGGCAGGGTACACCCTGGGCAGGTTGTCAGTTCGTCATAGGGCAAAATGACACACAAGACAGACAACCATGCATGCACAAACTCAGACCTAATGACAATTTAGATGACAATGAATCTAACAGTCAGGTTTTTAGACTGGGAGGGAACTGGAGTACCTGGAGAGAACCCACACATGCACAGAGAGAACTCCGTGCAAACTCTATGCAGAAAGACCCCATGCTGGGATTTGAACCCAGGACCTTCTTGTTGAACAGTGCTACCAACTCTGCAACTGTGCAGCCCCATCTACCATTTATTTTGTCTATTTTATGGTTTACTAAACTTGCTAGCGAAACCAGATAGTTAACATTACCCTATTTATGGTATGTATCTGTGTCATTCATGACTACTGTGTGAAATATGTATTATTAGTCGTAATTAATTGAATTAGCCTATTTTTTAGTTTGCTAAAATAGTAAGCTACCATTCCTGTATGTATTGCCCTGGTGTTTCTGTTTGTGTTGGCTTTTGCATGCATGAATATTGATAATTAGGTTTGCTTATAATTCAAACATTCATATTCCTTTTATGGTACCTCATCCAAGTGCCATGGCTGCAAAGTATACCGCAGAAAGGGTTCTTCAGATGTTGGATGAAAAGATGCTTACTCCTTCACACACAACAGAAGACATGACTTATCAACCCATACTGGAAGAGACACCAAATGGTAAGACCGTATTGTTGAAACCCTGCAATGTTCATACCAACTACATATGAAACAGTGTCATCAGCATACAACTGCAAATCTGACCTTTATCGGAATATGGCAAATCATCTATAAATAAACTTGAAACGATCAACCCATGACCAAAAGAGGACAAAAAAACAGATTTTTAGGGATGTAACATCATTAACTGAGCTGCTCTGAAATCAATCATCTCCAGACACCTGGGAAGTCCAGGTAAATGTTCTTTGGCCATGCTAGGTCAGCTGCTCAACATTACTTTGTCTTGGTTGCCCTTGGTGGTAAATCCTTGCTGAAAATAGACAAATTAAAAAGATTGTAAAATGTAATTTCATTATTCTTTAAAAACAGCATAGTCAAGAAAATTTGGTTCACAGACAATCAAATTTAACACAGCTTACTTCTAACTTTATTAATTGTAATGGGCTCTATATTTATGGTGTAATTTCATTAAATTTACCTGCACAAAGAGCAACAACAGATTGAGGGTGAACACTGACCTCTGCTAATAAATTTGGAGTTTGTGGAAGTTTATAGTGTTCCAGCAAACACAATCATTGTTAGACCTGTACATCAACTGAGCCAGTGCTGAATCAATGGAACGCTGCAAAAATGTAAAAACGAGATGAAGAGAAAAACCAATGTCTGGGCCTTCAGGGCTGCAATGCGCAACATCACACCAGACTCTTATCTACGGACGCATCTTTCCCCTGAGAGGATTCTTCACTCCAGCAAACAACAGGATTCAAAGGTATATCAGGTGCATGACCCTAGGGTTAGTGAAATCTACAACCCCGCAGAATCAGCTGAAAGAGTCTGACCCAGAACTAGACATCATCTGAACTGTGCACATGAACATGTTCACTGATACAGTATGCGAAGTACCTCATAAATCTATGGCTAGACTTTTCTGGACAGGTGGATAAAAATGTGTAGTTTCTGTGGGATAGTAAAGCTAATAGAATTAGTTCTATAAAATGAGTTGATCTTCAGCTGAATTTGATTTAATCCTGATTGACTTTGCATTATGCTAACGTATAATGCATGATATGCTGTTTTATTGCAAACATGGATTTAATACCAGTCAATTTTCTTCTAATTAACCTTTGGTTCATTGCTTAATGTGTCAGAGGCCAAAGGCCATTGTAATCTCTCTCAATGGACGCACTGTTCTTGATCAATAGGCTTCTTGCTCAGCAGCTCACATTGTTTTATTTTCCTGCTTGTGTTCCACAGTAAGGTGTGAAAGGATCATTCCAAGTCTCAAAGGAGAGGCCTCTTTCAATATCCTCAAAGCAGTGGATCCCACCCACTCAATTGTTCCCCACATAATCATATAAAAAGATTCAGGAAGAGTTGTTTTTTTATTGTTGTTGTGTTTTTCCTCTGCCGAACAATGCCCTTCCGCCACAAGGTCCCATAACAGCCCACCGGTCTGCGATCTGCTCACCTCCACCCCTCATCCCGCCCTTGCTATCTCGTTTTCCTCATCTGGCCCAGGCCCACTTCCACATCTACATCCCATTGTCTGAGCAAAGGCAGCACGCGCATGGCTGTGGCCAGTCCAAACACACTCATCACTTTGTCTGGACAGCTGCCAGCTTTCTTTGAAAAATGTCAATTTTGTTCATTTCCAAATCAATTTAATAGTTGTGATAATAGAATACAGATCACAGTGCTTCTTGTTCTTCTCGAAGAGTGCAAATTATTTGCTTGTTTCTTTTCTATCTGAATGTGTATGTGTCATATAATGTATGTTTGGAATCATTCGTGCACGTGTCGGAAAAACCAAATCCCAATCCATCACGCATTCCGTTGAGGTAAGCCAGCCAGTGTGTGTGTGTGTTTGTCACTGTCCTCTGTCAGGAAAGAGGGTTGGAGTGTGTTCTCTGGGCAAACCCCCTTTGGCTAAGGAAGTGCTCCTCTATATTGGCCTCTTTGTGACTCGCTAATCGAGCTTTCCTGTCAGCAGGCTGCACAGTCCCAGTGCATGGTGCACTACGTGATACAGACCCACTCCGGTGCTCCAAGGGAAGTTCTGGGATCAGCAGATAACAACACAACTCCCTCCTCTAACACGCAGAGGAGTGCAGCCTCTCTCTGTCCTTGCATAAAAAGAGAAAGCAGAATTTCCTATGAAAAAAACACCATTACTGGTCACATGTCTCATAACATCTAACATTTAGATGTTTAAATTAGTAAGCAATATGGTTTACATAACTGGTAATGCAACAAAAAGACAAAAAATTGTAGATTTTTTTTATATCATCATATTGTGTTATAGCATAGAAGCGTATCTCACAACCTGACTTGGGTTCTACATAAGCAAAAGTAATTTATTCCTACCAACCCAACACAATATTGTACTGATTATTCTGTTGCCTTAAAAGTCACATATCCGATCTTTTTGTCAAGCCAAACAGACTACAATATGTCACTAATGCAGTCATGTTTAAAATGCAAATGTTTTTAGATATAATGCAGATATATTCTGTATGCAATGTTTATTTATGTAACTCCATTTGCTGGACAAGTAATTGTAAAATTTTCCAAATTTGTGTTCCATTATTAACATGCAACATATCTTTCAATATTGTTATACATAGCTTTCAATGTACTTCACTTTTGTGTAGTTCAAGACTTTTTTGAATTTCTGTATCTTGTGCACTGAATGTCAGCTATTTTAAAACATTTAAAACATTGCACTGAAACAATTTCATTAGTTATGAAAAATCAATTAATTATGATACGTTGGTGGAGATTCTCAGTCATCCAGGACATGATATTCTTGGGAGTTAAAATGAAGGCAAGTCTCAAACCACTTCCTTGAGATTCCCTGCTTTCAAACACATACAAACACATTCAAAGCAGCCTTGAAAAGTTTCACCAAAAATCACACATTGAGATATGTGACCAAAACAGCTCATAGTTACATAACTGGGGTCATTTCACCGTTAACAACACTTACATCACCAAGATTGCTTAGTGCTTAGAAACTTACGCAACCCTGATAGCCTCGTTAGGTAAAACGATAGCCCCATTAATGAGACTTAATCATAGACTTATAAATCTGATACTCCCAATCCAGTTTTCAGAACTGAAGAAGCCTCTTGGACGAGAGACGAAACATATTCAAGACAACAAGAAAAGTCTGGTTGCCTTCATTTAAACTCTCAAGAATGTTAATTATTATGATTTTCTGCTTAAAGCTCTTGAAAACAAAAGCTGAGAATATTACATCAGACCAATTAAAAAAAAAACATGTTCAATTCAGAAATATTGGCTTGGCGTAAAGTATATTTAGTACCTGCTTAAAGATAGTTATTTTCAAACTGTAACTTTAATCTCCTTCTCATGGCAATTATGAAATGTTGTTCAAACTGATTGTTCAAAACATAAAAAACAGGATGTACGAGAAGTTTAAGGGAAACTGCCTATAGTAAATGGTATTAAATTGTGATATCAGCATTAATTGGAAGAGTCAATCTCCCTTAAAAAGGTGTGTCTGACAAAAACTTTGATCCCAATTTTATGATAAATTACATTATAAGGCTTTGTTTTTAGTAACCCTTTAAAATGTATGTCCATCTTAGATAGCTATGTTCCTAAAGACTTCAGCTGTAAATAAATAATGATGACATTTAGTCACTTCTCACAGCCTAAAGGTACACCTGATAGTCTTTTCTACAACAACCAAGCCAATACCAATACCAATAACAGATTGAAAGTTGTACAGAGATATTTCCTCCCTCCCGTTGATGTAAGGACCATATAATACAATAGTCTTGTTTTTTTCCTGCTAAACACATAACTCAAATATATGAGATGCCTTTTTTAGTACTTCTAGTAAAGAGGAGCATCAAAAGCAGCTCAGAAAACAGTGAATTATTATGACTTTCACTCGTGACATTTTCCAGCAGCATATGGCAGTAAGCTCATGGGAGAGTATAGGTTTTTGATGAATACTTGAGGCAAAAGGACCAAAGGACAGTGCTGCTGCTGTCTGGTTTTGCCTTGTGAAATGATAATGTGGCCTCAACAAGATTCTGAAGCCAATAAGCTGCTGTTTTTAGCCGCTAGAAGGAAAACCATTAAGAAGCAGTCAATCTATTTGTAAAAACACACTTGGTTCCAGTTTTTTACTGGGTGTCTTTTCGGTGAATGTCAGGCTTTTAATATTAAACATTTGTTTGAGTTAGTTGTAGGACCTGTATATATAAATTATATACTTGTGAAATAACCAGAAATGTTATTTTTCCATTTGTGCAAGTTTTAAGTTCATAAGTTATTGCATAAAGTAGCATTAAGTTCACTGGTTAGCAGCTCCTTTTTGAGCACATCAGAATTCTAACTTAACAGCAGCTGCTTCCCCACAAAAGAAACATTGCACAAGCATGAGTATTGTGAGGGTGCCCTTTACTATAAATTCATCAGTTGAAAACAAATATAATTATTGCAAAAAACTCTACATTTCATTTGTGATCAGTGTTGTGCATTACTGAATTAAAAGAACACTATTTTACCCAGTGTTTTTACATTTGAGCTGGTTATTTTACAAACCATTTAAATATACCACAAATTGTAACACTTTTTGATTTTTAACCCAATCTTGGTGTTGTGATATCCTTACTTACTTTTGATTTTGCAGTCATTTTTGGCATTTAGTAGCATGTTTGGCGTGGCCGGAAGTTTAAATACTACTAGACATATTAGCAGTGGTGAAAAGATTAACCTTAGGCATCAGAAAAAGGATGTTTTGGGTTAAAATCTCCTCAGCTGGGGTGTTTCTCGTTAATGTCTGATGGGCTGTCTGTGTACATACTGGTTTTTCTTCGGGTAACCTGGCTCCCTGCCACAGTCGAAACAATTCCATGTTGAATTAATTGTCCACTCCGAGTGTCTCTTAAGTCTAAATGTGTGTACATGATTATCCTTGCTGTGTCAGTGCTAGCCCTGTGGATAAAACTAAGCGGAGTGTACTAAGACCCACCACGATGTGTAGTAATGATGATAGATAAAGATGTAGCAAATGCAATGGACAACAGGGAATTTAATTGGGAACTATTTATTGACTTGGATGAGAAGTATGTATTTAAAAGAATAGCAGATTCCTGGATATAGTTATCTTAACATTAGATGTTAATTTATACAAATGAATAATGCTGACTCTGTCTTACTGCGGGAACTAATAGTTTACTGTCTGATATTATGCATAAACGATACATACAATGCATCAAGAACTCTAAAATTCACTTTACCTACAGATGATGATGACACATATTGCTCTGGTGAAAGTTTGGGACAGTCTCTAAATATTAAATGGGGGAACTAACTGTTTTAAAGAAATGTTTTGACACATAAACTAACACAAAACTACATTTGTAGGATCTAAAAAATAATAAATAGAAACCAAGTTCGATCTCATGATGAACCATCCATCCATCCATTTTCTTCCACTTATTCGGGTTCGGGTCACGGGGTAGCAGCTTAAGCTGACCCGGACTTCCCTCTTTCCAGCCACTTGGACCAGTTCTTTGCAAGAAATCCAAAGGCATTCCCAGGCCAGTCGAGAAACATAGTCCCTCCAATGTCTCTTGGGTCTTCCTCTGGGTCTCCTCCCATTGGGACGTGCATGGAACACCTCACCAGGGAGGTATCCTGACCAGATGCCCGAGCCACCTCAATTGACTATTCTCGATGTGTAGGAGCAGTCCCTACCCAGAGTTTGTGACCATAGATGTGGGTAGGAACGAAGACCGAAATCGAGAGCTTCGCCTTTTGGCTCAGCTCTCTCTTCACTACCACGTCAGACCGGTAGAGTGCCCGCATAACTGCAGATGCTATACCCTTCCTCCTATTGATCTCCCGTTCCATTGTTTCCTCATTCGTGAACAAGACCCCCAGATACTTACATGTAAACTCCTCCACTTGAGGAAGGTCCTCGTCCCCAACCTGGAGGAGGTACTCTACCCTTTTCCAACTCAAGACCATGATTTCGGATTTGGAGGTGCTGATTCTCATCCCAGCCACTTCACACTCGGCCACGAACCGCTCCAGCAAAAGCTGTAGATCACATTCTGATGAAGCCAGCAGGAGCACATCATCTGCAAAAAGTGACAAAGGGCAACCTTGGCAGAGTCCAACTCTCACCAGGAACAAGTCTGACTTACTGCCGGTAATGTGAACCAAGGTCTGACCCCGGTCGTACAGGGACCTATTAGCCTGTATCAAAGGGCCTTGTACCCCATACTCCCAGAGTACCCCCCACAGGACTCCCTGAGGGACACGGTCGAACGATTTCTCCAAGTCGACAAAACACATGTAGACCGGTTGGACGAACTCCCATGCACCCTCCAGGACACTGCTGAGGGTGTAGAACTGGTACAGTGTTCCACGACCAGGACGAAAACTGCATTGTTCCTCCTGGATCCAAGGTTCGACTATCCGCCAGACCCTCCTCTCCAGAAACCCTGAACAGACCTTGCTAGGGAGGTTCAGAAGTGTGATCCGCCCGGTAGTTGGAACACATTCTGGGACCACCACCCCAGCCTGCCAATCCAAGGGAACTGCCCCCAATGTCCACGCAATATTGCAGAACCTTTTTACAACATCCAGAGCTCTAAGGAAATCGGGACGAATCCAAGGGGCAAACTCCGCCACTCAGAATTGAGGCGAACCTGGAAGTAACAAAAATTGCAGTTCACCCCTCATCCGCTGGGGGCTGGCTCCAGAAAGGAGCAATTTCCCATTGACTCGCATGTTAAAAAGGCCAACTTCACAGCACAAATACAGTTTACAGCCTGGTTCAAAAAATCAATTTAGGTTTAATAGGTCAGGTTTATAATCATGACAACTCTGTGGGGGGTCAATTTTTTTCTAACTCATCCGTTTAGACATAATTTAATCATGAAATTATGAATAATTAGGGGCGTGTCCTTTCGATTGACAGGTCTCGGATGACCCGTCAGCGCTAAGGTTGGTGGCTAACGGTGGCTAACGGTGGCTAGCAACTTACCGCCATAGACTGCTTACCCCCCCTGCTTGCTCCGGGGAAAGCCTTCAGCCTGGGACTCACGTTAAGGCTTTTGCACATTTACTTTCTCTGAACTTGAGCATCAGTTGTATCTGTAAACTTTATTAGTGTTTAGATAGAAATCGTGCACTTATTGGACAAAGATGGCTTGCTGTGGTACTGATTGCATTAACAGACCGTCCAAGAAGTCTCTGCTCCATTTTTCTCGGTAAGTAAAATAATATTTCTGTACGTTATTTTCTACATTAAGCTCATGCTAGCTGAACTCCTGACAAAGTAGCTAGTTAATTTCAATTCAATTCAGTTTATTTATATAGCGCCAATTCACAACAGATGTCATCTCAAGGCACTTAACAAGAAGTCATTTCAATACATTTATACAAACATTCCAATCAGTTAAAAAGTTTCCTATTTAAGGAATCCCAGCAGATTGCGTCAATCATTGGCGTGAGGTTGGGCCCCGTTGATGCTGACTTTCCAACCACAGCAATCCTTCAGCAATCCTTCATACTGAGCAAGCATGTAGCAACGGTGGAGAGGAAAAACTCCCCTTTAACAGGAAGAAACCTCCAACAGAACCAGGCTCAGTAGGAGCGGCCATCTGCCACGACCGTCTGGGGGTTTGAGAAGACAGAGCAGAGACACAGAAGGAACATAAGATCTGATATAAGAGAACTTTCTATGTTACAGAAAGTAAAAAGTTGATAACAGGACACAGTGGATGTTCAGTTACTGGGAGGATCATCCCAGTCGATGCCCCCCGTCCAACAGGGCATTGCAGCCAAGCAGGATACCAGACCAGGTATATCTTCTATGGAGAGAAAAACACTGAGAGAAAACAAAGTTAACAGTCGAAATAACAGAATGTACTGTAATACAACTGGAGAGTCGTAGGAGAAAAGGAAGTAGCAGAGTGAAGAAAATTGGTAAGTCTGTCCTCCAGCAGTCTAAGCCTATAGCAGCATAACTACAGAGATAGCTCAGGATGACCTTAGCCACTCTAACTATAAGCTTTATCAAAAAGGAAAGTTTTAAGACTGGCCTTAAAAGTAAACAGAGTGTCTGCCTCACGGACTAAAGCTGGGAGCTGGTTCCACAGGAGAGGAGCCTGATAACTAAAAGATCTGCCTCCCATTCTACTTTTAGAAATCCTAGGAACTACAAGTAAACCTGCAGTCTGAGAGCGAAGGGCTCTGTTAGGAACATATGGAACAATTAGATCTCTTATGTATGATGGAGCTTGATTATTAGTTAACCATGCTGGGAAACTACAAACTGAACAGGTTAAGATGTTGCATGTGCATTTAAGATAAGGCTGCTTGGTCGCACATGAAAACGCTGGGGAGAAGGAAATAATTTTTTGAGATAGGAATTTTGGGTTTTCATGAGCTGTATGCCAAAATCATCACTTTTAAAACAATAAAAGACCTGAAATATTTCAGTTGGTGTGCAATGAATCTAAAATATATGAAAGTTAAATTTTTATCATTACATTATGGAAAAGAATGAACTTTATCACAATATGCAAATTTTTTGAGAAGGACCTGTATATTGTTAAGTACTTCTCCTTATGATCTTCCTGTAGTTTTAGGCGATTAATATGATCTGTAAGGAAAAAAAACATTTTATATTAAAAACAAATTAAAATTTCAACATTGCATTCAACATTAGTTGGAAACCAACTCACCACAACAAGACAAACGTACTGTAAACAAATGACCACGCAGACATAACACGTATGGGTGTATGTATAAAAGTACAACAATGAAGGTGAATCCCATATGACAGCATATCAGAAAGGAATTACTTAACTGACATCTTTTATAAATAAAAAAAAAAAACTCTGACAAAATACGAAATATATCTGGAGTTAGCTGGGGGAAAGAAATGTTGTTGTTTTTTTAAACAAATGTGCCTCTATGACAGTGTTTCTCAAACTATGGGGCGAGAGGTATTGCAGGTGGGGCGTGACATCAATGGGATTTAAATCGTTTTTCCCCCCTAGATTCTGTCGTCGTGAAATGTTTCACTGCACTGTAAATTAAATCAACCAGCTCCCCCCTCTCACAAAATTAAACATACTCAAATAAATTTGTCATTTGTAAACAGAACCGGGATCTGGAACATCGGGCTGGGAGTTTGACGTTGGAATATATCGCAGCAGAACAAAACAAGCTGCAGTAGCCGCATTATCAGAGATTCCATCTACAAAATGTACAAATATCTTAAAAGATCAGGGAACGTTTCAGAGTAAGAGAAGTCACACGGTCAACCACGGAGGAAATACAGAAATGAGTATCTTGCTCTTTATTTATTTATTTCTTTTTATTTTGTACTTTTAAAAGCTTTGTAAATTTGATAAAACTACAACTTTTATTTTCTCCAAATGTGAGCTGATGTTCTACATGTAGCAACTACTGACAGCATATATTTCTAAGCCGGTTTTATACCAGTGCGCAACCCCTTTTTCCAACTAATTTATACCCTTAAAAACTTGTAGACTAACTCAGCTATTTAAATAAATAAAACACTTTAAAAATCAGGCGTGGTCACCATTCTGTTGGGGCGATAAAAGCATGGGGGGCTTGTGTATGCTCCTTTGTCCAAAGTGGGGAATGATAAAAAAAGTTTGAGAAACACTGCTCTAAGATAAGGCTGCTTGGCCGACAATGGGTTGAAATGATCACACTTCTTATCTACTGTACATGTTAAAACCGTCAAAATAACGTCCTGGTACACACACACATTATATATATATATATATATATATATATATATATATATATATATATATATATATATATATATATATATATATATATGTGTGTGTCTTGACCGCGAAGCGATCAATACGTTATTTTGACGGTGAAATGAGCACAATTCAATAATTTTGTCAAATAAAATCATGAAGCCCCATCTGCCCATAGCTTTTACTAAAACTATGTGAAGTTTGAATAAATCGACATGTAAAGTAAATAAGAAATGTGATCATTTCAACCCATGATTCAGATGATTAGACCTTTTCATGATATGCTAATTTTTTGAGATAGGAATTTTGGGTTTTCATGAGCTGTATGCCAAAATCATCAGTTTTAAAACAATAAAAGACCCGAAATATTTCAGTTGGTGTACAATGAATCTAAAATATATGAAAGTTTAATTTTTATCATTACATTATGGAAAAGAATGAACTTTATCACAATATGCAAATTTTTTGAGAAGGACCTGTTTGTGCATCACCTTTAATGTCACTTCTTTCATATCCTTAGGTGCTGTCCATTTTCTGTTTTTTAATAAAAAAACAACAACCAAGGAAGTTTCTGGTTATCAAATTCAAGAATGCAGTTGGCTGATAAATTATTTGTTTGTGTTATTTCTTCCCTTGTTATATACTGTTGAAAGACTTTTCAGTCATTATAGAGAATAAAACATTTATTTTTTTAAACACAAGATTCTATAAAAGAAAAGGACACAGATCAAAAAAACAAAGGGGGCCAGAAAGCAAAAGAGACTTATGTAGAGAAAATGGGGTAGGGGTTGGGGTTGGGGGGGGGAGCAGAGTTGTCAACAGTGTTATGGCAACAGATATAATTGTTGAAATAAAAAAACTACACCAACAACACATTAGACATAACAATCAGGGCTATATTTATACTTTTTGCTTTAACATCAATTGTTCAAAAGGACTGTCATGTCTAATGTGAGCATTTAAACTAGAAATAAAAGAAGCCATAACACTGTTGACAAACCTACTGGCTTTTTCTATTTTTGCTGGGTTTACACCTGCCCTCTATCGATGCCTTTGGTGATGGAGGAGAAGATGATGGACATCTGAGGGTGGAGAAGGTAAAGCTGGTGCAGGTCCTCCATCATGTTCACCAACTGGAGACTGCTGACCACCCCCATGTCATCTCCGCCACAGCTGATGATGAGGACATCTAGAGCTGCTCTTCCTCACAGGGAGTTGGGGGGGGGGGGGGGGTGTGAGAAGGCTTTTTCACCTCACCCCCCCCCCCAGTCAAACCAGGAGATAAGGACGTCTGGGAGGCCGACGTTTCCTCCGATGGTTTCTTCAGCTCTCTCAGAACTATGTCGGACATAGCTGTCTCCAATGATCCAAATGGCTATGGAGAAAAAAACTAGCATAATGAATGGCAGTTGCACAGGTGTGGCCTATTGGTTGAAAGTATAATACTACAGGTACTTACATGTTCTGCTTTGTTTGGCTGTTGTGGAGGACAGGCATGCAGCCATTGTGACCTGGTAAACAAAATCTATAAAAAGAAACAGAGGTGTCTTACTAAAAGTTCAACTTATCCCTTCACAGACCTCAACAAATGATTGGTAAAATTCATACATTGCAAAATTGACTAGGATCGAAATTAGTCATATTAGCTGTTGCTGTGGGAAAAGTTTTTTAACTGGGAGATCCTACATGGTAGTACAATCACTAACAATTAGGGTAAATACAAAGAAATATTAATATAAATATGTGAACTATCCTAACTAACTTAGCTTGATCATGTATCTCATGCATGGACTAAATAGATCTCATACACTATTAATAACTAAGTTAAAAATATTATGGAAAACTTGCATTAAGTTAATTATAATTTCATTTAAATAAATACTTTCAATTTAAATGTTAACTCACCGATTTATTATTGTATTTACAGCCTGGATGGAAGAGGGTAGCAGAGTTGCTCTACCGCGGCTTTCAGGCTAAAGGCGCCCACTAACCTCCGTTAGCTTCAGTTAGCTTCAGTTAGCTCCAGGACTAGCTCCTGGCTACATCGGCTCAGAGTGTCAATCATCCACCCTCTTTGCCCATTTTTGTATTTTCTGGGAGTGACGAGACGCGTGACGCAACCAAGATGGCGGCAGTGGGAACCGCCCATTTGGCTTCATTTTTGCTCTTCAGAAACCTATGGGTGACGTCACCGAGGCTTCGTCCAGTAATTATACAGTCTATGGACGAATCTCATCCACCCCCGGCGCCTTGCCACCGAGAAGCTTTTTAACCCCCTCGGTGACCTCAGCAATTTGGATTGGAGAGCCCGACCGAATGTCCTCAGACTCTGCCTCCAGATTGGAGGACATGCTGGTGGGGTTGATGAGGTCTTCGTAGTATTCCATCCACCGACCAAGTCGAGGTCAGCAGCACACCACCCTCACTGTAAACAGTGTTGGTGGTGCACCGCATCCCCCTCCTGAGATGCTGGAGGATGGACCAGAATTGCCTTGAAGCCACACGGAAGTCATTCTCCATGGGCTCACCAAACTCCTCCCACAGCCAAGTTTTTGCCTCAGCGACTATCCGAGCCACATTCCGCTTGACCTGCTGGTACCTACCAAAAAGACCATATAGGTGTCCATCTTTATCTTGACAGCATCCCTCACCGCTGGTGTCCACCAGTGGGTTCAAGGATTGCTGCCTCGACAATGGAGACACGGAACATGGCCCACCCAGACTCAATATCCCACACCTCCCTCGGGACATGTTCAAAGTTCTGTCGGAGGTGAGAGTTGAAGCTCCTTCTGACAGGGGACCCTGCCAGACATTCCCAGCAGACCCTCACAACACGCTTGGGCCTGCCAGGTCTGTCTAGCACCCTCCCCCGCCATCTGATCCAACTCACCACCAGATAGTGGTCAGTGGACAGCTCTCCCCCTCACCTCACACGAGTGTCCAAAACATGCGGCCGCAGATCAGATGAAACGATAACAATGTCGATCATTGAGCTGCTGCCTAGAGTATCCTGGTGCCAAGTGGACATATAGACACCCTTATGTTTGAACATGGTGTTCTTTATGGACAATCCATGACAAGCACAGAAGTCCAGTAACAAAACACCGCTCGTGTTCAGATTGGTGGGAACATTCCTCCAAACCATACCTCTCCAGGTCTCACTGCCATTGCCCACGTGAGTGCAGAAGTACCCCAGCAGAATACGGGAGTCCTCTGGAACAGTACTTTCCAGCCCCCCCCTCCAAGGACTCCAAAAAGGTGGGTAATCTGATCTGCCATTTGGCGCATAAGCACAAACACCATTCAGGACCTGTACACCCACCCGTAAGCTGGGAGACCACCCTCTTGTTCACCGGGGTGAACACCAATGCACAGGCCACAAGATGGGGGGCAGCAACTATGGCCACCCCTGCTCGGCGCCTCTCAGCAGGGGAAACTCCAGAGTGGAAAAGACAATCTTCATCACAATGCATGTTTAAAAAAACTGAACAAAAGTGGTAAACCCATACCAAACCAAGATTCTTTTGTGAGTCATTATTGAATAAATTGAGAATTTTATCTTTGTTGATGCTTCCTTTTTCTTGTTATTGTATATTCCGTTCATCCTTTCCATCCATTATCAATATCGTCTATCCTTTGCAGGGTTGCAGGGGGGTCACAGTCATTGTAATATATTACAACGGGTGTGTAAATTAAGTTGCAACCATGTAATGTATTGACCCAAGACAACCAACAGAGGGTGCTGAAGACTATTAATGGGGACTTTTGGTGGCAGTAAAGAAGATACTTCGATATGGGACAAATATGGTTGTATGCAAAAATGGACATTAGAGTTTTGCTTCTGTTTAATAAAAACAAGAGCAAAGATATCACAATCAGGAACAATGCTAATACATCACCAGTCTTAGAAAGGCAAATGCAACCTTCAGTGACATTCTAGTCCACACTCCATACCAGTCGGTGGTGGTAATGCACCAATTTGTTGTTTGCCAACCACTAATAAAAATCAAGAAGAAGAACAGCACTATGTAATTATTAACCTAATATGAGTATGCTAAACGAGAGTTCTGATGAAAACTTTGTGAGAAATACATGCAAGGAAGGAAATTGCAATGGTTTTCAGCAGCAGATTAGTTTGAATTGTGGATGTAAGACTTGTTGTGGACCAGCTATTTTATTGCCACCTGTATATTCACCTCAGAAGCGTCCACTTCGACTATGAAAAGGCTGGATGGGTCAGGGTGCTGGAGGATCGGAGACGAGGAGAATCTCTGGGTGAGTTCTTTAAAAGCCTTGGTGGCTTCCGGTGGGAGGGAGAATGGGCAGGGTTGATGAGTGGGGCAACGACTTTACTGAAGTCTCTGATGAAACGCCGATAGAAATGTGCAAATCCTAGAAAGGACTGGAGTTGTTTCAGTGTGGAGGGTATTGGCCAATTTGCAACTGCCGCCACCTTTTGGGGGTCCATGGAGATGCCTCGGTCAGAAATCACGTTCCCCAGGAATGTGATCGAGGACTGATGAAAGGCGCACTTCTCCAGTTTGCAGTACAGCCCGTGGTGTAGTAGCCTCTGGAGGACGGCCCGGACATGTTGGACGTGTTCAACCTCGGATGAGGAGTAGATAAGGATGTCCTCCAGATATACGAAAACCCATCGTCCAAGCATGTCACGGAGCACGTCGTTAAGGAAGTGCTGGAAAACCGCTTGACTGTTGCAGAGGCCAAAAGGCATAACCAGATACTCCCTGGGGGTACTGAAGGCAGTCTTCCATTCGTCGACCTCCCTAATGCGGATGAGGTTGTATGCATTCCTCAGGTCCAAAGGTGTGAAGATGGTTGCGTGAGCGAGGGAGTCCAGGAGATCGACGCCCATGTCATATTCTCGATGAGGCAGAAGAGAATCTGCTCAAGTCTTGGAAAAGACCTCTGCCAGATCCCGATAAGGTAGAGGGATATCTTCTGAGATCATGGTCGGATGTGCAGGAGTTGTCGAATTGTCCTTCGGAACTGGAGGCAGGCAGTGAGAGAGGCAGTTGATTCCCCACTGAGAGATGCGACGGGAGGTCCAGTAAATCTGTGGCTCATGGAGTTGGCACCACGGCAGACCAAGGATGAGATGGGTGGAATGAGAGTCCATCAGCAGAAAACGAATAGTCTCCGTGTGTCTCCTAATAGTCATCCGGATGCCTATGGTGCGATGGCGTATGGGTGAAGGGAGAAGAGGACGGCCGTCAACAGAAGAGATTGCGATGGGACGATCCAGCTCCTCCAGTGGGATGTGATGGTTGGTAACCAGTTCGGACGAGATGAAATTATCAGCGGCTCCAGTATCCAGAAGGACCGAACAGGTGAATGGAGCAAAGTTGTCATGGCTTAATTGGACAGACAGAGTGAACGGTGATGAATAGCTTGAGCCAGGTGAGATTCCCCCATATGATCACCTGGCTTGGTCGTTTCCCGGCCGGATCGGGCAGGTGAAGTGGCGGTGATCCTTGCCTCCGCATTGTGCGCAGAGCCTCTGACGATGGCGCCGTTGTTTCTCCTCCAGGGGTAGGTGGCCCAGTTGCATGGGTTCCTCCGGGGAGGGAGGGTCTCGGTAGGGGGCGATAGAGCGGGACTCCGCTGCCTGGGGAAGGAAGTGTCGAGGCGGCGGGTGGGGATGCTCTGCTCAGGACGCGCTGGTCGATGTCTAACGCCAACTTAATGGCAGCGTCCAGAGACTTAGGGGATTCCTTTCCCACCATCTCGTCGCGGATGTAGTCCTCCAACCCTTCCAAGAATAGGGTGCGCAGAGCCAAATCTCCACAAGAGAGCTGAGCTGCGAGGGTCCGGAAGTCTGTGGCGTACTTGTGGACGGGGTGATTGTGTTGTCGCAGATGGAGGAGCTGGACTTCTACCTCGATGTCGCTTGAAGGAGGTACTAAGGTGTTATCCAGCTCAGTGACGAAGCAAAAGTAGTCGTTGCAAAAAGGCGACTGTTGATAATAAAGGGCAGCAGCCCACTCCTGATCCTTGCTGGTGAGGAGTGACATCAGGAGCGCTACTCGTGAGGTGGAGGTAGCGTAGACGGTAGGTTGGCATTCGAATAGCATATCTAAGGCAGCTAATAGTCCGTCAGGTTTTCCATCCTCTCCGTTCCATTTGTCAGGCATGCAGAATCGTGGAGTGGAGGAGCCGTGGATCATACCGGCCAGACAAACATGGGCTTCGGATAAGGATTCGGTTTTTGTAGGCTTTTGTAGCTGGTTCAGTCATCCTAGAATCAGAATCACACAGAGACTCGGAGAGTACTGAGGATCTTTATTGAAATCAGCAGGGTAGCTCTCAGTCGCAGAACCCGGGAAAGGCAGATGCAGGAGGCAGAGCCGACGTGGATCTTGAAGGCGCAGATGGAACGATTGGTGAAGCTCTTCGAGTAACGGGGAAACGATGATCAGAGGGAAGTTCAGGATTGGCAGGCCAGATGACTGAACGAGGATGAGGTGAGTGAGAGCTGTTTAAATCAGGGCGCTTTAGCCAATGACTGAAGAGTAGCACAGGTGGAGGTGAGTGGAGTAGATGATCTCCTGACAAGAGGAGCACAGAGACCTCGAAGATTCATATGGTAAAAGTAGTTCTGAAAGATAAGAAGGCCCAAGACCATTAAGACACTTAAAAACCATTAAAATAGGCAAGGCAAGGCAATTTTATTTGTATAGCACACTTTCAACAGCCGGGTAATTCAAGGTGCTTTACCTGATTTGGTGATTTAAAAGAAACACATAAAAGAAACACACATTACACATGATACACAATAAAGCAAGAGAAAAATTAAAAAAAAGCAAGAGAGCATGAACACCTTTCATACATTTGACATCAAGCATTTACTCAAAGGCAATTCTAAACAGATGGGTTTTTAGTCTCGATTTAAAGCAGTTCAGAGTTTCAGCAGCTCTACACTCGTCAGGAAGTCTGTTCCAGATAAGGGGAGCATAAAAAGTGAAAGCTGCTTCTCCATGTTTAGTTCTGAGTCTAGGGATGTTTAGTAGGCTAGAGTTGGAGGACCTGAGTGGTCTTGGTGGTTGGTACCATGACAACAGGTCTTCAACATATTTTGGTGCTAAGCCATGTAATGATTTATAAACAAGTAAAAGTATTTTAAAGTCTATTCTCTGAGCTACAGGGAGCCAGTGTAAGGACTTTAGAACTGGGGTGATGTGCTCTACTTTCCTGGTTCTAGTGAGGACGCGAGCGGCAGCGTTCTGGATCAGCTGCAGCTGTCTGATTGACTTTTTAGGCAGACCTGTGAAGATGCTGTTGCAGTAATCAATCCGACTAAAGATAAATGCATGGATGAGTTTTTCTAGGTCGTGTTGCAAAATCAGTCCTTTAATCCTAGAGATGTTCTTCAGGTGATAGAACGCTGACCTTGTTATTGCCTTTATGTGACCCTGGAGGTTCAGGTCTGAGTCCATTACTACACCTAGGTACGAACCTGATCAGTAGTTTCTAGCTGTATTAATTGAAGCTGTGTGCTGACTCTTGATCGTTCCTCCTTGGGTCCAAAAATAATCACTTCAGTTTTGTTTCTATTCAGCTGGAGAAAGTTATGGCACATCCATCCATTTATTTGATCAATGCATTGATTTAGGGTTTGAATGGGTTCAGAGTCACCTGGTGACATTGTAATGTAGAGCTGAGTGTCATCTGCGTAGTTATGGTAGCTAATGTTATTGGTCGCTATAATCTTGCCTAGTGGGAGCATGTAGATATTAAATAAGAGGGGGCCCAGGATGGAGCCCTGGGGCACTCCACATGTGATTTCTGTTCGTTCTGATGAAAAGTTTCCTATTGAAACATAGAAGTCCCTGTTCTTTAGGTAAGACTCGATCCAGCCAAGTACTGTACCAGAGAGTCCGACCCAGCTCTCCAGTCGTTCCAATAAAATATCATGATCAACAGTGTCAAATGCTGCACTGAGGTCCAACAGAACCAGCACTGTGGTTCTTCCACAGTCTGTATTTATGCGGATGTCATTAAATACTTTGACGAGAACAGTCTCGGTGCTGTGGTGAGCACGGAAACCAGACTGAAAAGGATCAAAACGGTTTGTCATTGTTATGAAGCCATTTAACTGCTGAAACACAGCTTTTTCAATCTTACTGATGAATGGAAGATTAGAGATTGGCCTGTAGTTCTGCATTAACGTGTTGTCCAGATTTTTCTTCTTTAGCAGTGGTTTAATAACTGCTGTTTTTAGAGGCTGAGGGAAGACACCTGATAGCTGTGATGAGTTCACTATTTGAACAAGATCAGAACCAATAACAGGAAGAACCTTCTTTAGAAAAGCTGTGGGTAGGATATCAAGACAGCAGGAGGAGGAGCTTAATTGGATAATGATTTTTTTCAAGGCTGTTCTGGTTTAATTCGTGGAATTCAGACATTTTCTCTACATTGTTGTTGATTGGGGATGGCACTGGTTGTGGGTTCGATATTGAGGTACAGATTGACCGTCTAATTGTTAGAATCTTTTCAGTGAAAAAGCTGGCAAATTCATTGCAGGCCCTGGTAGAGTTTAGTTCAGGGGCTACTGTCACTAAAGGATTAGTTAGTATTTCCACTGTTGCAAATAGAGTCCGTGCATTAATAATGTTTCTGTTGATGATTTCAGAAAAGAACGATTCCCTAGCATCTTTTATAGTTAGCTGATATCTATTCAGTCTCTCTTTGTAGATCTCACAGTGAACCTGGAGTCGAGTTTTCCGCCATTTTCTCTCGGCTCTTCGACACTCTCTTTTTTCACCAAGTACCAGTGGATTACTTGTCCACTGAGACTTTTTTCTACCTGAGACTACTTTCACTTTAGTTGGAGCAATGGAATCCATGATGTCTGAGATTTTCGCAAGGAAATTATCTACCAACTTATTTACTGAGTTTGAGTTGGGAGATGAGGGGGATGTGGTGGAAGGATAAACACGTTTAAAGGTTTCTACTGAACTGTCCCCTAGAAAACGCTTTTTTATAGTGGTCTTACTGTGGCTGGATAATTTAGCAGAGATGGTACTTTCAAAGAAAATACAGAAATGGTCAGATAATGCAATATTAATTACAGAGATGTCAGAAATATTTAAACCTTTGCTGATAATTAAGTCCAGAGTGTGTCCTTTATTGTGTGTTGGTTGTTTGACATGCTGGATCAGTCCGAAGTTGTGGAGAGTATCATCTAACGTTTTTGCTTGTCTATCTTGGGGGTTGTCGGTATGGATGTTAAAGTCCCCCACGATGATTAGTTGGTCATAGTCGATACATATTACAGAAAGAAGGTCATTGAAATCATTAAAGAAGTTAGAGTTAAGTTTTGGTGGTTTATATAAACTTAGAAATAATGCTTTGTTAGGCTCATTTATCTGGGTGGCTAGGTATTCAAAAGAATCAAACGTGCCCAGAGTTACCTTTTTAAAGTTCATTGAGTTGTGAAAGATGGTGGCTACACCTCCACCTCGTTTGTGTTTTCTGTTCTCGCTTAAGAAATTATAATTTGGAGGACTAGATTCTATTAATGAAGTTGTTTCGTTATTTTCATCTAGCCAAGTTTCTGATAGGTTATCAATTTGAGATTTTGTTTAATATGAGAGCGTGTGGTTAACGGTTTAAGTTTCCTGCTGCTGATAATCACTGATATAGCCTCAGGGGTGCCGGGTGAATTCTGGGAGACGGTAGGGGTGGATTTATTGCCCGGTTCCCTCAAATATCAAATATCTATAATAATCAGTGGGGGGAAGCTCCCAGGCTTATTGACACTAGTCCCAGGCGTTTGGTGTAGTCTAAGTTTAGGTGTTAATTGTGTCCCAAATTTGATTTGCTCGTTCAGTCTGTCTGTAAAGTTTCTAAATGGAGACTCATTTGATGTGGCTGAGTCACAGGAAGATGAAGACTTGATCTCTGATGGTTGTTTATCTGTTCGGTCCTGTGGTGTCATCATGACTTGCTGTTTTTGTTCTCTGATATCCATGGGCGCCTCAAGGTCAGCTTTTGGGAGCAAGTGTTTTGCTTTCTGATTTTGATAAGAAAAAATGTTTGCTGCTAAGAGCCTTACTCCGGCCTTGTTCAAATAGCGCATCCCTTCTTTGAACATATGATTAGCACTTCCAAATACTTTGAAATTATTAATAAATGTGAACGACTTCTCAGCTGATTGTTTCTTCAACCATTTATGGAGCATGCGGAGTCTGCTAAATCTTTCATCATTCCCTTCAGGGACTGGTCCGCTGATGAGGATGTTTACGTTAAGTCCATCAAGTCTCTGTAGGAGATCAGAAAAGTCTCTCTTCAGAATCTCTGATTGTCTCATCGCGATATCTGCTGATCCAGCGTGAATGACAAGCTTTTCCAAAGCAGGATGTTGGTCCAAGATTTTAGGGATTTTTTCTGATATTTCACTCACTGTATTTTTGTAGCAGCTATAAACTTTGGTATTCTTGCTACAAAAAGCCTCAGTTCCATTAATTGATCCGTCTTGTATGATAACAATCTTTGCTGGGGGGGGCTCTTACTTTGTTAAGTGTCCGTTTGATGCGGCTGGGTTTCTCCTGGTGGCTTTGACTGGTCCTGGGGGCTGCGTCATCTTTCGGGGAACTCAAGGCTGCGAATCTGTTTTTCAGCGGGATTCCAGGTGGAGAAATATCTCTTGTTTTTGGCTGAAACCTCTTTTGTTTACTTTTAGCAGAAGCGGCAGTTCTGGGTTCAAAGGTTTCTCTGTGCCGGAGTTTCTTTAGTTTTTTCTTCCTCGGAGAACAGGCTGGGGTTGATTTCATGCGTTTTAAAGCTGGCCAGTTTTCATTATAGTGCGGAGTTCTGCCGCTCAGACGCCTGTAGGGAGTCTCTGTGACACGGTTAGACCGATGTAACACCGGGCTGATAGGCTGTTCCCTGTTTGTATTCAAAGGTAAAGTTGTGTCATTTTGTCCATAATCAGCGTGAAGATCAAAATTAATTTCCAGACGACGTAGCTTCGTTTCAATGCCCTCAATTCTGTGGAGCAGTTTTTCAAAATCCTCAGCTGAGCAAAAAACCATGTTGATAAGTCCATAAAAAAGTAATCCAAGAAGAGATCTGGTCTAATACAGAAACTCCAGGGGCTGGGTAGATAAAGTAACTAAGAAAAAGTTAAGAAAAGAAAATAAGAAAAGCAAACAGAAAATAAAATAAAGTGAATGGATCTGGAGAGAGACAGAGAGCAGCTGCTCCTCCTTCAGCAGTCGCAGCCACTTTTAATAACCTTAAAAGTGATCCTAAAACATATGGGGTGCCAATGCAATGGGTTTAAGACTGGGTAATGTGTTCCCACCTCCTGGTCTTTGTCAGGACACGTGCTGCTCAATTTTGTAGAAGTTGTAAACCGGATATACTCTTTTTGGGAAGACCAGAAAGCAGAGCATTACAGTAGTCAATTCTACTGGTGATAAAATGCATCAGTGTCTCCGTGAGGTGGCATTGGAGTGTTACAAATTATTTGCTTTCTGAGTGGTTTGACAAAATGGTTTACTGTGTCTACAGTTTTGATTTCATCCTTGATTGGCATACATCATTGCAATCTCAAGAACTTTAGCTTTCCAATGATGTACAATATGTATATGTAGTACATAGAAAGGCTGTCGCAGAAAAGGCAGATTTGACCCGAAAGTATGTAAAACAAAACTCCTTAAAACTTAATCACTTCAACCCGAATCTGTCTGGGTTCTTTCACTGGTCTTCAAGAAGCTGTTTGTTCATGAATGTTCTGTAACAAACCTCTGAAGCCTTTAAAGAACAGCTGAATTTATACTGAGATTAAATTACACACCCACACTGTTTTTAGGTGCTTTAATTGGGTGACTTCTAAAGACAATTGGTTGGATTTCATTTTGGGGTATCAGCTTAAAGGTATATGTCTAGAAATGCATGTCACCATTTAATTTATTTATTTCTAAAACATTTAAAAAAAGATATATCCTTTTCATACAATTCACAAAACAATCTGTTCTATGACATAGCTTACAATCCCAATAAAATAACTATGCTTCTAAATTCAGCCAAAAATGAAACGTCCTCTGAATTTCAACTGTTTTTACTTTCAGTAAACTTAATGTGTGTGAATATTTGTATGAACACTAAAAGAGTCAACACCATAAGACATAAACTAAAAATGTTTCACAGACATCTGACTAACAGAAATAAAATAATGTGTCCTTGAATGAAGGGAGGCTCAAAATCAAAAGTACCAGTCAGTATCTGGTGTGGCCACCAGCGGCTTGAAGTACTGCAGTGCATCTCCTCCTCATGGACTGGACCAGATTTGTCAGTTCTTGCTGTGAGATGTTACGCCACTCTTCCACCAAGGCACTTGCAAGTTCCTGGACATTTCTGGGGGGATTGGCCCTAGCCCTCACCCTGCGATCCAACAGGTCCCAGACGTGCTCAATGGGATTGAGATCCGGGCTCTTCGCTGGCCATGGCAGAACACTGACATTGCTGTCATGCAGAAACTCACGCACAGGACAAGCAGTATGGCTGGTGGCATTGTCCTGCTGGAGGATCATGTCCGGATGAGCATGCATAAAGGGTACCACATGAGGGAGGAGGATGTCTTCCCTGTACCGCAAGGCATTGAGATTGCCTGCAATGACAACAAGCTCAGTCCGATGGTGATGTGATATACCGCCCCAGACCATGACGGACCCCCCACCTCCAAATCGACCCCGCTCCAGGGTACATGCCTCGGTGTAACGCTCATTCCTTCGACGATAAACACGAATCCGTCCATCACCCCTGGTAAGACAAAACAGTGACTCATCAGTGAAGAGCACTTTTTGCCACTCCTGTCTGGTCCAGCGAAGGTGAGTTTGTGCCCATAGGCGGCGTTGTTGCTTATGATGTCTGGTAAGGACCTGCCTTACAACAGGCCTACAAGCCGTCAGTCCAGCCTCTCTCAGCCTATTGACAGTCTGAGCTCTGATGGAGGGATTGTGTGTTCCTGATGTGACTCGGGCAGTTGTTGTGGCCATCCTGTACCTGTAACGCAGGTGTGATATTCGGATGTACCGATCCTGTACAGGTGTTGTTACACGTGGTCTTCCACTGCGAGGATGATCAGCTGTCCTTCCTGTCTCCTTGTACCCCTGTCTTAGGCGTCTCACAGTGCGGACATGGCAATTTATTGCCCTAGCCACATCAGCAGTCCTCATGCCTCCCTGCAGCATGCCTAATGCACATTCACGCAGATGAGGAGGGACCCTGGGCCTCTTTCTTTGGGTGTTTTTCACAATCGGTAGACAAGTCTCTTTAGTGTCCTGAGTTTTTAGAACTGTGACCTTAAATGCCTACTTTCTGTGAGCTGTTGAGGTCTTAACGACCAATTAATTGATTATGGTTAATTGAACATGCATGGAAAACATTGTTTAAACCCTTTACAATGAAGATCTGTAAAGTTATTTGGACTTTTACAACATTATTGTTGAAATACACAGTCCTGAAAAAGGGACGTTTCTTTTTTTGCTGAGTTTAGTTTTAATGTCACAAAATGTGAAAAGAATTGATATTGCTGCAAGGTATTCAAGCGTAGTTATTACTATTAATTATACCATACATGAAACAATTACCACACATTTCTTTACATCAATTTAGCATTCCGTTCGTGTTTGTGTGAAATTTAAGTCACATGTATATTTGCTGCAACCAGGCCATCAAACTGATCCCTACTTCTTCTGAATTAGACTTGAAATGGGTCACTGCATTAATGTAGTTTTTGAAAAGAAAATGAGACTCAGTCCATGTGACTATTATGAGCACACACTGGTAGCTGCTCCTTTGTTGTTTTTTTCTTCATGTCATTCTCATCAGTAAAAGTAATGTCATGGCTTTTATCTGACAGCTTGACAGACACATCCTGCATTCATGTCTGTAGCTGGGAAAGCTGGCTACTTGCTGGATATTATTTTGGTCTCCCAGCAACCAGCCACAAACTTTGTCTCCCTCTGGACATTTTCTATAACTTCATTCTGGAGTCTAATGATTTATTTCTTGATTTACTGTTGAGACTTGATAGTCATTGGCAGATCATTTATTTGATTGTGTACTGCATGTAACCATGATGTTTTTCGTTGTCCTTAATTGGCTTTTTGAAATTGTCAAGACCTTGAATCCCCAGTCTTTTCATTCTAGTTTTGAATTCTTATGAAGTTAGTGTCTTACAGAAATGCTCAACTATTTTAGAGAATCATTTCACCAAGTTTATAAATAGATTCCATTGTTGCAGTGGGGGAAAACATATTTTGATGCGCCGCTATTTTCCAAGTCTGCTCGAATACAAAAATGTGAAGTCTCTAATATTTTTAGTCATTACAGTTTGTAAATGTTTAATTTACAAAACAAACAAACAAACAAAAAATCCAGAAACATTCTATTATCCAAAAGTTTTAAATGTTATGCATGCCACACAGTGAAATAAGTATTGAAGCACATACATTTCACAGATTGGTGACATAGATAATTTTGAATTTCAACTTGAAACTGTGAATTTCAACCACAGTTTCTTCTATTCCAAACTTTCCACTACCATGAGCAAGACCAAAGAGCTGTCAAATGATACCAAAGACTACAAATTAGATCCAAAATGTGGGAATTGTTTTCAAGGCCATCAGCAAGTTGTTTAGTGAGAAGGTACCAACTGTTGATTGTTAATCTTCAGATTCGCAAATGTGGGGTGTGTGAGTGTTTTAACACCCACACTTTTCAAAGTGAGATGGTTAAACATCTTCACTTTTCCAGCAGTTCTGCTCATCAACTATATGGCGTTTTAATTGTTCCCCTAACCTGAGAATCCAGTTCGACTAATGAAAGTACATATTTCCATGCAAACAAACAATATTTTGTGGTGTGATGCCATTACATCTCACACACACTTGCTTAATATATGTTCTGGCAAAACACTCATCTCTGACAAAGTCTTGCTCCGAATGCTCAGTGCGCAAGTTATGCTCTGTTGCAGTGCTCGCATGTGCTCCACTTTGACTCTCCTGCTTCGTGTATGCGTTCGGTGCGTAGTTCATCCTTGTGTATGTAATTGAACGACCAGCCAATCACAGACAGTTCTTTTTCATCCAATCAGAGTATTCCTTAGAAATATTGTATTCAGAATTAGAACCAGCTTTCTTCAACATCTTTGTGCACACCAACAAGAAAATTGACTTCGGTTCTTCTGCTTTGCTCTCAGTAAAGACATTTAAATGTAAACACATAAAAAAGGCAAAAAAGTTTTTTATTTTATCATGTAAATATACTGTGTGATTACAAAAGAAGAAGACTAGGTTGGATAAAAAAGAACCAATCACAACTAGCAAGTCAAAATACTGCACCAAGTAGCAGAAATTACAAAACAAACTGTAGGATTTAAGAAAAATATATGAGAACATCATGAACACTTAAATCATGTTGCTTAAGAATATTCAGTTAAGCATACAAACATTGTAAACTTAACATACAAATACTGTATTCTTAACTTAACTAATATTGTGCATTTTAGGTTATATTCATATATTTTTTGTCATGTGAGAAAAATCACAGTAGATTTTTAGAGATAAACGCAGTTTTGAAAAGCCTGCTATGCCTCTGCTCAGAAGAAGGCCCAGTGTAGGTACCAGGTCTACTCAAATCAAATCAAACTTTTTATAAAGCGCTTTTCAAACCATAACAAAGCTTCTCAAAGTGCTTTACAGATTAAAAATGACCCACAACCCCCCCCCCCCTTTCCCAAAACCCAAAAGTAAAAAACATCACCACAGCTATACCCCCCCATGCACGCATACACATAAAAGCAACAATAAACAAAAGCACATCAACAAAAGCAGAACAGGCTGAGTACAGATGAACCAGGAAACGTCATCATGGGAGCCATCTACATCGGCAGCAGCAGATCAACAGCAGCAGCCAAGGCACCGACCCAGGGAGCCCAGAGGAGGGAGGGCTGGTACACCCACCTCCACCCAAGCACCACCTGGAGAGCACCAAGGCAGCCACAGCCGACCACCGCCCCCGAGGCAGAGGGCTCCCACAGAGGAAACACTGGAAGGAAAACTTAAATAAGTTAAAATATTAAAATTAAAACAATTATAAGATAAGATCAAACAAAAATGCAAAGCAGATGAACAATAATTGATAAATAGCCAGCTAAAAGCTAAACTAAAACATTAAAAACTACCAACACTTTCACCTTCTGAGCATCATAACTGAATCTAAAATCATTTAAAATCTTTAAAAGAGGCGTCTCTGTGCTGTGGTTCACCCTAAATCCAGACTGAAATTTCTCTAGGACATTATGAGCGTTACTAAAACTCGGGTAGCCAGATCTGCTCAGGGTCCTGCACCTCCATATGGCGTCATATTACATGATTGGCCGGAAGCTGACATTACACTACATAATTGTAGAGATAGGAATGGATTGAGCAGTGTTTTTTGCCGTGAAGGGGATAGGGACGGGGTGTGTGTGTCTTGTGTGTGCTGAGAGTTTAACTGATTGTGTATGATCGATTTTGCTTTAAAAGTGTGTTCTTTGTTTATTTTACTGTTTTTATGAAGTAAATCACTTTGTGTTTATTTTATTATGAAAAGTGCTCTACAAATAAAATTTGATTTATTCATTGATTGATGAATGGCTGGACATTGGGATGTTGATGTAGTGTGCAGTTTTTTGTGTTTTTTTTAAGAACAAGTGAAGTATACAGAACAATTCAACAGACACAAACAGCCAGGTGTGTTACATAAATACTGTACATGTAGAAATGTATGTATACCAATTGTTTCTAAAGCCTTTTTCTTGATAGTCTGATATTGATTTATTGTATAGTTAAACATTTACCATCTTTTTTGGGTACTATAAAAAAAAACAACTGAATAAAGTTTTTTTCAATCGTACGGTAAAATCCATCAAAATACGGTTTATAACAACCTGCTAAACTCTTTCCAAAGCCCAGGTGTGAAACAGCAGTACCAGAAAAGATGTGTCACGTTTTCTCGATGACCCCCACAGAAGCTGTTATAACATTTAGAGTGGCTTGCAAAAGTATTCGGCCCCCTTGAACTTTTCCACATTTTGTCACATTGCAGCCACAAGCATGCATCAGTTGTATTGGAATTCCACGTGCAAGACCAATACAAAGTGGTGTACACGTGAGAAGTGGAACAAAAATCAAACATGATTCCAAACATTTTGTACTAATAAATAACTGACAAGTGGGGTGTGCGTAATTATTCAGCCCCCTCAGTCAATACTTTGTAGAACCACCTTTTGCTGCAATTCCAGCTGCCAGTCTTTTAGGGTATGTCTCTACCAGCTTTGCAGATCTAGAGACTGAAATTCTTGCCCTTTCTTCTTTGCAAAACAGCTCCAGCTCAGTCAGATTAGATGGACAGCGTTTGTGAACAGCAGTTTTCAGATCTTGCCACAGATTCTCGATTGGATTTAGATCTGGACTTGACTGGGCCATTCTAACACATGGATATGTTTTGTTTTAAACCATTCCATTGTTGCCCTGGCTTTATGTTTAGGGTCATTGTCCTGCTGGAAGGTGAACCTCCGCCCCAGTCTCAAGTCTTTTGCAGACTCCAAGAGGTTTTCTTCCAAGATTGCCCTGTATTTGGCTCCATCCATCTTCCCATCAACTCTGACCAGCTTCCCTGTCCCTGCTGAAAAGAAGCACCCCCAGAGCCTGATGCTGCCACCACCATATTTGACAGTGGGGATGGTGTGTTCAGAGTGATGTGCAGTGTTAGTTTTCCGCCACACATAGCGTTTTGCATTTTGGCCAAAAAGTTCCATTTTGGTCTCATCTGACCATAGCACCTTCTTCCACATGTTTGCTGTGTCCCCCACATGGCTTGTGGCAAACTGCAAACGGGACTTCTTATGGTTTTCTTTTAACAATGGCTTTCTTCTTGATACTCTTCCATAAAGGCCAACTTTGTGCAGTGCATGACTAATTGTTGTCCTATGGACAGATACCTCCACCTGAGCTGTAGATCTCTGCAGCTCGTCCAGAGTCACCATGGGCCTCTTGGCTGCATTTCTGATCAGCGCTCTCCTTGTTCGGCCTGTGAGTTTAGGTGGACGGCCTTGTCTTGGTAGGTTTACAGTTGTGCCATACTCCTTCAATTTCTGAATGATCACTTGAACAGTGCTCCGTGGGATGTTCAAGGCTTGGGAAATCTTTTTGTAGCCTAAGCCTGCTTTAAATTTCTCAATAACTTTATCCCTGACCTGTCTGGTGTGTTCTTTGGACTTCATGGTGTTGTTGCTCCCAACATTCTCTTAGTCAACCTCTGAGGCTGTCACAGGGCAGCTGTATTTGTACTGACATTAGATTACACACACGTGCACTCTATTTAGTCATTAGCACTCATCAGGCAATGTCTATGGGCAACTGACTGCACTCAGACCAAAGGGGGCTGAATTATTACGCACACCCCACTTTTCAGTTATTTATTTGTGAAAAATGTTTAGAATCATGTATGATTTTTGTTCCACTTCTCATGTGTGCACCACTTTGTATTGGTCTTGCACGTGGAATTCCTATAAATTTGATTGATGTTTGTGGCTGTAATGTGACAAAATGTGGAAAAGTTCAAGGGGGCCGAATACTTTTGCAAGCCACTGTAGGAAACTTTTTAACTGATTGGAATGTTTGTATAAATGTATTGAAATGACTTCTTGTTAAGTGCCTTTTGATGACATCTGTTATGAGTCTGTGCTATATAAATAAACTGAATTGAATTAAATTGAAGTACAAAATGGTAAATATGCACAAAATACGCACAGATCTGTGCGCAAGTACGGTTGATAAATTAAGACACAGGTGTTTGACAAAAAAACTGCAGAGTGAGTGAAAGCAGTGGCCAAGCCACAGCCAAGAAACTTAAAGTATTTAGAGAATTTCTCTCATCAGGAATGGGGGAGAATCTCTCCTAAAAAGCATTTTAACTTGTTGCCAAAAGGGGAGATTTATTACTCCTATGCTGACCTAAAAAGGTTACTCAGTCAAAAAGTATCAAATATTTATTTACTCACAATTCATTTACTGATTTATGCAATGTACATGTGCATTCTGAGAATTTAGAGGGTTAGTGTTCATACAACAGTGGACACCGACATAAAATGTTCTAAATTAGAAATTGATAGGAATATTTTATTACATTTGCAGAATAAATAATTTACATTTATACTTTGTTCTCTTTTTTCCTTTTTTGAGAAATCCTCTTTATCACATCTGTGTACAGAAGGTTCTTCCTGTTATTGGATCTGATCTTGTTCAAATAGTGAACTCATCACTGCTATCAGGTGTCTTCCCTCAGGCTTTAAAAACAGCAGTTATTAAACCACTGCTAAAGAAGAAAAATCTGGACAACACGTTAATGCAGAACTACAGGCCAATCTCTAATCTCCCATTCATCAGTAAGATTATTGAAAAAGCGGTGTTTCAGCAGTTAAATGGCTTCATAACAATGACAAACCGTTTTGATGCTTTTCAGTCTGGTTTCCGCGCTCACCACAGCACCGAGACTGTCCTCGTCAAAGTATTTAATGACATCCGCATAAATTCAGACTGTGGAAAAACAACAGTGCTGGTTCTGTTGGACCTCAGTGCAGCATTTGACACTGTTGATCATGATATTTTATTGGAATGACTGGAGAGCTGGGTCAGACTCTCTGGTACAGTACTTGGCTGGTTCGAGTCTTACCTAAAGAACAGGGACTTCTATGTTTCAATAGGAAACTTTTCATCAGAACGAACAGAAATCACATGTGGGGTGCCCCAGGGCTCCATCCTGGGGCCCCTCTTATTTAATATCTACATGCTCCAACTAGGCAAGATTATAGCAACCAATAACATTAGCTACCATAACTACGCAGATGACACTCAGCTCTACATTGCAATGTCACCAGGTGACTCTGAACCCATTCAAACCCTAAATCAATGCATTGACCAAATAAATGGATGGATGTGCCATAACTTTCTCCAGCTGAATAGAAACAAAACTGATGTGATTATTTTTGGACCTAAGGAGGAACGATCAAGAGTCAGCACACAGCTTCAATTAATACAGCTAGAAACTACTGATCAGGTTCGTAACCTAGGTGTAGTAATGGACTCAGACCTGAACCTCCAGGGTCACATAAAGGCAATAACAAGGTCAGCGTTCTATCACCTGAAGAACATCTCTAGGATTAAAGGACTGATTTTGCAACACGACCTAGAAAAACTATTTCTAGTTTATAAATCATTACATGGCTTAGCACCAAAATATGTTGAAGACCTGTTGTCATGATACCAACCATCAAGACCTCTCAGGTCCTCCAACTCTAGCCTACTAAACATCCCTAGACTCAGAACTAAACATGGAGAAGCAGCTTTCACTTTTTATGCTCCCCTTATCTGGAACAGACTTCCTGACGAGTGCTTTATTGTGTATCATGTGTAATGTGTGTTTCTTTTATGTGTTTCTTTTAAATCACCAAATCATGTAAAGCACCTTGAATTACATATAGTGTTGTATTACATTTTAATATTTCTAAGAACTTGACTGAATCCAGGTGGAAAAATGCGCACACATAAAAGCTGCCCCCTCAAATATACACACACACACACACACACACACACAGATCTGCATTCTACAGTTTCTATGATCAAAATCAAATTGAAAAGGGTAAAGTAGAAATTATCCATATAAAGTAAATGGACTGGAAAATATAATTTATGAAACATTTATGAAAATGGTGCACTTTGGTTGAAAAAGAAATTATTTTCATTGGATTACTGATAATTCTTCAGCCTGGTTGGAGTGTTGGAATGCACAAGGCTTTTGTAGAGGTATTATAGGTTTTAACTAGAACAAAAAAAGATGGTAGTAGGGGTTGTTTTTAATGAGATTGGTGATTTAAAAGCTTGATGCCACCACAGTAGCATCAGCCAAAGAGTAAATGTTCTGCAGGTGATTAAATATTTAGAAGGTGAGACCTTGACTCCTGCTAACAAGGTTGGTTATTTGATAAATCATATTATTATGGAATGATATTTAACACCATAGTCCAGACATGATATTAGAAACAATCTCTGCAAAAATTCATAATGTGTATTTCTGCTCTGTAGATGAAGTATGTCATTTTTTTGCGTTAAGTGATAGGTTTACTTTTGCTTTCTCCTAATTGCAATACATCTATGAGCTGCTAAAGAATGTGTCTCATTAGCATGCTAAAGAGCCATGATATTTTTGTCTTACATTTAAGGAGTGAATAATGCTAAACTTTCAAGGCTGACGTCTTAAGCCTTAAAGGATTACTCTGTCTGTGTGTGCGTGTGTGTGTGTGTGTGCATGCGTGTGTGTGTGCGTGCATGCGTGTGTGTGTGTGTGTGACTGTGGAAAGTTTGCCGAGCACTTTGAAAGGATGGAAGGTTAAAGAAAGAATATAATTTTTTTGACAGTGTTGAGGTTAGTACTTTGAAGGACAAGCAGAAACAATGAGTTGACTGTTGCTGAGAGGAGCAGCCCTGCTGTATTGCATGGGGGCCATGAGTGTCTTGACTAAGCGTTTTCAGCTGTTTATTCCCTTTTGATTAGGAAGCCTTTACAATTAAACCAAGTCTAAGCATAGCACTTTGTAAGTCAAGAGCCTGGCAAAGTGGGGAGTTAGAAGGAAATTGAGAGTGTATGGGGTGGAAAGTTTAGCCTCAGATCTCTTTGGATAAGTGGATATCTGGACAGCTCAAATTTGCTCAAACCTCCAAAGTTCTAAACCAAGTAACGTTATAGTGCTTCTGTTAAACAGAGTATTAAACTATGGTACTATTTGATAAGTTGTTTTCCATTCAGATAGACCAGCTTGCACCACAGAAATTAGCATCTTCAGTCATTTGTGTAGATTTTGCCCAGCTTGATAAAACATATGTTTTCTGATAAACATTTGGTGTACAAACTACATTATTATCATTTAGCACCACAGACCTCAATGTATTTTTTGGGGATTTTATGTGACAGACCAATACAAGGCAGTGCACAACTTTGAAGTGGAAGGAAAATGGCACGTAAACACATTTTACTTCTAAAAATCCAAAAAGTGTAGCGTTTATATGTATTAACCCCACTGCATCAGTATTGGAAAATCATCTTCCACTTCTATAACAACTAGGCTTTGAATATATAGAGACTGATTTTTTTTACATTTCTTTGCAAAATAACTCCGTTGGACTGATTAGGGAGCGTCTGTGAACAGAACTATTTCAAATTTTGCCCTAAATTCTCTATTTGATTTAAGTATGGACTTTGGGTGAGCCATTGCAATGCATGACTATTCTTTGATCTAAATCATTTGATGGTACCTCCGATTATTTGTTTAGCCTTTACCCTGCTAAAATGTAACCCTCAACCCAATCTCAAGTCTTTTGCAACCTCTAACAGGTTTTATTTAAGGATTGCTCTGAATTCAATTCCCATCCATCTTCTGATTAGCTTTAACAAACCTTTCTAATTTTACAGCAGAAAAACATTCCCACAACATGATGTTGCCACAAACATGCTTGAATGTGGCAATGATCAGTTCAGGCTGATTTACAATGCCAGTTTTCCACCCCAAAAGTATTTTGCTTTGAAACAACAAAGACAAGTTTTGGTTTCATCTTACAGGAACACTTTCTATCACATATTTGCTTTATTTGCAACATGCTTGTTTATGGCAAACTTAAAAATGTACCCCTCATGGCTTTCTTTCATTCCACATCTCCACCATAAAGGCCAGATTTATGGATTGCAAAAATATTAGCAATTCCTTAAACAGATTTTTCCTTACATCGCTGAGGCTCCTCCTGGTCCTCTTGGTTGCTTCCCCGATCAGTGGTCTCCTAGCCAGTGCTCTTAGTTTAAGTAGAACGCCAGGTTTAGTTTGGGTTGCAGTTTTCTGATATTTTTTCCATTTTATACCATGGATTAGACAGCTCTCCTTGAGTTGTTCTAAGCTCAGGCAATTGTGTTAAATGTGTTACCTCAACCTAAAACTGTATAGGAACTTTCTGTATCGAAAACACAAGACCTAATAATTTAATACATTTTACAAACTCTGTAACATGAATTAAAGGGCCACAACACATGGTTTTCTTTTACCCAGAACTATTCAGTAAAACATTGCAGAAACCTCATAGGAATTGGCTGAAAAATGCTCAGTATGTTATTGGGTAAAACATTTGTGACACTGTCACATCGAGCAGAAGCAGATCTAGTCTGTGAATAGAAGCAACAATTGTTGACTGTTGTCATGTGAAATCGTTTGAACGGGACCTTGATTGGGTCAAATAATTATATTTTTTCAACAAATTGTTTCAAGCCTATGAAAATTGTAAGATTTGTGGTTATCTAAAAAATCCAAAGAATTCAGCTATCTTAATATTTATTTTAAAAGCGAAAAAACAAGGTGTGATAAACATGAAAATAACAGAGTGGGGTACAGATGAACATAAGGCAAGTTTATTTGTGTCATTTCAGCAACAAGGCAATTCAAAGTTCTTTACATGCTAAAAACATATTACATCAGACAAAAGAAACATTGCAGTGGCATAATAAAGGAACGTGATGAAAAGTTGGAATACAGACTGAAATTGGTAATGCTCAAGTTATTATTAATTAAAGGCAACTCTAAAGAAATGCCTTTAAAACCTTGAAATAAAGGAACACCGTGTTTCAGCATTTTTGCAGTTTTCTGGAAGTTTGTTCCAGATCAGTGGAGCATAAAAACCGATTGCTGCTTCACGATGTTTGGTTCTTATTCTGGGGATACAGAGTAGACTTAAACCAGAAGACCTGAGTGGTTTGGAAGGTTGATAGGATAACATATTTTCAATAAATGTTGGTGTCATTGAGTAATTTATCCATCCATCCATCCATTCATCCATTTTCTGTACCCGTCATTCCTATGCAGGTTTGCGGGGAGGAATTTATAAACCACCAAAAGTATTTTAAACTCTGTTTTCTGAGGAACAGGTAGCCAGTGTAAGGGATTTAGAACTGGGGCAATCTGCACTATTTTCTTAGTTTTAGCAAGGATTCGGGCAGCAGCATTCTGCAGTTGTCTGATTGACTTCTTAGGGAGACCTGAGAAAACACTGTTGCAGTAACCAATTTGAGTAAAGATAAACGCAAGCACTTTTCAAGATTTTAATTCAATTCAATTCAGTTTTTTTATATAGCGCCTGTTCACAGCAGATGTCATCTCAAGGCACTTAACAAGAAGTCATTTCAATACATTCAAACATTCCAATCAGTTAAAAAGTTTCCTATTTAAGGAATCCCAGCAGTTTGCGTCAGTCATTGGTGTGAGGTTGGGCCCCGTTAATGCAGACTTGCCAACCACAGCAATCCTTCAGCAATCCCTCCTACTGAGCAAGCACGTAGCAACGGTGGAGAGGAAAAATTCCCCTTTAACAGGAAGAAACGTCCTACACAACCTGGCTCAGTAGGAGCGGCCATCTTCCACGACCGTCTGGGGGTTTGAGAAGACAGAGCAGAGACACAGAAGGAACAGAAGATCTGATATAAGAGTACTTTCTATGTTACAGAAAGTAAAAAGTTGATAACATGGCACGGTGGATGTTCAGTTACAGGGTGCATCATCCCAGTCGATGCCCCCGTCCAGCAGGGCATTGCAGCCAAGCAGGATACCAGACCAGGTATATCTTTACTTGGACATTAGTCCTGAAATGTAACACGTTTGATCGTAGTGAAACAAAGATACATGTTTCTGTTGACAAATACTGCTTGAATTTTCTGAAATAAATAAGCAAACAACAAATAGGTTTTCTAAATTTCTTATATGAGAAATTGTATATGTCTGAAATGTTTTATGTTCTCCACTTGCTGCCTAAACCTGCATAAACGCTCCAACAATGAAAACTAAGAGAACATGTCATTTAGGTAAGATAGAGGTGTGTTGCGAACTGTCTACATTGTCTCATGCTAAACACATTACATTATTAAAAATATTAATTGGTGAGGGGGAGAATTTAGCTTTCTACTCCCAGCTGTGTTGTCATCTGATACAAAGGAAATGATCAATGGAACAGAAAAGTTGGGAAAGCATTGTATGATACAGATCTGTTAGAATGAAATTGTTTTTATCATGGGCTGTGTATTCGGCTGGATAAACTCAAAGATTACTAGGAAATGGTCAGATGGGCAGCCTTATAAGGAAATACTTTTATATGTTCACACTTAACGCCATATGCCAGTGCAAGGTCCAGGGTATGGTGGGAGGAGTCAGTAAATCTGCGATGGATTTTCAGCAAAACCAACTGAATCAGAGTTAGCAACAAAGACAACAATAAGGCTGTCCCTTTCAATGCCATTATTGATGTTAAGGTAATTGACTTTTTTCCACTTAGTGTTTTCTGTACACAAATAATCCGTTTTTGTACTACCAGCACAATCTCATTAGTGATCATTTCATTCAAATATTTTTTTTGTGTTTTTGTTGACGGAAGGGAATGTAGGTCTACAAGTGTGACTAAAATAAGCCCATAAGACTCATTAATGCATTTATGCTTGTTTGTAAAACCATTATTTAGTAGAACATCATCAAAACAAATATTTGCCTCTGAGTGACTTGATGAAGTTGATTGAACCTATTCTGTACCAGATGCTTATTGTGTAAAACTATGGAATTTTTAAGTTAAGTAGAAAAAGCGTGTCCTACCCAATAAATGAAGATTTTATTTGAATTCATTGAATTGTCTCATTGGTCAAAATATGGAATAAAACTAAAAAGGGTCTACTGAGCTTTCTGGGAAATTACATAGTGACATGTTAAATATTGCCTCTTAGGCAAGCATTTTTAGATAGACTCCCTGAAGTATGATTATGATACCCATGGTCTGCCACTGGAAACAAACCCACTGACACGCTGATAAAATCCCTGCCCCGTGTTTATGTCCCATTTTGCAAAGAAATCAGAAAAGGTAATCATGGATGGAAGCTGAGGTTAAGAAGCAATGTAACAGTCTATTAGGTTTAATATAGATATGTAGAATAAGCATATGCAGTGAGACATTAGCATAAATCTTGGTTACACACGAATGGCGCAGTCAGTGGACTCTATTCTCTCCTAACAGTCTGGTCTAATGACAAATACTGAACCATGTCAGTCTGCCGACTGCTCTCTTGCGCTTTCAATTAGGCTTTCTTTCAGTAAGTCCTTTCTACACATCCATTCAGAGGTTTAGCACTATTAGAATCTATTATTCAGTTATTAGAAATGGTAAATAATGAGTGATGATATAAATTAAATCTCTGCAATTATACTCATAAACTCCACCTCTAATCTCTAAAGAGATTTTGGTTCAAAACCAAAACATTTCATGGCTGTCAGTTCCTATTTGAAGCTGCTGGCAGAAGAGTGACTAATTTTGAATCATCTTGTACAAGCTCCATGTCTCGCTGATGCATGTTAAGAAGCATACAACTCCTCTGACCTAATGCCACAGGTATGAAAATATTCAGAGGAGCAGTATATTAACCTCCTTTAAGATTTTCTGAATCTTTTTTCTTCTGTTGTATAGCTCATGTAAAAAGATTTTTTGTTTACTTTTTAGTGGAAAGTATTACATTAAAATATGTAAAAATACAAAATAAAAGTAATACTGTTTCAATATTGGGAATGATTTTCATGATATTCAAATTTGTAACTACTCCAATGAAAACTGACATACTTAGGTTGGGGTGCCTGGCTGCTGGTCGCGGCGGCTGAGTGGCATTTCTGGGTCGGATCAGTCCTTTTTCGCTCTGGACTTGGCTCCTGGGTCTTGGTCTTTGTGCGGGGCGCTGGGGTCGGGCATTTGGCCGGGTTCGGTAGGACTTGCGGGTGGACTGGCTGGGTGGTGGGCGTGCAGGGCAGGTGGGTGGGGCACTGGGTTTGGTCTCCTGTCGGGCCATTGAGCAGCAGTGGTCGTTCCACAAGGAATGGGGCTGGTGGATGTCGGCCTGGTGGGTCGGCCGCCCGGCTCATCGGTTTGCTCCTGGTCTGGGCAGGTACGTCGCCGTGGTTTGGGCTGTGGGGGCCTCCGGTGTGCGGGTGGAGCTGGGGGCCTCCTTTGCTGGCGCGGAGGCTGTTGCTGTGTAGCGACAGGTGCTCTCCCCCTACGAGGGCACTTGGACGGGGGGGAGGGGTGTGCGGGAGGGGGGGGGGGGGGGGTGAACTCAACCTGGGTGTCTAGTGTCTTTTGTGTTTTGAGAGTAGAGCGAATGTCAGGGTGGGTTTAGTTCCCCTTCTGGGATGGGGCTGGGGGGACTGCCTTGGGGTCCGTGGGGCTTTGTGGTGCTTTGGCCGTGGGCCCCGGGTTGAACGTGCCATGGCCTCCCTCCCCTGGTGGATCCCTGTGAACAGCGGTGCCTTTTGGGGTCAGTGGGGGAGCTGGCTGGAAGACATTTTGTCTCCCAGTCCTTCCCTCCCCATCCCTGGACACCTCTGTCCACCCGCTCCATCACTTTACCACTCATATAGGGTCTTGGGGCATGGGCACATCACTGGGGTGCGAGGAGGGGCTTCCCTCCTCACTATCCCGTGGCGTCCTGGGTCCCAATTTTAATATACAACTTAGACACTCCCACTTATAACATTCTCATGCGACACATATGTTGGGGGATGTGTGGCTGCCTTCCCCACATCCCACCCCTCTGTTTTAAATGCACATTATAACAACACGCATCAACACCATATTCGAGTGGGAGCATGGAGGCTAGGGGTCTTTTCACACCCCTGTTCGCTACGGGCCATCAGGGGTTGGGGTCCGGAGGAGGAACAGGCGGTCTGGTCGGGGTCCAGGGCTGTCGGGCTGCTTTGCCACTGTGGGGCCCTTGGCGGTCTGCTTGTCTCTGTCCTAGAAGGTAGGGGGTCCATCTCCCGGGTCCGGGGGCTGGTGGCTCTACTGGGGCATCGGTACCTGGACCTGGGAGCATAAAGTGTGTATGGGGTGTGTGAGTGAGGGTACAGCGTCATTTTTTGGGTGTCTTGGTGAGTCAGTGAGAATGTATGTGTTTAAGAGGGAGGGAATGTATGACTGTGTCTGTATGTCTACCTGTCAGGTTGGATCTTGGTCTGCCCCCTCGCCTGGCGCACCTCAGGCCTTACACTTAATGGGGGGCCTATTTCCCCTCCGTCACTCCCCGCCGGTGACGGGGGCCCCTGCCTGCCGGTGCATCGGTGGTCAATCCGGTTCGGACCTGGTGCGTGCCTGGCCGGGCCTGGGGGGGGGGGGCGGTGTGTCGATCGGCCGATGCGCTGGGCCGATATCTTCCTTTGGTTGGTTGGGGCACCTCTTTTAGGGGTGCCAGGTTTGGGATTGTTGGGTGGTGCCTGCTCGGTGGCTCGGCGGGATGCGGATCCAGCATCTCTGCTCATTCGATCACCTGTTCTGTGCGCACCGTGCTTGGTCGGTTCATTGGAGGGTTGGGCCGGCCCTGGCCTTCGTTGGATGCCTGGTCTCGGCGCTCTGTGTTGCGCGGGATCAGGACCCGGGAGCTGGTACAACTTGGTGTCCAGATGCTGGCTGAGCCCGCCCTGGCGCGGCCGGTTGCCGGCGGGGCCCGTGGGCTCGTCACTGCTGTCCCCCGGGCCCCTGCATGCTAACACACACATAGATGTGGGGTCTCTGGTTGTTTAAGGATATATTCTTGGGCTGAGGTTATCATTACTAGAGCTTGATTAATCGGTACCATGAGTTTTTCTGTGACATTGTTGTTGTATTTTTATATCTATTTTTGTGTGATGTGGTTGTGTAATTCTCAGTTCACAATGTTTGGTTTGTTTTGTCGATGTTCCTTTTTTGTGTTTTGTTTTGTTTTTCCCCTCTCTCTGCCATCCTGTGGGTATGGAGGCAGACTTCAATGTCTTCCTGTGTTTTCTTTGTTCCCCTTCCTCTCTTGTATTTTCAACTCACCCTCTCTCTTGACCTTTTGTTTCCTGCCTCTCTTCTTCATCTTCCTTCTTTGTTCCCTTTAATTTTCCATCTCCGTGTCCATAACATCAGGAAATAAAAACCCCAACAATTCATAATAAAGATTTTTCACACATAAATCAAGTGGAGGACTATAGCAAAAGCTGTACTGCTCCGCTTGTGAAAGTAAATCTGTTGGGCTTCTACTTTGTACTCAGACACCAATTCTGAGCTCCACACTGCCAAAGAGGACACGTAAAAACAAAAAAAACAAAAAAAAAACATAATGACAGTATTATTTTTTTTAATTTTTTTTTATTGTTACAAGACCAATTAGAACTATTTGACCCAGCCACCGTTTAAATGAAGCAAGAAAGAATAACTTATGTCACAAAATTAGGTGTTATATAAACATGTTCCTACACATTCCCGCTCCACCTATCCAAAAACACGTCTGAGTCTTGAGACCAAAAGAAAATTACAACAGCCTCTGAAACAGTATAATCTATGACATCAATATGATTGTGGTTCAGTTTGTGGAAGACCAATAAGTAGCAAATCAGCAGAATGTAAATGAAACAAATGTACATACTTTTTGACCCAGGTTTTGCAATCCAGGTTACCCAACATTATCAACAGTTATCTGTACCATAAAAAAATTATTTTTATCAACAATCCATTTGGCTTTGATAAAAAAAAATCACATATGAAAACATTGGGCATAGTTTCTGATTAGTTTCTATGGGATCAGAACAGTATCCCCTTGAAATGAAACTGAAAATAAATATTGGCACTGAAAATAAAAATTGGCATTGAAAAATATTATTGTAACTGAAAATATTAATTTTGAATCTGAAGTAAATCTAGTGAACATTTTTGTATTGAAAGTGAAAAAAATATTGAAAGTTAATTTTTTTTTCTATGCCGTTGGTGCGCATTACCGCCACCTTCTGGTTTAGAGTGAAAAAATTCAAAACATACCACCTCGACGTGGTATGTTTTGGATTGTTGGATGGAAAACTTCGAAGACCTCCTCAATCCTACTGGCACGCCTTCCAATCTTCCAAGCAGAGTCTGGGAACTTTGGGTCAGGCTCTCCAATCTCTTATGCCGAAGTCACTGAGGTGGTTTAAAAGTCCCTTGGTGGCAGGGCTCCGGGGGTGGATGAGATTCGCCCTAAGTTCCTTGAGGCTCTGGATGTTGTGGGGCTGTGTTGGTTAACGCGGCTCTGCAGTGTTGTGTGGACATCAGGGGCAGTTCCCTTGGATTGGCAGACCAGGGTGGTGGTCCCCCTATTTAAAAAGGGGGACCACAGAGTGTGTTCCAACTACAGGGGGATCACTTCTGCGCTTCCCTGGTAAAGTCTAGTCGGGGGTTCTGGAGAGGAGGGTCAGACGGATAGTCAAACCTGATTTCAGGAGGAACAATGCGGTTTTCGTCCTGGCAATGGAACACTGAACCAGCTCTACACCCTCAGCAAGGTCCTGTAGGGTGCGTGGGAGTTTGCCCAACCGGTCTACATGCGTTTTGTGGACTTGGCTTGGGTGTTCGACCGTGTCCTTCGGGGAGTCCTGTGGGGGGTACTCCGGGAGGTACCAGGCCCCTTGATACGAACTTTTAGGTCTCTGTACGACCGGTGTCAGAGTTTGATTCACATTGCCGGCAATAAGTCGGGCTCGTTTCCGGTGAGAACTGGACTCAGCCATGGTTGCCCTTTGTCACCGATTCTGTTCTGACTTTTATGGACAGAATTTCTAGGCGTAGCCAAGGTGATGATTGGATCCGTTTTGGTGGCCTCAGGATTGGGTCTCTGCTTTTTGAAGATGATGTGGTCCTGTTGGCTTCATTGGAACGTGATCTGCAGCTTTCCCTGGAGGGGTTCACAGCTGAGTGTGAAGCGGCTGGGATGAAAATCAGCATATCCAAATCCATGACCATGGTCTTGAGCCGGAATAGGGTAGAGTGCCTTCTCTGGGGTTGGTGATGAGGTCTTTCCCCAAGTGGAGGAGTATCTGGGGGTCTTGTTCACGAATGAGGGAAAAATGGAGTGGGAGATCGATAGGCGGATTGGTAAGGAGTCTGCAGTGATGCGGGCGCTGTACCGGTCTGTTGTAGTGAAGAAAGAGCTGAGCCGAAAGGCAAGGCTTTTGATTTACCGGTCCATCTACGTTCCGACCTTCATCTATGGTCATGGACTCTGGGTGAAAGAATGAGATCCCGGATACAAGCGGCTGAAATGAGTTTCCTCCGCAGGGTGTCTGTGCTCTCCCTTGGAGATAGGGTGAGAAGCTCAGTCATCCGGGAGGGGCTCAGAGTAGAGTCGCTGCTCCTGACCTGACCCTGGATAAGCGGAAGAAGATGGATGGATGGATGGATGGATGGATGGATGGATGGATGGATGGATGGATGGACCTAGCCGGAAGTGACAAAAATTGCAATCCACCACCCCCCCCTCATCCACTAGAGGAGCAAATACCTATTGACTACCATGATAAAAATGCACACTTCACAGCAGAAATAAACATGTTTACAACATAGTTCAAAACACCATTTTAGGTTAAATAGCTCAAGTTTGTCATCATGAGAACTATGAGGGGGATGATTTTTTTTTATAACTCATCCGTTTAGATGTAATTTAAGCTTGAAATTATGAATAATAAGGGGTGTGTCTCAGATAAGCTATCAGCGCTAGCACTGGTGGGTAGCAGCTTGCTCCAAGGAAGGCCACAGCCTCTACCTCACGTTATCCGTCTCGGCCATTTCGTTTTTTCTGAACTTGACCATTAGTTGCATCTGCAATGTTTATTTCGTGTTCGGATCTAAATCATGCACTCTTGGACAAAGATGGCTTGCTGTGGTATTGATTGCACTAACAGACTGTCCAAGAATTCCCTGCTCCATTTTTTTTCAGTAAGTAAAATTATATTTCTGCTGTGCATTTAACCCTCCCGCTGTTCTGGTGGGGTCAGAAGGACCCTGCACAATGTTTGCATCCTCCACCACTCTGCCCTATGAACCCTGAGCCAGAACTGCAGGAGGGTTAAGCTAATTCTGCTTGGTCAAAAATGGGTTGAAATGATCGCATGTTTTCTTTACATATTGAGTATTAAATCTTGTTTCAATTAAAATTCATCTAGTTTTAGTGAAAGACAAACATAGTTTCATGCTTTGATTTGATGAAAATTATTGAACACGCCTAGAAGGCAGAAGGGTAGCAGAGTCGCTCAACCCCCCCAACCTCTGTTAGCTACGGTTAGCTCCGGGTTAGCTCAATTAGCTCTTAGCTACATCGGCTCAGAGTTTGGTTGTCAATCATCCACCCCCACCCTCACAGCCCCACTCTCAGCTTCACCTCTTTGCCCATTTTGTGTATCTTCCGAGAGTCACGAGACACATGACGCGGCTAAGATGGCGGTGGTGGGAACCCCCCCATTTGGCTTCAGTTCAGTTCTTCAGAAAGCTACGGGTGACATCACTTAAGCTCCATCCAGCTTATATACAGTCTATGGCAATAACTCAGAAATATTTCTTCTTGTTGTCGTTTCTCACACAGAAAACTAAAGTGGAAATGTTCAAAGTCATTTTAATTTTAAAAATGCCTAATTATCTAGTCACCAAATATAAACCAACATTTTTTTCAGCAACTCTTTTTTTTACAATAAAATCTCAGTTTGTATGTGCAAACGCAGAAGAAAATCTCAGTTTTGGGAAATATCCAGGTTCATGTAGACAACATCAGATCACGGTTTTCTTTTGCAGTTGTCATTGTTCACATAAACTGCAAAATGGGGAAGGGGAGAGTTGGCATCTGTGTGTCTTCAGTGTTCTTGAGGGATGTCATGTGCCATCTTAAAGAGATGACTCAGTTTTTAATCAAATTTGACAAAAACATAATATATCAAACCCTTTATTAATAACTTTATACAAAATGCGGTTAAGTCACCTGTGATCTGTTTTCACATTTTTTCTCCTCTGAATTAACAAATTGCTTGGAAGTAGTAAAGCTATTTCCCTCTCATTTAATCCAATATTTTCAAGCATTCTTTGTAAATTATCATAAAAATAAAGTACTTTTTTCCTGGTTTACAGCTGTTCTTGGACAAAATAAAGTCTAATATGAGAGTGTAGGTAAGCGTAGATTTACTGGTTTGTTCATTGACTAGTTTGTTCTGGTTTAAAGACTGAATTGATCTAGTTTGTTCTATTTAAAATGTTCTTATAAAGAAAAATAAAATCTATTTCTCCTGATGAAATTAGGATAACTGATCATTCTTCTTGTGTCTAACAGCTAAACACAAGCTGCCTTATGCATTATGAAAAAAAGTGATACATCATCTAATAGAGATGGTGTATTCAAGTGGGTTGGTGCTCAGTGCAGTGCCCTCGGGGGCTAATTGGATTGGTGTTTAGCAAGACCTGCAGATGATGCCAAGATTACCTCCATGCACAAAATTGTCTTTGTTTCCCCCCCCTCCCATGTTGTCTCTCCCTTTTCCTCCTTGGCTGCTTTTTACCAAAGCCTCCCCCAACCGCACAGGCCATCGCAGGAGTCTTGTATGCATACCTTTGTCCCTGCATGGGAGTAGGAAGAAATGATCTGGTATTAAATTTCAATAACACGTTTTCCCAGGTCCTCCAGAGTACAAGCAATCAAGGGTTAAATTGGATCTGTAACGTATGCTCGGTGACCCACAAATCGCTTACCCATCAAACAGACTCATTACGAGCCAGCAAGCAGATGAGTGTTTGTGAGACTTGCCTCTGAGCGGTGGGGATTGTGTGTATTACCGCTAACACGGCTGAGGTATTTAAATTTTGATTTTTTCGTAATGGGTTTTGACATGTTTCATTTCCTCAGGGGGAAGTGCTCGAGACCTCCGAAAGTAAATGTTGCTAAAAAGTCATCAAGGCAGAATATTAAAATGCCATCAAATAAGAATTTCACTAATGCGATGGGGCTTGGGCTTCAGGTACGCAGCACTGGGGTCAGAGGGGCTTGGTTCTGGGAGAAACACTATTTGTTCCCCTTGGCTGCATTCTTTCCCTCTTAAATAAATTATTAAACTACTTCAGCCCCCTCCTCATCCTCCTCCCTTTTCCTTCTATGTCCATCCACCTCTTGTACCTGACACAGCTTAGCCTTGCTTTTGAAGTGAAAGGCCACGAAGAAGAGGAACTGCTAAAATAACCCTAAATAACATATCTTTGAGTAAATTATTGGCCAATATAAACACTTTTGTTTCAGTTAGCATCTATTTAGTATTTCCAACCCCAAATTTAAAAACATTTATAATTCAAACAAACTCCATCAACATGGTTTTCTTAAATGTAGCTCTATGGAAGCATTCTGACTATATTTGCCAAGTTTAAAATCTTTGCATTGCCACGTTGTTTGTATTCCATGGGTACTCCTTTTGAGGCCATTACCAAGCTGACAACTCACCAGCTGTCACTAATTGCACACTAATGGGGTATGGTGGTCTGATGGTTTGTCTGCGAGGGGCGTTCCAGTTCTACACCGGAGGTCCTTTTCACTCGCCAAATCAAAGGGGACACATTTAAAAAAGGATGTCATGTTATTCCGTTAGATTACCTCTAACTGCACCTCTATAATAATGAATAATTTCTGGCCAATACATCCGGACAGGAAGTTTCCTTGTTTGTATAATTATTCATAGTTTATTTCATATTCACCTGACATTACCTTGTATAGTAAGAAAGAAGGGGGGGTAAAGATTGCTTTGTTGGTGGCAACAGCCATTATCATGCATGATTTTTTTCTATTCCTTGTCACAGAAATCTTTGGAGGAGACAAGGAGGGCTTGTGTCTGCCCTCTCCGTCAGCCAGCGCGCTAATAGATGTGAGAAGGTCATCTGGCATTAGCGGCAAAAGTACGTTAGCATTTGTGCTGTGCGTCTCTTGCCAGACTGTGTGCATGTTTGAAGGTGCTTGGACAAGCAGGCCCTTTCATGGTGATGAATGGCTTTTTTCAAGCGTTCTGCTCCCTAGTTATGAGAAGGGTGACCTGGTCATTGGACGACTTTATGAAGCTATAAAAAATGTATGTCAGCCTGCAGTCTCTAATGCCATCCCTGAACGGGAGAGGGGGAAGGGGAAGTTGCAATGGGTAAAAAAAGGCCATTTACCATCATTCTAAATAGCTCTATCCCTGCCCTTCTCCACTTACAACTAACAATGTCCTTGTCATGAGCATTTTTTGTATTACATTCGTTTTTCATTGTTCACATACATGATTGGTTATGTTTAAGTCCTGTACAGATATGTCAGTAATTTCACACAGTATTTTATCCTCATGTTAATGCTACAATGTCAGGTAAAGAGGTGCTATGAAATGCTATGATGAAAGGGATTAAACACCATCCTGTAAGATATTTATCAGTACTAATTCAATATGGTTGGTCCCAAAAGTGACCTATACTCCATTTACTGCATTTCTTACTTTTACAGTTTTGGCCATTTTTTATCTAGATGTTTTTGAAAACAAAACGAGGCCATCTGCCATGCAATGTTTTGTGTTGAGCATGTATCAGTTTGTTATTACTAGCTAGATGTGTGGTTTAACAACTGATAATTTAATGTAGTTTTCTTTGATCTATTCATACTTTTTTGTAAGGAAGTGTGGTTATTTAAATTCTAAAAACAATATATAGGAGGAGAAGATCCCCCTGAGTTATTTTGGGGTTATGATTGCTGAACTCAACTGGACGAAAAAGGGTCTCAGAACCACAGTAAATGGAAATAAGGTGTGACTTAAAATCTTAAATAAATAATATAAAATAAGTGAGATTATATGAAATTATTTAGCATTTTTATGATTATTTATCCCTATTATTCAAAATACCTAACTTTCAAGAAAATAAAACTGAAACACAATACAGTACATGAGCACCATATATAAAAGACTTCCAATTTGACCTTTTTCATTTACATTTAACAGCTCTCGTTCATATCCTTTCAAAATGTCCTTGTGCAAATGTCCAAAATGTCCACCACTTCCTATGCCACAGCAAAGACATCCCTGAATCTTAAAAATATAAATATTTTTATAATGTCAAAGTGTTAGACTATTATTTTATGAATTATCTTATTTTGGTTATTCCAAAAAAATATTTCAAATTATCCTTGGTTAGTCCTAACCTTAAATATTGGTGCATATGTTAAAACCTGAATGTTAATTGTGTATTTATGCAGTAGAATGGATAAATGTGGGAAACCCTGTATTTGAGAATGACTTCAGTCAAGGAGACCAGTTGTCCTATCAGGGTAGATTGATTACAATCTTGGTCTCTCGCTCTAGTGTGAAAAAGGTGTTATTACAAGATAACAGAATCTTTTTTTTTCTTGACTGTGTATTGTGACATAAATGGCACATTTTACAAAGCCCATCGATGATTGGCTAATGAGGCCCTCATGATGACTCTTTCTGTCACAGTTCCTAGGTGTTCGTGTTTTGTTAGTTATTTTCCTTAGTTCTATTATCATGTTTAGTTATTATTTGTCTTTACTAGTCATTTCTAGACTTTCTGGTTTCCATAGTTCTTCCTTCTGTTCTCTACTGTTTCCTGTAGATTCCTTCTTAGACCTATTATCCTTTCTAGTTTCTTTAGAGTCTTCTGTCTCCTAGCCATTCTGCCTTCCATCCCAGCTGCTAATCAATTTCACCTGCTCACTCCCTCTCAGCTGCAACCGCTTTCACTAATTGGTCTCCTGCTCCTTCCGTGTTCACTCTCCTCCTCAGTATATATTCGGTTCTCATTCAGTCATTACTCGCTGGTTCGTCCGTCACTCTTCCCTCTCTGGTTCCTGCCTTCCTTGTTGCCCGTCTGGTTCCTGTTTCTCCGTTTGCTGCCTTATAGCCTCCTGAGTTCTGCATGTTCCTGTTCCTTGTTTTCATTAAATCATTTTATTTTGTACTTCGCTGCATTTGGGTTCTCCTTACAACCTAAAACATGACACTTTAGTGACAGAATTTTAGGCTAACAAAGCAAAGTTAATGCTGAAACTTTGAATTACTCTTCCTTAACCCTTCTCTTTTATCTAAAAATGTCTTTAGTTACATAGCTAAAAATTGGGCTTGAAGCCCCTTTCTTTAAACCCTTGTAAGACAAATAAACTTTTTTGAAACCATCCATTGTCTATACCCTTTTTGTCTTTTCAGGCTTGCAGGAGGCTGATGCCTATCTCCAGTTGTCATTGGGCAAAAGGTGGGGTCAATCAGCTTTGTAAACGCCTGGTAACTAGCTATTCATTTGATTCAGGTGTGTTGGAGAAGGTGTGCATCTAAAAGTTCCAGGATAGTAACTGGACTTGTAACAGGACTGGACTTGCGCACCCCTTACCTGTTTCATCACGGGTCAGCACCGAGACACACAGGACATAGGATCATTCACTTACACATTTACTCCCAAGGACAATTTTGAGACCAATTAACCAAACAGTCAGGTTTTTGGACAATGGGAGAAAACAGAGTACCCAGAAAAAACCCACACATGCATTGGCGAAAATATGCAAACTCCAAGCAGTGAAATCCCAGGCTGGGATTTGAACCCAGGACTAATGGTCATGCTAAATAAATATAAGCAATATAGGAATTTTCATTCCTTATTTAAATGCTTTATGGATATTCTTAAATGGTAAAGCAAATAATTAATTTTCAGACAAAATTGTGTTATTTAAATTGAATATGAGAATGATGGGTTTGTGAATGTTCATATAGTTTTACAAAATTAAGCAGTACTTCACTATAAAATAGTAAGGCAAGGCAATTTTATTTGTACAGCACACTTTCAACAACAAGGTAATTCAAGGTGTTTAACATGATTAAGGGGTAAAATAAAAATACCACTAAAATACAGACAAAGCATATTATGTAAAAACAGCAGTAAAGCAAGAAGCATACACAAAACATGATACATCAAAGCATTACTCAAAGGCAGCTCTAAACAGATAAATTTTTAGTTGTGATTTAAAAGAACTCAGTGTTTCAGCAGCTTTGCAGTTGTCCGGAAGTTTTTTCCAGATTAGAGGAGCATAGAAACGCATGTGAAAGCTGCTTTTCCATGTTTGGTTCAAATTCTAGGGATGTTGAGTAGACTGGAATTAGAAGACCGGGGTGTTCTGGGGGGTTGGTATAGTAACAGTAGATCTTCAACATACTTTGGTGCTAAGCCATTCAATGATTTATAAACTAGTAAAAGTATTTTGAAGTCTATTCTCTGAGCTACAAGGAGCCAGTGTAAGGACTTTAAAACTGGGATGATGTGCTCTACTTTCCTGTTTCTAATGAGGACACGAGCAGCAGTGTTCTGGATCAGCTGAAGCTGTCTAATTGACTTTTTATGCAGACCTGTAAAGACCCTGTTGCAGTAATCAATCCGACTAAACGCATGGATGAGGTTTTTCGAGGTCCTGTTGCGGTATCAGTCCTTTAATCCTAAAAATGTTCTTCAGGTGATAGAAGGCTGACCTTATTATCGCCTTTATGTGGCCCTGGAGGTTGAGTTCTGAGTCCATTACTACACCTAAATTTTGGGCCTGATCAGTAGTTTCTAGCTGTATTAACTGAAGCTGTGTGCTGACTGTTGATCGTCCCTCTTTAGGTCCAAAAGTAATTACTTCTGTTTTGTTTCTATTCAGCTGGAGAAAGCTATGGCACATCCATCCATTGATTTGCTCGATTCATTTACTTAGGGTTTGGATGGGTTCAAAGTCACCTGGTGACACCGTAGTGCTGAGTATCATCTGCATAGTTATGTTAGAAGTCTGTTGCTGTGTGCTGGTAGATAGGTGGTTTGTTTTCTCTCTCCTAGGGTGTGACTGGCAGGTGCTGCTACAGGTGCTGCTCATAAACCCTCATCAAGTTTCAGTTCAAAAGGGGAGCGGCTCCTTGAGGCGGACGCCAGATGGTTCCCCTATCAAACATGTTCTTCTTCCAAGATCCTCCTGAGATCCATCAACGTTCCTGAGTTCGAGTTTTACATCCAAGTCCTCGGTTGGAAGTCCACACGGTTGGTCCAGCACTAACAACTTCAAGGTTCAAGTCAAACTTACCTAGTACCAGCTCCTCTGGATTCCCTCCTGATCAACCTCCACCGCTCCACCTGAAACATACAAACACAGAACTCACCTGAACCATTCACCGCAGCTGCCTGCCTGTCCACTCTCCAACATCACACCGGAGAAACCTGTCAAAAACGGATACACAGATCAAGACACCATTTACAACCTACAGAATCAGTACTTAATGTGATCACTCATCCCCAGCCAACCTCAGCAAACAGTCTCCAAATTACCTTCCTCATGTTTCTTCCTCCTGGCGACCAAGTAAGATCAGCTTCTTCTATTTTCACTGTCTGCCAGAATATAAACAATCCAGTAACCACTTACCTGCTCACTTCCAGTCAAACCCTATATCTTGAGTTCCAGTCTGGTCGGACCTGTTTTCCTGCTTATAAGCTACAAAATAAACAATTATTTAAAAGAAACCTTGTTGTCTGAAGTTGTGCCTAAAATTAGAGTCACCCTGAAAACATGACAAGTTATGGTAGCTAATCTTGTTGGTTAATATAATCTGGGCTAGTAGGAGCATGTAGATACTAAATAAGAGAGTAAATGGGAAAGATATATTTATTATATTAGGATTTTAAAGTTGCTTAGCTTGGAACTACAGATCAAATCCATAAATGAGTACTTATTTTCTTGAGGTCATCATGTGACATAACTGGATAGTATTAATCATATTTGTCAAGTTTTCATGAATATGCAAATTCACGTTTGTCACATGGTGCCACAGCTTTGGAATCATTAATAGAAAATGAGCTTCTTTGTTGGTCTGGCTTGCTGCATGTCTTTAACATGCAGCGAACCAGTTATTTTTGTCATAGACTTCATTGCAGGATTTCTTGGGTCATATGTAAGCCTTGCAATGAACTTACCATCATCTATGGGCAATATTATCAATAGTATGATAGCAGCAAATATCACTGTCAAATGCTCTCTTTAAAACACATACAGTTTCTCTTGTGGTCAATTTTCAAATTACTCCTTAACCTCTTTTACAAGAATAAAACACATTTGATTATTTAATATCTGGAAAATTTGGGCTATTTCTTTCACACATTGGAGTTGGTGCTTGAAAGGTAAATGTCAAATGTTTAAGCCCTCTTGTATCTAAGATATAAGAATACACCGAAGATTAGAAAAAATAGATTTCTTTCTGTTATCAGAGTAGAGAGGTAGATGTGAGATTTGAGGCTTTGAACTGCCTCACTCTGTCTCATGGTGAGCAATCAATCATGGCTCTCTCTGCAGTCTCTTTGATCTGAAAACAGCTGTAATCTGTGGTCATTGTTGCTCGAGTAGATTGTTTGCCAAACTATTACCATAAGTGCCAGCCCAAATCACAGAAATAATCTCATGCTTCTGGACATATGCAGTGCTTCTGCATTATTGATATGGTCATCTGAGAAAGAGGAGGGAATTATAAAACATAGTTCTATTTACAAAGGGAGATTGGCTTGGTCCTTGAGAGTGAGTGAGTGGGACAATCACCTCGAGAAAGTGGGGTAGAGCGAAGTTCTGGTGAAAAAACAAAACAAAAAAAAAACAAATTTCCTTGCACCTTTAGGGTCAGTTCACCCCTTGGGCCTACTTCCTCCCTGAAAATGAGTTGCCAGAATACACAATGGAGTGATTTCTGGTAAGTGCATATATATTAACACACCTGCAAAGGATAATGAAATATGTATGTACAGTTTTTCATCTTTGCTCTTATATAGGGCTCTACGACCCTTTTGGAAAAAAAAAGCATGCCATGTATTTACTCAAGCATTCATGTTTAGCATAAATGTGTACCTGCAAGGAGGTTCGGAATGCAGCCACTTTATTTAAAAAAAAATCAAATTCAATGTGTGACAAAAAGAGAAAAATTCATTTAAAATACCATTGGATGTTTCCATTAGAGAACATTGTTTTGCCTTGTGGAAAGGTCATGGACCTGAGAAACCAATGCATGTTTATTTAGCAGCCCTGCAAACTCGACTGGGGCAGTGCAGGTTGCAGCCAGTTAGGGTGGCCAAATTGGAAAAGTCACACATCTTCAAATTAAAATGCCACAAAAGTGTTTGTAAAGGGACTTGTAAAATTGTTGCAATCAACTGTAGGGGACATATTGAGCTTCTGCATTCCCACGAAACATAAACACACACTTTAATTTAGGACTTATATTTTTAAAACGAGAACTACTGTTTTACATTGACTAGTCATACAGTCTCCTACTATTAGATTTTTACTAGAGTTACATAGCTGCATTTTCCTAAAGTAGATTATGAGCTGATCGTTGAAAAAGAGTTTTGTTCAACATTTGCTGAAGAAATCAAGAAATGTCCTCAAGGTGGGACTCCATTTTGTACCTGGAAAAACTTTACAAAAAGACTAAAACTACAAAAATACCAAAACGTGAAGGTAAATTAACCAGCACTCACACCAAAAAGTACCTTTCTCCCGCCAAATATGTGAACTCAAGCTTTCAAAAACATTCAACTTAATGGCTTGCTATAATAAATGGTTTCTTCTCTATATTATCTCTTTCATTGGTGAATGTTTAGGTTTAATCAATTACATTTGACACAGAACAGTTTTATTTTAGGTTGCTCAGTAAATAAGGAACAAAATGAAGAAAAATTCAGTAATGGCGGCGCTCGACTGAATGTGAGGGGGAGAGGAGCAGGGCGGGCTTCCTGCAGCATAGGTCTGCGATGTCCATATATGGTATATCCTGCGCCGACTTGACTTCAAGTCGGCCAGAAATTTAACATTGCGTATTTGAGTGTGCGTGCACATGGGCTGGTTGACGAACCCAAGGGGAAACAGACGCTTCAAACAAACGCTATCGGCTTCCCGGCTAGTGTATAATTGTTAGGCAATCATAACATAAATTCTTTCTCGTGGAAAAGTGAAAATTACAGGTCATGACTCCTTGAAAACAAAAAAAATAAAAATAAATACACTGCACTGATTTAGGTGTAACCATGAGTTTTTGCAACAGATTCACAAATTACATCATTGCATACCTCTTGCCAGACTTTCTTCTCCTAAAATATGTGGCCCTTGTTGGCAAAGGCCACAATCTGGCAGGATCCCGAGAAAACAATTACAAGCACTGGCATATGGGTGAGCAAATAGTTCTTCAGTCACTGCATCAGGTCTGTGCCATCTTTATGGACTAAAAAAAGAGGCATGATGGATGTCTTGATGTCCTCACTGGGCCGAAGCCAGTGGAGCTGATGTGCAAGACAATCGGTCTGTCTGCAGTTAATGTCCTTTAACTATATTGTTATTAGTTTTCATTTCTGTTAACTTGTTTGGTGCAAAATTAAAAAGATATATTGACCTTGATGAAAAAAGTACTCTGTCTTTATTGTTTGTGTGTTAATAGTGTATTTGTTGCAGTTTTCTGGATTATTGCCTTCAGTTCAACCCTATTTCAACAATCCAAGACAGCTGAAGTGTCATGCACAGGTTTAGTTTTATATAACTATTGATTTTAATCTAGCTGAATGGTGTCAACACTCTTATTAACCATTTTAACTCCTTACTTACTCTACTTGAGATGTATACAGTGGAACCCTGCCTTTTCGAAGTTCAGTATTAGCATGTTCACCTATTTGTAGATTTTAGTTTGGAACCTAGCTAAAAATATTTTTTGGGAAAATACACCTATTCACAATTTTCTTTCATAAATCACATCTACATTATGCAAAAGAAAATGCAGCCAGCAAGCTGAAATACCTAGGTGCAATGCTACATAACACACTATTGGCTGGCATTTCAAATTCAATCTCTTCAGTTCAAAAATACTGTTGATTTGAGGTAAATTTGAAGAATTTGGCAATGGTTCTCCCAATTCATTATTCTATCCAGTTCCCTCAAAATAGTGCTATGACCACCATGCTTGATAGTTGACATTGTTCTTATGTTTGAAAGTCTCACCTAGACCCCAAAAACATTTTCATTGTCATTTTGGCCAAATTGCAGGGTTTTTTTTAATGACAGAACTTTTTTCTGAAGGTAATTACCATGTTCATGTGAGCAACTGCATGTCACAGAGCCTGTCAGGCTTAAAGGTGTTAATTATGGAGCAGTGGCTTCTTTCTTATTGGGCAGTCCATCTTGCTCTTCAACCCGATTTTACTATGGACAGTTGCACTGGTCTTCCCGCAAATTCCACGTTATGATAGGTGGTTCCCGGGTTGTTCTCCAGTCGAATTTCCTTTCTTCTGAAGATGACATTTTAGGTGAGACGTTTGAAACATCAGCACAATTAAGTGTTCCCACAAGACAATGATCCCAAACACACAGGTTTAAGAATTAATAAAGCAGGGTGATATTAAGCTTCTGGCATAGATCCAACCTCAGCACTACTGACAGTTGTTTTTTTTAAATTATATGTGTCTATGCAGGAATCCAACCAATTTAAATGAGCTCTATCAATTTGGTTGAGTGGTCAATACCCAACCAAAATTATGTAATAACCTTACTGACTTCTAAAAAGTGTGTTGTCAAGGTTCTATTTGCTAAGGAATGTCTATACATTTTAGTGGAGATGTATGCATGCATTTGACTTTGTATATATAATTTAAACGTGCAGACTTTCAATTTATAATTTATTAGTTACAGATGGAAATTCTGTTTTTATAGATTTGATTCACACGTGGTTTTGAGGTTAGCAAGAATTAATTTGCAGTCCAAAGTGAAGTCATCCTAATTATACATTTTGATTTTTAAATATGTCTTCATGCCTGTGACAGCATAAGCACCATTTAGTGGCAGAGGTAGTGTGACCCACTTCGATCCATAAATTACACCTGTTAGTTGACTCCCCTGTCATTTGTGAGTATACTCAGGCTTAAAGGTTAACAAAAGAGAAACAGGGTAAGCTCTGCTGCCGCTACAGCAGATCAATGTCAAGTAAATAACCTTTTCTACCTTATTTCCTGACTCGTATTGATCTGTCTCTCCTTTCCTTGTCTGCTTTGTGAGCTCCATTCTTACACCCATCACCCCACGCCTGGTCCAACACCTCATATAGTTATGCTTTTAACCTTAAACAGAAAATATTTTTTCTCTGCAATGAACTACTGACCTGTCCAGGGTGTACCCCACCTCTTGCTCAAAGACTGCTGTACATAGGCACCAGCCTTCTTGCGACCCTACATTGATAAGCACATATACATACAAAACAGGATTTGTACAGATCTTACAGGAAAATAATAAAATATAGTTTTACAAAATGTGTTTGTGTCATGTTTACTGAAATTGAAACACAGCTCAAACAAAAATGTTACATTTTGTCTTTATTTAGACCTAATAATGATTTTACTTTTAGAATAATCCATCTTCCTGATGAACCAAGGAATCATGCTGATTTTACATTCTTAGATATGAGATTTGGTGCTGTGTAAATTTAATTCCTATGGATTTGGATTGTCGGAAACAAATATTGTAGAAGCAAAGCCATTATTAGGACACCATTCTTATTTGGCCAAGCCGCAGCTCAGTCAGGGGCTGTGTGTACTTTAGGGATTAGCAAGACTAAAGGTCTAAAACCTCACAGGCGAGCAGCAGTGTTTATTACACCTTACATCACAAAAAAGTTCAACCTGCTTTTCTTATGAGTTAGCTTAGCTAAAGAGAGAAGGTCATGAGGTCATTAGAAATAAATGGCTTTGTGCTTTTGGGAGCGTACACTTAGCCACTGAGAATGTTCTCAAGCATACATATATCCTGGAGTGCAGCTGAATTTTTTATTCACTTTTTTAGTTGTAAATGATTTCTCCACTTGTGACCAAAGAAACATGAAATTTCCTTTTTAGAAAAATTGGAGATCCAGAAATGTATAAGTAATTTAATCACTATTTAATTGCCTTTAATTTATTTCCTATGATTCATAGCTGTGTTCTTAGTATGTAAAATTAAAACATCTCTCTTAAATCTGCAGATGTTTGCAGATATATGCATTCTATCAGGTTTTTTTGTTGTTGCATTTGTTATATTTGGTAACTGTAAATAAATTTAAGTTTTCAGCGATTTTAAGTTTTTGTCAAATTTAAAAAAAAAATTTAATTATTTTTTTAGCAACAATGTGAAATTAAAATCACAACCCTGGATGTGGTGATATATTAATACAATGTTCCCTTGTATTGGTAAAATGTAACAAAATTGTGGTGTAGTATAATCTAAGTGTCTTGAAATTTTCCCCTGCTCTTGTCTGCTGGTCAATCTGTATTATTGTTTTTATGCTACAGCAGCTGTTGATTAGTAAACAAAGTACATTATGAAAATAGTCTCATGGTCCATCAAAACTGTTTATGTGGGAGTATGTCTTACAAATAGATCAATTTGGTGTTCTGATGACTGAGTTGTGAGACTTTTGGCGAAAGCAGTATATGCACGTTGAACATTATTGTTTTCATCTGGTAATGGCGCGCATGCCCTGGGCAAAAACCCTGGAGTGCAAAAAGAGCTTTCGCACCCGCTATCCAGAGCCGTGCTTCTGCGTTAGAACGATTCCGTTAACAAAATGACACCTAGGGATGTAGGTATTACTAATTTAGATCATTTTTGTTCAGGTGATCAAAAAGATACACCCCTAAGCTAACTGTATTTAGTGCAAAGCTTCCAGACCAAATAGCTAACAAGATTTTGGATGACAGTCCTCAGAATTGGCCGCCAGTGTGGGGATATCTACAATTATATGATTAACAACATTATTTTGGTACTTACCTACCATGATTAGTATAAATGAAGGTTTTATATAAAGCAGTTTCATGATCATAAAAGTGTGTCAACTCCATATATTTCCATGCTCACTATGCTAGCAGTAGATGTAGCTTTGCATGCTGGCAGGATATTTTAAATCATTTAAATTTTCTTATAAAATGATTTAGTCTACATTTGTTTTAAACTTCAATGCACCTAGAATGAAGTGAACTGAGCAGATTCTATCATGAGATATTGGCTCCCGGAATTTGGATGGATCATCCGCTCGAACTCTTCATGGCTATTAATTATTACCTTCGGCATATTATATCTGCTAGAAACCTATTAAATTTCATATTACTGTCCTTCTTTCCTCTATTGTGCAGATTACAGATGACAAATAGACACTGACTGGTTCTATTTAGTGCAATTTGTTGTCAGCTGATCCTAACTGACAGCTAATGACAGTGGTGGTCAACGCAGTGCGCGCTCTTTTTGGCGGAAGCTTGGGCGCATACCTCAGACCTTAATGCTCCAGTACTTCTCTGTTTAACCACTTCATTTTGGGGTCAGATTGCATACAGCAAAATAAGTCATGTGACCAACCCCTTGACCCTCCAGTAGGCTGTAGTCTCATAAACATCCATTTTGTTTTGCCGTGGATACTGTACACTATTTCTGTATAGGTTTCATACATGATCAGTGTACTTTTAGGGTTTTTCTCCATTGCTCGTTGTTAACAAAGCAGAATGGGAGGCAGATATTTTAGTTATCAGGCTTCTCTCCTGTAGAACCAGCTCCCAGTTTTAGTCCGTGAGGCAGACACCCTGTCTACTTTTAAGACTAGGCTTAAAGCTTTCCTGTTTGATAAAGCTTATAGTTAAAGTGGGTTGGGTTATCCTGAGCAATCTCTGAAGTTATGCTGCTATAGGCTTAGGCTGCAGGAGGACAGAACGACCACTTTTCCTCACTCTACTTTTCTCTTCTACCAATCTCCAATTGCATTATTTGCAGTTATTTCAAATGTTAACTTTGTTTTCTCTCAGTGTTTTTCTTTCCATAGAAACTACACCAGGTCTTTCACTCTGTTCAGCTGTGATGCCTTGTTGGAGGGGGGTATAGGCTGGGACGATGCGCCCAGTAACTGAAGTTTTCCCCTCTCCTGTTATCAAGTTTTGACTTTTTTTAACATAGAAAGTACTCTTACATCAGTCCCTTAGTGTCTCTGCTCATCCCAAAGCCCCAGTCGGTCGTGGCAGATGGCCACTCATAATGAGCCAGGTTCAGCTGGTAGTTTCTTCCTGTTAAAGGGGAGTTTTTCCTCTCCACCGCTGCTACATGCTTTCTCAGTATGAGGGATTGCTGTGAAATCAATGACACAACACAGGTGACTGTCTACTGTTGCTACATGTTCATCCAGGAGAAGTGTATGCTGCAAGTCAATGACTAGATGCAGTCTTCTAAGTTTCCAGATAGAAAACATTTAAACTGATTGGAATAATGAACGAAATGATTAATTGGAATATATGTATGATTGAATTGAAATGGAATGACTTGTAAAATACCTTGAGATGACATGTATTGTGAATTGGTGCTATATAAATAAACTGAATTGAATTGAATTAAAAGAACTACATAGATCACTACTGCCCTCAACATGTATTGGAACCCCTGACAAAGATATTTAAAAAGCCTTTGAACAAATCCATCTTTTATTGTAGAAGTATGATCTCGTACTTTAACATTTAAACTGTTCCAACTTTTGGGCATATTTATTCAACTGGTGAATAAAAAAACATGTTAAATCAACTTATTTTGTACCTGAAATCATGCATATCTTACTTATGTGGATGCCTGGTCAAACCTCCGTTTGACATTAGGACAAGACTTCTGAAATTTCACTATCTGGAAAAGAGAGAATTTTATCTGATCATTCCTCTAGATTGGAGTTCTCAAACTGCTGTCCTTTAGGGCTGGTGTTCTGCAACTTTTTTATGTCACCCTGGTTCAATACACTTGAATCAACTGGATGAACTGTCTCATCAGCAAGCAGTCAAGTTCTAGTAAATCTTGCTAATGACTCAATTATTTGATTCAGGTGTGTCGAAGCAGAGATCCAAAAGTAGTGGGACACTGAGCCTCAAGGACTAGAGTATAACTACACACTCGCATTTCTGTATTAGTCCTCAATTGTTAGTTGATACTTCTATTGCACTTATGTTGGTTGACCAATAGGTGGCATTGTATTGAGTGACACAATCAAGTCCAATGATGCAGTAAAGTCCAATGATGCAGCGAACAAGCAGGTTTACCACCAAGACCCACATATGTTTTTATAGAGCTGTGCACTATAGTGATGACAAGGAGTGATACGTTTAATTTCCTGCAGAGGGATAATGATTGTTTTGCTGTAAAAGTTTTAAATTCCAACACAACACTTTTTATCCTGTGTTAGCTATAATTATTTCCATTTACCCCTTGCATTCAACAATACATATTAATTATGAGAAAACTATAGTTATGAAAATGTGGCCTATACCTAATTTTAGTTACAATCCTTATGAAGTGTTTTACACACTTGGCTAAGTAGTACCTTTGTTCACCAGTTTCAACTGGTGAACCTATCTGCTAAGTGATAGCAAGGCCTTTGGGTAAAAAAAGAAAAGAAGAAGAAGTTCATTGTGGTCTAAGGTCAGTGACCTGCTCTGTAGCTGTCTCAGTTCCACCTCAGGGCACCTGCTAATGTCAGGCCTCTTTTAGATTGCCCAAATCGTGGCTTGCCACTGGTTATTTTCAGCAGCGATAAGTGATCCTGGTGACCTCAAATGTCTGACACACTGCTTTTTTTTAGGTAGAAGTCAAATGCCATAGCATTGCCTCCAGATCAAAGCCTTCATAGTCAAACTCTACTTAGGCATCCATTGAAATAAGAGCTCCGAGCTCAGCTAAGTGAGCAGAGCCAGACAAGCTCATGACTTGACTTTCACTCATGCTACATGCAAGTGGTGGGCCAACATATGCACACGTGCAAGCACACACACACACACACACGCACACACACACACACACACACCCCCCCACACACACACACACACACAAAAACGCATGTTTTTTTTGTTTTTCTTCTCTTTAACCATTGGGCTTTTTGCTGTAGCAGCGCCAGGTTACAGCTGTAGTCCTCTGGTATGCTGTTTTTAATTCTCTCTTACAATGTGGTTTTAGGATTTGAAAATATAACATTTGTTTAGAAATTATTGAAGGCAAGGGGGGACAGATATTGTGCTTGGTTCCTTCCATTCTCTCACTTAATCCTGGTCTTGTCCCCTTCCTTTTCCTGCAGCCGACATTACTGCATGACCCCTCCCCCACCTTACAGGATGTGGTGTCTGGCCTCTCAACAGATAATGTGACGCACACGTGTGCTTGCGGAAGAAGAGGCCATGAGCCACAAAGGTCCACTCTGGGTCCTGGATTATGAGAACATCAGGAAGTGCAGAAAGGAAGAGGTGTCTGCAGGAAGTTGACAGGCCTGTGAAGGCCGTGGAGAGAGTCACACTTATCTTTCTGAGAAGCCTGAGTGTTAGCTTGACTCTAACATGATGATCATAGTGAATCGGTGACTGAGGTTTTTTACTGGCAATCATCACATTGCTGTATGTGGCACAATACTGTCTTTTTTTTCCCTCGCCCTCTGTAAAACATTTCTCCTCTTTACTCATCACTGACAACGTGGTAACAACATCAAATGAGTCTTTTTGGGTGTAATGCAAGGGAATATTCTCTTCCTTAAACATTATTCTCTGTGGAGACAGTTCAAAATAAATGTTAAGGTTGAAAAGTCCAGATGGTCTTTTAAAGCTTATTCCCCTGCCATAAGTACTCCTGATTTATGACAATCTCTAATGGTGTCTCTGCTCTGATCTGGTTTTCCTTCACCCCGCTCTCCTCTGAATCTTTAAACTCATCAGGTCCTCTCAGCCCTATCATTAATCCTGAACTACAAAGTAAGGTACGGCTGTAGAAAATTTGGGATTTTTCTTCCTTCCTCCTCCTTGCTATTCCTCCACTTTCCTCTTGCTGTCTGATAAATGATAAACTGATGAGCAAGCCTAATCCAGCTGAACTGCTCCCTTCTGCTTCACTTAACATTCCCCAAACATATGTGATCCCCGGTGAAAGATTTGCCATGAAATTGGTCACTGGTTTGTGAAGAATTTCTCCCATGATTTTGCCACCACTTAGCATGGAAAACTGACCCCCAATATGCCTCCAAGTGACATTGGTAGTTTTTCTGAGAGTGAGGTGACAATTGACTCATTAATTATCTTCTTCAAGCACTCACATCTCTTAGTAAAGGTTAAAGAAATAGTGTCTTCTTGCTTAGACACTGAAAGCAGTTGACATTGCCTTAGAGCATAAAGAAACAAAATACTAAAACCACAATGTTTCCCTATTCTTAGCTGAAGTGCTTTTGTATCTGAAACCTAATTGCACACAGTGCTTTCCTTTTCCATCTATAACCACTCCTAACCACAATATAGAAAAGTTAGTCAGATTTTTTTATCCTTTATTGTTTTTTTTTATAAGCTACTGGAATGCCTCACACTGTTAACCATCCTCCTCGCATCTCAGGAAGAGATGATCCCAAATATATATACTCCAGCACCACCATCCTACACATTTAACCCTATAGTATATAAAGCTTGATCCCCAAATAAACCAGGAGGTCACAGAATTGTTTATGACATAGCCAGATAAGAGGTGCTGCTCAGACATGGCATGTATACCACACATGTGCATCACTGCTACATAATTTATGCATTTATGACTCAAAAACTGCAACACTGACCAAATAATAATATGCAATCTCATGCTATATTGTGCTATCTGCACATTCTCACTTCAGCATGTCAGATGCTTGAAGATGGCAGTAAACTGACAGTTTTCCCTACTTTCAGATTAATTTGGCTAACAATGAGTTTACCACTCAAGGGCATTGTTAGTTGATCCTAAAATACAAAACAAAAATAAGAAGGTGATGTCAAGGCCAATGTAACAATAGCAATATACTTCCCCCCGAAGTAGCACAAAACTGTAAACTTCACACCATGCACTGCACGCAAAAGGAGTGCATCAAAAGGAAAACCCAAAATTCAAAGATGGGATATGATTTGTTCTACAAAATACTTCTTCATTTACTCAAGTTTAACATTGAGGAACAAAATAATAATAATAATACTACGACTACTCGCTCATACATGGGAGTTGACTTCACTCAACTGCTTATACTGGCAGAAATGTTAGAATGTTGCTATTTCTTAGGTCTTATTTTTTTTAAAGAAAACCAGAATTGCCTAAAATTGTGTCAGCAGGTCTAAGCTTGACAAAAACTGGAGATATAAGTTAAGCACAAAATTGTGGTCAGTAAATCTCTGCTTTTTATCCATTATTAAGCAAACTAAGTGGTGAAACTTAGTGAACATAACATGTAAACCATACTCATATATGTGATGTAACTGCATATAATGTTAAATTTCAACAATGAGTATGTACTAAACTCTCTTTGAAAGACTTATGAAACTTGATATGAATATGAAAAGACTTTTGGTTTGGGGCTGCACAGTGGTGCAGGCAGTTGGTAGCACTGTTCCTGGGTTCAAATCCCAGCCTGGGGTCTTTCTGCATGGAGTTTGCATGTTCTCCCTGTGCATGCATGGGTTCTCTCTGGGTACTCCAGCTTCCTCCCAAAGTCCATAAACATGACTGTTAGGTGAATTGGTCTCTCTAAATTGCCCTTAGATATGAGTGTGTGCCTGTATGGTTGTTTGTTCTGTATGTCTATTGCCCTGTTGCCCTGCGATGGACTGGCTACCTGTCCAGGGTGTACCCCACCTCTTGACCACTGGAGATAGGCACCAGCCCCCCCGCAACCCTGCATTAGGATGGACGGGTGGAGAAAATGAATGGACTTTTGGTTTGGTTTTAGCCTTTAGCTGGGGTTTTTTGTTTCACTTGTGAGCCTTGGTTCATTTTCATATTCTATCATCTAGTGTAATATTTTCTCAAAATCAAGTCAGGGACATCTGCTTTAAAATTGTGTTGTAAATTTTTTTAAAGATAAAATTACTTTTAACAGTTCATAATTTAGAAACTTAGATTACCATTGTTTATACATTGCTCGTGGTTTGAAAATGTACCATACCTATTTGTAGACAATTTGTTTAAGAGGGGTTTAATAGACATCCACATCTTTTATTTTATTTTATTTTAATTTCATATGTAAAACTTCTAATCTCTTATATTCCTGACAACGTTCCTGACAAAGTTATTTAATTTACTGTTTTTTTCAAGAAGAGCAATTGTTCAGTAACCATATCTGACAAGGTGTATATATAGAAAACAGCTCTTCTACGCTCTTCAATTCAAACCTCTTTTACTAGAAATCTGGTTATTTTGAAGGTCTGTTTTACTGAGAAACCAGGGGATATTTATTCTTTTTGAAATATGATTGATCACTCCAAGCTCCATATGTATGCAACATGTAAAAACGTTCTCCAAACCCTATTGCCTGCATTAGCCAAAGAAAGGAAATATACGGCAAAAACAAGCGAGAAAAAGTTAGACTCTTCTATGCCACAGAGAAAATTCGTTTTCATGGTCTTGCCTACCTTAGCTTGCGGCCACCCACGGGAAGGCTGTATTGATTTTGCAGCCAGCAGAGAGCAGAGCGCGTCTCAGCTAGTAAAAACTAACAAACTCCACAAACATTTGGAATTTGTCTTTGGAACACCACCAGCAAAGTAAGTTAAGTTAGTTATTTGTTTGAAGGCAGCATTGCTGTTAGCCAATCAGAGGTGAGACGTTTCCATATTATGAATAATAATAAGTAAGACTCGTAATACTGTCGTTTCCCTGAACCCACTCATCCGACAAACTTTAACTTCTTGAAACAGGAGCTTAAAACATTTTCCCCCAGAAAACAACTCACAATGCATTCATTCATACTAGAGACCACAGCAAATGTGTTTAAAAAATGAGTGAATGAGACCTTTAAGGAGCAAAAGTTCATTTATTTCAGTAATTCAGCCTAAAAGGTGAAACTAATATATGATATAGACTCATTATATGCAAAGCAAGATATTTCATTCAATTGTTATAATTATGACTTACAGCTTATGAAAACCCCAAATTCAAAATCTCAAAAAATTTGAAGATTACATGAAATCAATAAAACAATGATTTTAAATTGAGAAATGTCAGACCTCTGAAAAGTAATAATCATGCATATGTACTCGGTACTTGGTTTGGGCACCTTTTGCATCAATTGCTGTCTTAATGTGGCGTGGCGTGGATGCTATCAGCCTGTGGCACTGCTGAGGTGTTATGTAAGCCAGGGTGCTTCAGCTCTTCTGCAATGTTTGGTCTCATATATCTCATCTTTCTCTTGGCAATGCCCCATAGATTCTCTATGGGGTTCTGGTCAGGCAAGTTTGCTGGCCAATCAAGCACAATAATCTCATGGTCATTGAACCAGGTTTGGTACTTTTGGCAGTGTGGGCAGGTGCCAAGTCCTGCTGGAAAATCAAGCCAGCATCTCCATAAAGCTCATCTGTGGAAGGAAGCCTGAAGTGCTCCAAAATGTCCTGGTAGATGGCTGCGTTGACTCTGGACTTAATAAAGTACAGTTGCTCAACACCAGCAGATGACATGGCTCCCCAAATCAACACAGACAGTGGAAACTTCACACTGGACTTCAAGCATGGATTATGTACCATTCTTCCTCCGGACTCTGGGAGTTTGGTTTCCAAATGAGATGCAACATTTGCTCTCATCAGAAAAGAGGACTTTAGACCAATGAGCAACAGGCCAGTTCTTTTTTCCTTTAGCCCAGGTAAGACGCTTCTGACGTTGTTTGTTGTTTAGGAGCGGCATGACAAGAGGAATAAGACATTTGAAGCCCATGTCCAAGAACTGTCTGTGTGTGGTGGCTCTTGATGCACTAACTCCAGCCTCAGTCCACTAGGCATGGGCCGGTATGAGATTCTGGCGGTATGATAACCGTGGGCAAAAATATCACGTTTCACGGTATTATGATTACAGCCCTAAAATGTGTATTTTGAATGTCTGTAAATATATTTTTAAGGAAAAAAACACTTTTTAGTGAGGCAGATATGGTAACTAACTAGAATGCTAAGATAAATCATCATTAGCATCCTAGTTACCATTAACTGCCTCAGTTTAAAAAAAAGTTACTAAGGATAGCGATGAAGAAAAGGTAGTTACCATATCTGTCAAGGTAACAAGCTCTTTTCACTAATGTCAGTCGCTAATACGCTCGTTCATTTCAAGACAGCATTAACTTTACCTTGAATTTAGCATACAACGATGGGTGCTGCTCCCGAACATGAGCAATCATGTGCGATGTATTGCCTTCTCGGGCTGCCACTGTTCTCAACCACGTTTTGCACGTCGGGCGACCTTCTTTTTTCAAGCTGTGAACGTCTGGCTTTTTACGGTAGCCAAAGTATTCCCAAACAGCCGCTTAAAGACGGTGGAAAAAGTTCAGTCATCACACAGCCTGCAGCGCTGGCCGCTTGTCACTCACAAGAAACGCAGGTGTGCGGGGGGGCGCGCTTTAAGCTGCAGCTTCATGAGAGATACAGCTGCAGCTCCATCTCTCATCGTCTCTCCCTGACGAGACGTCACATAAAATAAAATAAAACGCTAATACCGCAGAGACAGTGTGACGGAATTTTTTTGTGGTTTTGAAACCTTGACTTTTTCATACTGCGGTATACCTTGAAACCGGTAACCGGCCCATGCCTACAGTCCACTCCTTGTGACGGTCCCCAACACTTTTGAATGGCCTTTTCCTGTCAATCCTCTCCAGGCAGCATCATTCCTGCTGCTTGTGGACCTTTTTCTTCCACACTTTTCCCTTCCACATAACTTTCTATTAATGTGCTTTGACACAACATTTTGGGAACATCCAACTTCTTTTGCAATTAACTTTTGAGACTTTCCCTCCTTATGCAGGGTGTCAATGACGGCTTTCTGCACAACTGGTCAGCAGTCTTCCCCATGATTGCGATTCCTACTGAACCAGACTGAGAGACCATTTAAAGGCACAGGTAAAGCAGGTGTTTTGGAGTAATTAGCTGATTAGAGTGTGACACCTTGAGTCTAAGGCCCTGGCTACACGGAGATGAAACCAGGTGTAGCAGGAAAGATATTTCATCCAATAGGTGTCTCATCCACAAGGAGTGCTTCAGGACACCATAAACTATTATGTTTGAAACCAGGTTCCAGAGTGGAGAAATCTCACACTACCGGCTCAGTCGGCTCTGTGATTATGAGCTCTCCGACATTTATTCTGAGTGGAGGACATCCACGCCCCATACCTATATTTAACGCACATGCGCAACTCTGTGATAAAGTAAACAAACATGGCACTGTACAGTATTGTGGTCTTAATAAATCAAATACTAACCTTATTATGGATCTTAGAATAAGATTTACAGTCCCTCCTCTATCACCAGCAGCAAAAATGGATCCGGAGAACCACAAGCACCATAGGCTTTTGAATAAATCTCTCATTTCAAGCTAGATTGTCGTATTTGCCACTGTTTGAGGGTTGACTGTGCATGCTCAGTGTTCCTTTCTGTGTTTCTCTGGAGCCGTTTTCAGACAGAAGTTCTGGAATATTTACAATGCCATCCAGTCTTTAACCGGAGTTGTGTTTTCAACCATGCCACTTTTTCCCGGAACATTGCCTTTCGGCTGCTTTCATACAGCAAGAAATGTACCGGAGAATCCTGATGAATATCTGTGGGGTGGGGGGTGCGGGGCAGTGGAGGGTTCTAGGTGGATATTACGTAAACTTGGTGCGGTGGGCGTACGTCATTTCCCCAAACATATACATTATTGCAAAGATGGTAGACAAAACAGCAGATCTACTCGCAGGGCTCGTCTTTGTGATGTGTGCAATTTTGCGCACATGTAAACACTTAAGAGACATTGATGAAAAAGCTGAAAGGAAAATGATGACATTTATACGTCATCAATATGTGCGCTAACAGCGTTCCCTGCCCCTCTCCCCTTTCCGCCATCACCCCACACCCCTCCAGCTTTCGCGGAACATTACCTGACTGTCTGAATGCAAACACCATACCGCGAAAAGTCCGCTCTTGTTACTAGGTCTTCAGCCTTAAAATTACCGGTAAAGGGTATCCGGACAAAGTCCGGAAGATTGCTTTCAGACACAAAAGCAAAACAGACGAAGTCAGGAAAATTACCATTTTTCATGGCCTGTTTGTAAGGGGGTTGGCAGTGTCAAAGAGCCACCAGTGGGCCTAGCATATTCACCGACTTTTAAGTCGGTTTGAATTCCATTAGACAAAGGTTTTCATTATTGTGGTGCTGTTTTTACAGAAACCATACCAGTTTTACTCCATGTAGAGCAGGCCTAAAATATTGATATTTCCTGAGATTTTAAATTTGGGGTTTTCATGAGCTAAAATAATTCATTCACTCACTCTCACACTGGTGGAAGCAAGCTATGATTATAGCCACAGCTGCCCTGGGGCAGACTGACAGAAGCGAGGCTGCCATATCGTGTCATCGGCCCTTCTGGCCAACACCAGTAGGCAAGGTAGGTGAAGTGTCTTGCCCAAGGACACAACGACATGTAGCAGGTGGAAGCTGGAATTGAACCCACAATTTCTGGGTTGCAGGCTGACAACTCTCCAACTGAGCTAATGAATCTTTCTCATATATTCGTTTCACCTTTTAAGTTGAATTACTGAAATAAATGAAGTTTTGCATGATATTCCAATTTTTACGACATTCACTTGTACACTTAATCTAGGAGTTTATTCATTCAGATGGTGTGTTCCAATTAAATCATATAAAGGTGCTAAATTACACTTTTGTTTACAGAGCCGATCCTAGTGCCCTGTTACCTTTGCCCCCCATATCACAGAAACATCATTTGGGACTTTGTTCACCTCTCATACTTTGCTGTAAAAGTGTCTTGACGTTTTTTGTCAGTTTGTCCTGGATGGCATCATATACACAGGTTTGTCCTGAGGCTCTCTGTTTTATGCTTTCATTAAAAACACTACCCAACTTTCTGTTTCCAGTAATACACAAAGACAAAGATGGATCTAAATGTCAACACTGGTAACCTTGTAGGCCGATGGTCATGGGTAATTTGGCAAGTGCATGTCGGAATTTGCCTCTGTAGGAATCCCCTTTTCCAAGGTTCATATATAGTGAGCCAGAGAAGTTCAGGAAGGAGGGACGCACAGAGGTCAAACAAAGAGACAAAGTGGTTTTAACAGTGTTGGAAAAGGAAATAAAGGCCTGAGTGTTTTAAAGATATGTTGTCATAATCCTGAATTTAAATAACTTTTTAAGCCAAAACATTTTTTATCTATCTCCATAATCTTAAAAATGGAAAAAGTATTGTTAAACTTTAAGTTTAACAGGACATGACTTTCCTTGCTAAACTTATAGGCTGTGGATGGACAGTATAAGATAGAAAAACAGCCACAAAGCTCATGTTAATTCTGGAGGAACCACAGACATTCACAGCTCAGGTAGGATGATCAATTGTATAGCTACCATCCACAAATCTGGAATATAAAAGAGTGACAGACAAAAAGCCATTGTCAAAAGAAATAAGTCAAAAGAATGTCTGTTTAAAGCTGTATTATGTAATCCATCCATCCATTTTCTGTACCCATCCATCCAATGCAGGGTTAGCACATGTAAACTCAACTCCAGCAATCACGGGGCGAGAGGCAGGGTACACCCTGGACAGGTTGCCACTCCATCGCAGGGCAACAAAGACATACAGGACAAAAAAACCATGCACTCACATCTAAGGGCATTTTAGAGAGACCAATTCACCTAACAGTCATGTTTTAGGGCTGTGGGAGGATGCCAGAGTACCCAGAGAGAATCCATCCATGCACAGGTAGAACATGCAAAGACCCCAGGCTGGGATTTGAATCCAGGACCTTCTTGCTGCAAGGCAACAGTGCTACCAACTGCCCCACTGTGCAGCCCCTGCATTATGTGATATATTTGTTAGATAAACCTGTTTTTGTAATCTATAGTAATTTCTTTCATGTCCTGACTATAGGATTGACTGTAGTACTTTTTGCATTGCATTGCATGTATGGGTTGCAATGTCGTTTATTTTGAGGTGATTCAGGTTCGAACACCCAGCGGTGCTTTGAGAAAGTGCATGCTGTGACATAATGATGCACGCACATACCCATGTATGCATATTCATGAGGAGGCAGTGTTCTCCGTCAGTTAGACACTAGAGTCGTGGCCAAAAGTTTTGAGAATTACATAAATATTCGAAATTGGAAAAGTTGCTGCTTAAGTTTTTATAATAGCAATTTGCATATACTCCAGAATGTTATGAACAGTGATCAGATGAATTGCATAGTCCTTAGAATGGCAGATTTGACATGTTAAAAGGAGGGTGATGCTTGAAATCATTGTTCTTCCATTTTTAACCATGGTGACCTGAAAAGAAACGCGTGCAGCCATCGTTGCGTTGCATAAAAATGGCTTCACAGGCAAGGATATTGGGGCTACTGAAATTGCACCTAAATCAACAATTTATAGGGTTATCAAGAACTTCAAGGAAAGAGGTTCAATTATTGTTAAGAAGGCTTCAGGGCGTCCAAGAAAGTCCAGCAAGCGGCAGGATCGTCTCCTAAAGAGGATTCAGCTGCGGGATTGGAGTGCCACCAGTGCAGAGCTTGCTCAGGAATGGCAGCAGGCAGGTGTGAGCGCATCTGCACACAGTGAGGTGAAGACTTTTGGAAGATGGCCTGGTGTCAAGAAGGGCAGCAAAGAAGCCACTTCTCTCCAAAAAAACATCAGGGACAGATTGATCTTCTGCAGAAAGTATGGTGAATGGACTGCTGAGGATTGGGGCAAAGTCATATTATCTGATGAAGCCTCTTTCGATTGTTGGGGCATCTGGAAAAAGGCTTGTCCGGAGAAGAAAAGGTGAGCGCTACCATCAGTCCTGTGTCATGCCAACAGTAAAGCATCCTGAGACCATTCATGTGTGGGGTTGCTTCTCATCCAAGGGAGTGGGCTCACTTACAATTTTGCACAAAAACACAGCCATGAATAAAAAATGGTACCAAAACACCCTCCAACAGCAACTTCTTCCAACAATCCAACAACAGTTTGGTGAAGAACAATCCATTTTCCAGCACGATGGAGCACCGTGCCATAAGGCAAAAGTGATAACTAAGTGGCTCGGGGACCAAAACGTTGGAATTTTGGGTCCATGGCCTGGAAACTCCCCAGATCTTAATCCCATTGAGAACTTGTGGTCAGTCCTCAAGAGGTGGGTGGACAAACAAAAGCCCACAAATTCTTACAAACTCCAAGGAAGTGATTATGAAAGAATGGGTTGCTATCAGTCAGGATTTGGCCCAGAAGTTGATTGAGAGCATGTCCAGTCGAATTGCAGAGGTCCTGAAAAAGAAGGGCCAACACTGCAAATACTGACTCTTTGCATAAATGTCATGTAATTGTCAATAAAAGCCTTTGAAACATATAAAGTGCTTGTAATTATATTTCAGTACATCACAGAAACAACTGAAACAAAGATCGAAAAGTAGTTTTGCAGCAAACTTTGTGAAAACTAATATTTGTGTCATTCTCAAAACCTTTGGCCACGACTGTAGATAAATTAAGCTAGCCAACCCAGACACCCAAACTCCATTTAAGTCAAAAAAGAGAAAGATTATGTCCAGCGCAATAAAAAGACCAAAAATGGCCTCTGACCACTGTAGAGCTCGGACTAATGTGCGCATTTTGCTGATTGCAATTTCTCTAACGGCTACATGGTGGCAGGACTCTCAGCAGACTCCACAGAGCAGCTTTAAAGGGGGGGTATTATGCAAAATGGACTTTCTGAAGCTTAATATCCTGAGAACCTGTCTTAAAAACATACCTGAAGTGTTGCTCTGGCCCATTCACTCATGTTAGAGTAATCTTTGAGTCTCTGCTGGTAGTTCTCAGGATTGCTTGCTCCCACCTATCCCCGCCTTTTCCACCCATCTCCTCCTCCGACCTTACGTACTCAGCCGAGAGCCTCGCCCCTGCAGAGCTCCCCTGCCCCTCCCCACCTCACACAACTCCGGCTGAGTCACAGGTGCAGTAACTATAACACACCAGCTGCAGCTGCGCGTCTTTTGTGGGATTTTTTTTTCGACTCCGTGCATGCTGCAATGATGAACGGTATGTGACAAACTGAAGGGGGAGTGTCAGAAAGAGTAGGAGGGTCTTAGAGAGGCATAGGCGAAAATCAAGGCATCTAATACGGAAGTAAATTTCTTTATGATGGATTTGAATATATGACGGACTTTAAAAAAACTTAAGGTGACAATTTTATTGGAGTGTCCTATAGAAGGGTAATATGTGCCTGGAAGAAGCATAATACCCCCCCTTTAAATACTTTCAGCTTGACAGTTTTCTCAAGTTAGTTTTCTCAAGGCATTATACATAATATAAAATCGCCTGCAAAAGCAGGTTTTCTTTTTCATGACTGTACATAGTAGTGTAACTGCATTTTACATCAATAATTCCTTATGGTTAGTTCTCAGATGTCCAATATTGCATCTTCGTCTTCCATTCTCTGATCTCTCAGTACCTCTTTCAAAGCTTCTTAGAAATTATGATGCATTGTGCAGACAAGATACTGTAAACTTATATAACATCTTCAGCAGAAGCTGCAGTTTGAAGAAGGACAATAGCTTTTTGTATTTACTCTCATTTCCTTCCCTAATTTAGTCACAGACCAAAGAAAGCAATACAAAGGCTTTTTGTTAGCTACGAGAAACACCTATCCAAACACATTGTGCAAGGACATGCTGGAGCAATTAATAATGCTCAGAGGCCAACTAGCCATGGACTTGTTCAAGTGAAGTCAATTTAAGCCAGTAGGTTAGGTCCGAAATAATGAGGACTACAATTACCAAGGTATTTTTGTTGTTTTACATCTCAGAAAATAAAAAAAGAATTAATCATGTTCACGTCTGGAAATAGTTAGGTGTGACGTTGTGCATGTGCATAGCAATATGTTTGAATAATCTTAAAATGTTCTGATGTGTAACATTAGGTTTTCTTTACTATGACAATTTATCATCAAGCATTAGGGGCTTCTTTCATGTTACATTAACCTTGTCACTAAAGAATACACGGTTCCAAATTCTACCACTGTCACCAACTAATGTAAAAGAGAAGAAATCTCACTCAGCTATTCAGTCCTGCATGGGCATACTTAAAGACTTCTACTGACACGCTTTCAAAATATGGTGGTTCCCCTGGCAGGTAGTGTGATTAAAAGCAGGATTCCTGAATGTGTTATGAAATGATCCAGTTTTCCTCAGAAACGAGCTGTTGGTTTTGTAGGTGTTATTTATTTCACAATGTTTTCCAAAGCTTACCCCCATTAACACGTAACACTTAGGAGATCGCACAGTAAATGATCGACTTGCATGACAGTTATGGGTCTCTGGCTGCAGATGACGGGGTTCTTTAAAGGTGCAGTAAATTATTTTGAAAGTAAAAGCAAACCCGGGTGTTTGTGTCTGTGTGTGGGGGGTGGGGGGTGGTGTTCGGTTGCAAGGAGTAAAGCATGCCATTAACATTCCCCTCGATTAGGATACACACACTTCACATTTCATTTAGTTGACATTTGTATAGGCCTCTGCAATTAAGGTTATATGGGGCTTTTTGCAACCTAGTGCAGCACACGCTTGTACATCATAGGGGCTGTTTGAGGGAGCTAAAAGTACGGTTTAAAATGGTTAATTGAAGCAGTGAGGGTTTTATTGGGGAGCTGTCTTTTTGCTGCATGCTTTTCCAATCCTTTGACCCACAGGCACACACCTGGTACAGGGTCAGGTTACAGCCAGGCTCCAAGGCTTGCAGGTCAAGACCTGGTGCTTCACAGGCCTCTAATCCCCTTGCATGGCAGCATATTTGACTGAAGGGCATGATCTACACAATCCCCGACTTCTTTCTTTAAAAAAAGTACAGGACTGTCGTCTTTGCTTTACTTTCTTCTTTTTCCTTCCACCCCTTTAACCAAGAGATTATTTAACACAAGAAAAGGGTGTTAAAGAGGTTTTGTGGAGTATTAACCTGCTGTGATTTATGAGTTTACTGAATTATGAGGAGAACATTTTGTCTTTACATGAGTTTATGTGTATGTGCAGGCTCATACAGTCTCAGTCGGAAGGAGGCAGAGACGAGAGTGGGTTGATCTTTGCATCCTTCCTTTTTTATCATTTCTCAAGTCCTGACAGAGAGATACATTCTAAAACTCAGTCATAAATGTTTAACACTTAAGCCTTAGAAAACTACCTTAAGAGACAAAACGCTGGTATCAAATGCTTGAATTGAGTTTTGCATTTCTCTGCTGAAATATGGTGAAATTTTCCAGCTGCCAAGAGGGGTGAATAAAAGGACTACTGATGTGGAGTATTATGACAAAACACACTCCTACCAAGCTGACACCAGAATGCATACTAATTATGTCCCAGATTATTCTCCCAGGCAGTGCAGTGATGAGCACACCAGGGGGAGCAGTTATACTGTTATTCTGATCCACAATCAGAGAGAAGTTCTAAATTTCCATCTTAAACTCTTTTCCAAACCACAGAATATATATGTCTTGGGAGAAATAATCAAATTATTAATTGCTTTTTTAGTGGTGACCTGTTTCACAAGTTGGCCATTTGTTCTGGCTGAATTGGCCCCTGTTGCTTCTTGATCTTGATATTGTCTGAATGCTCAAACGCCCTACCAGAGTTGAAAATATTTATTAGTTTGCCAGATGGTTCTGTATTGACTGGATACACCCTTCCTTCTAATTTTTTACTCATAAAGAAACGTTGCTCGTTGCTGTACACCCCCGGTGCCATTTACCACAGTCCGATTACTCAGCGCTTCTATTGCAGCCTGTCAGAGAAAGAAAGAAGCATAATGAGTTAAGCGACTGTGTGTTCACCGCCCAGCATCAGTAGCCTTCAGCAGTTTCAATAACACAAGTCCATGTGGGGAGCAAAAGAAAAAAAAATGTTTGTGACAAGAACAGCTACCACACTGACAACAAAAATAACAAGACAAACCACAACAAAACAACAAAAACATTTATTCCTACACTGGTAATAGATCATGACAAGCAGCTGTGTCAGTGGTTGGAAAGAATCTTACTAAATGTATTTAACCTTAGCAGTGCACTAATATGGGATGACTTAAAGGTTTATCTGTGGTTTGGCCAGCAACAGAGCATTCATCTATATTCTCTTTAAAAGTACTCATTAGGTTCAAAAATCTTAAAGTTCACTAAAATTAGCAACATAAGCTTACACTTTACCTGGGAGTTATCTGCAAAGCTAAATAACTGCTAAATGACATGTGAATTTCTTAATACTGTTTTTATTTATAATTCAAAATTAAAATTGTGTTAAAAATTATTAACACCCTTTTCATTGACATTCAACAATCAAACCCTTCTTATAATTGGTGACCCGCTTTTTGACAATTTTGATGATGAGCTCCAAGTCTTTAAAGTTGGAGGGCCTCTTTGCCATTACCCTAATCTTTAGCTCCCTCTACAGTTTACTCAAAAGCATCCTATTAAACAGCTGGCTCTGTAAAGCATTTATCAAGATGAAATTATATTGTTCTGGTTTGTTTGTATTGTTTCATTACTGTATTGTAATTAATAATGCCTTATAGATTTATATAAAAAACAAGCAGATTGCATTAAACAAATGGAAGCAATTACCTTCAAACCCATTCATGATAATAGTAAGCCGATTAATAATATTTTTATTATTATTATCCATCCATTATCTGTACCCGTCCATCCTATGCAGGGTTGTGGGGGGCTGGTGCCTATCTCCAGCAGTCACGGGGTGAGAGGTGGGGTACACCCTTGACAGGTTGCCAGTCCATCACAGGGCAACACAGAGACATACAGGACAAACAACCAAGCATGCACACACTCATATCTGTGGGACGAAGCTGGAGTACAATGGCGAGAACCTGGAGAGAACCCACGCATGCACAGGAAGAACATGCAAACTCCATGCAGAAAGACCACCGGCTGGGAGTTGAACCCAGGCCTTCTTGCTGCAAGGCAACAGTGCTACCAAATGTGCCACTGTGTAGCCCCTGCATTATTATTATTATTATTATTATTATTATTATTATTATTATTATTATTATTATTATTATTATTATTATTATTATTATTATTATTATTATTCATGCTACAAAATCAACACACCTTATGCAGTGCTTCTTCTTTAGGCATGTTTTTATAAAGCCAGTATAATTTTTTTTAAACGCTTTTAAAATGCTACAACTCCAAATTGCAAGGAGGGTAATGTAATTGTATAAGCTGCTGGTGGTGTGTGTATTTTTTGTGTTAAAATGTGCTGTGGGGGCTCCATTGCCTCTTTTTTTCCCCTCCTGGATGAGGTAAATGGGTCTATTACCACTCTTCTTTAAGTTGGTTATTGCTCCATATAACTGACATATGGCACAGCTTCCATTTTTGTCCCCGACAGTTATGGGGCCGGGCTGATCATGTAAAGAATTTCTCCAGTGCCCTTGGTTTAATAGGGTGTGTGCCTCACATCACTGATAAATACACCCATTTGAGAGAAGTAACTGGGAACTGCTTGCAGGTCCAGCTCTTTATCCGGATCTGAGTAGAGAGCAATATAACAGCAATGTTGAGATCTCACTAGAAAGTGTTTTAGGACATGACAGCCTAGCTACCAATCGTACTTCTGGCAGATGGCTTATCTGACTTAGGCATTAGGGAGGACACAGCATTTTAACATCAGTTTTAAAGCAGAAATGCTGAGCGGCTGTAACAAGCCAAAGACGTTGTTTTTTTCTTAACAGTGATTGCTGAACTCTGACACCCAGATTCCATCTTCTCGCCCCTGACTTCCTGTCTTAAAACAGCAGAGGAGTCTCATTGCTATTCCTCTGCTCTTGGCCTTTCCCTTCCTATAGGAATTACCCAGAGTTATACTGCGGCGAAACAACTGTTTATTAAGTTTCCACTCCACTAATTTTCCCACTTTGTTGTGCTTCTCTAAAATTCTCTCTTTCTGAATCTGTGGCATGAAACAATGGGACTGAAGTGGTTTGAAAGCTGCCTGCTATAGTGCTTCATAAGTTTATACAATAATGAATAGAAAGGCAATACATTTTAAAACGGATTCATGTCAAGTGATTGACTGGGCCGTTCCAACAGCTTCAGGTTTTTTCCCTAGGAAACCAGTTGAAAGTTTTCATTGCTGTGACCTTGGGATCTTTGTCTTGCTGAAAAATCCATTCACATTTAAGCTTCAGATTTTGTTCAAGAATGTCTCAGTACATTACTCCTTCCATCCTTCCCCTTAAAGCAACACTAAGTAAGTTTTGCTCTCTGGGTTCCCCTACAGTTCGGAAAAATGTATTGTTTTCTACTACTGTCGTAAAATCAGTTACGGTTACACCAGGGATTCACATTTACAAGAGATACCTTCTAACGTTACAGATTTCCACGTCTTGGGCAGCCTTTGTGTCAAATGTCTTCATCCCAGGTACATTTTCTATATTTCAGCATGTCATATGTACAGCGGCGTAGAGCTGTCAGCCATATAATAAAGAAATTAGACCGTATCACGTTATAACGTTATTGTAAGAGCGTGAAAACCACTTGAAACTAAAACGTTATAACGTGATAGTTTCACGTTTTTACATTAACGTTATAACGTTATAAATCACCAAATCATGTAAAGCACCTTGAATTACCCTGCTGTTGAAAGTGTGCTCTACAAATAAAATTGCCTTACCTTGCCTACAAAACCGCTACTCGACGACCCTAAGTTACATAGTGCTGTTATGGCCAATAGAGGGCCGCAAAGCAAATGCAGAAGTGCCGTTTCACCCTGTTATGAGTTGATCAACCACTGACACGAGTTCTGAAACATTATTTTAAGTTTAAAAAACTCTTTAGTGTTGCTTTAATTATTTAGAGTTCCATAAGTTGAAAAACAGCCCAAACGCCATGTTTATGACATTTCCAAGCATGGTGTGTGCAATGACATCCAACGAGTTCTATGATAGACTATATTCTATATAGTCTATACTATACTATATATGTATCTTATTGCCTTGTCCGTTTTCAGCAAACTTTAAATGAGCTTTAACATATTTTTTATTCAGCAGTGGAGTCATGTGCACTGGGTGGGCAAGGAGGGCATTGCGGCTGGGTTGTTGATTTTTGTTATAGGAAAAAATTTATCAGATATTTCCAGTTCTTTCTAAAGATCTCTGCAAGTGACACATAACTCCTAGACAACTGTTTAGATTATTCTTTTGACTCATTTGACACAACTCTTTTGAGGAGCAATTGGCAGGGGGCTGATTAACGGTGAAATTATGTTCTTTCAGCTCCTGGATGACAGCCCTCAATGATGCTCACTGGAATATTCAGAAATATAAAATACATGAAAGGCATCAGTGTGCTTTATGATAGAAAGGTTTCACAGGTCCTGCGAAAGCTTTTTTTTTTGCTTTCACTCATCATTAGATGCATCATGTGGAATACACTAATACGGTGTTTTAAAGTGTGTACCTTTTTGTGGAGCAAATTGCCCACTCACACTGCAGTACACCCAGACCCGACATACGGTTTGCCTAAACTGCTTGGGTTGCAGACTAAGAGAATAAATGTGTTTAAAGTGTTTGGGTTGGGAAACATCTTTTCTCTATTTTAGGGCCGTAGCAAGCCCTTTTAAAGTTTGGCCTAGCTTATTGGACATGTTTTGATTGCTAAGAAGATGCTGACTGCACTCAAACCTTTCAAACAGCACTACTATTACTAATATTCTTTTCCAAAAGCAGAAAATGTTATTAAAAGCATAAAAGGCTAGACTGTTTTTACAAACAAACAGTCTGATGCAGTACACATTATCTCTCACCACATAGCTGTTTGTGTTTGGATAATTTCCTGTGTATCATGCAATTTATGTTTGTACTGTTATTGCAAATCATAGTCTCTGTTACATAATCTGTTAATTGATTGTAACTCTTTTATAATAAAAAAACACAACCAAAACAAGTTAGTTTACATTAAAAGTTTTACAGGTTTGTGTTTCGTTTCATGCTTAAAAAGGTCTCTTTCTAATTTAATTATTAACACACATGCAAAGCAGGTTTACACGTACAAACATGCCAAAAAGTGAAAATAAAGCAAAAAAAACTATAAAATAAAAAAATAAAAAATCCTAAGAATGGAGGTGGGGCGCAAAGCCATTTACACTTCTAATTTAGGGCTTCTTTATTCACAAATGTTAAATACTAATGATTGGCCCCCATTTTGAGCTCAACCCCCACTGGAAGCCTGTTCAGGATCTCCACTCAGGCATTTATGTGTGTCTACCCTGCTCCTTTCTTCCACTTTTAGCCACACAGGCTCAACTTCACAGGACAGTCGACAGCCCGTGGACAGCAGATGAAATACTAAAGCACCAAATCCTGCGCCTGTTAAGTCTTCGGTTAATTAGCAAAAATGGTCTCCTTTCTTTTCTTTTTAGGCATTTGGTCTCGGGGGTGGCAGAGGAAGGAAAAAGACAGAGAGAAGGAGATGGAGAAAGGAGGTAGACGGTGAGCTAGGGAGAAGGCAAGAGAGCAAGGCTAGAGCAAGGGAGTGACTGAGAAGGAGGAGAGGCATCTGAGCTCTCAGCTTGGCTGTTTTGAAAACACTCCGCTGAAAGCCTCTCGCTTAATTCATAGCTTTTGTTTTTGGACCTTTTGTGTTTGCCAGTTTGACCATATAACATCATACATCTGGTCTATAGATTTTTGGGGGCTTTATTTCACTCAGGGACCCACAGAGTCCCCCCTGGGCTCAAATTCGAGTGGTCGTGCAACATAAAAGCACCTCAAGTGTGGACCGAGAGAGAAATGCAAAGCAAAAAAGAAGGACAGAGGGGAATGGGATGGATTTTCTACATCAAGGGTTTTACAGTCTCCAGTTCTTGTATGTGTTGTCTTACCTGGTGGGGGAGTGCTTTTGTGTGACTCTCTACTAAAGCACTACACTGTTTATACCCATGTATGTGGCATTTGAAGAGTAAAAATGCTGTTTAGAATTTTAAATCAAGCATGAATTTAAAGTATTTATACACAAAATAAAAAAATCTGGTATCTATAGTTAAATACCTAGAATTAAAGTTGAATAATGAATCGGACATATCACCTTATATTTTTTAGTTTAACGAGTACATGGAATCCTAAATAATACCAAAGATGTTGTACAGAATGTAGACTCTGACACCATAGGACTAATAACTGTATAAGCTATCATAGCACTCCAAAACATTTAAATTATATTATAATTGCAACATTATTGTACGGGATAAAAATATAGCAAACAGCTTTTTAATATGCAATTTGTTAGCTGTTATATTCCAAATAAATACAATTAAAACTCTCCATACATACAGTTATATACCCTGGCAGAATTTCAGATTTTAAGGCATTTTTCATAGAATACAGATAACACATAAACTTTTCTGTAACTCATGGTTAGGGAGTGTCATCTATTATCAAACAAATGTGTTTGCTATTTTAAATCACAATGACAACATGAACTAGCAAAATGACCCTAATCAAAAGTATACATAACCTAGGTCTTAATAAAGTGTACACCCCCCCGCTCCTCTTATTTCCACCGTAGTGGGGGATGGCACTTTTTGTTCCTCAGATGGTAAAACTGTCAATTCTTTTTGGCCTTGGATTGTCTTGCATAAACTACATTCCTGAGATGCCCCAAACTGACTGAAATACACTGCGGCCAGGAGACTGAGATGGCCTCTGCAGAACCTTCCTTTGTTCCTGCTATAGTCAACGATAAGTCAACTTGGCCTTGTGTTTTGCTGGAACATCCCAGTATGTCACATGTGCCGCTTTTAAGCTGATGAGTGCAAATTCTCCTCCAGTATTTTCTGATAACATGCTGCTTTCATCTTACCATCAATTTTGACCAAGTTTCCTGTGCTTTTTTCCACACACATTCCCCAAAACATCAGTGCTCTGTCTCTGTGCTTCAAGGTAGTAATTCTGCACTTTTCATCATGGGCCTTGTTGACTCCTCTCCAAAAGTAGCGTTGATAGTTGAAAGTTAAAAGTTCCGTTTTGGTCTCAGTTAATTTTTGGGGTTTGTCTCACTGCTTTTTGATGTGTTGTTCGCAGGCTGTTTTTTGTTTGTAGGCATTGGTGTGGTAATGACTTTATTATAGCAAACATGCAGCCAATTTTTTTTTTTCTATTTCCTGTGTAAATAGTCATTACCTTCTGAGCAGAGGACCGTTACGTCCATACGTGGCAATGGTTTGAAGGTTCATAAAATTGGGTTTATATAAACTGCTATACTTCTTTTACTGAAAAGATTCTAACAATCAGATGGTCAATCTGTACTTCAGCACCAAATTCATTACCAGTGTCATCCCCAATTAACACCAATGAAGAGAAAATGTCTGAATTCCATAAATTAAGCCAAAATAACCTTGATGGAATAATAACCCAATTAAGCTCCTCCTCTTACTGCCTTGATATCTCCCCCACAGTTTTTCTTAATTTTTCCGTCTGGTTTCCATGTGCACAACAGCACCGAGACTGCCCTGGTCAAAGTTTTCAATGACATACGCATAAATAATGACTGTGGTAGAACCACAGTAATGTTACTTTGTGACCTCAGTGCAGCATTTGACACTGTTGATCATGATATTGGAACGACTGGAGAGCTGGGTTGGGCTCTCTGGGACAGTACGTGGCTGGTTTGAGTCTTAACTTAAGAATAGGAATTCCTAGGGTGTCGCATGGCACAGTGGTTAAGACAGGCACCCCATGTTCAAAGCCTCAGCCCTCGAATTTGGTCATCCCAGGTTCAACTCCAGCCTGTGGACATTTGCTGAGTGTCTCTTTTTCCATTTCTGTATGGTGGCAATAACCTTATTAACTTCTTTGAGTCAATAGGAAATTCTTCATCATAATTTCCTCATCGGAAATCACATGTGGGGTGCCCCAGGCTCCATCCTATATATATTTACATGTTCCCACTAGCCCAGATTATAACAACCAATAAGATTAGCTACCATAACTATGCGGATGATACTCAACTGTACATTACAATGTCACCAGGTGACTATGAACCCATCAAAACGCAAGGAAAATCAATGGATGGATGTGCTATAATTTTCTCCAGCTAAACAGAAACAAAACAGAAGTTATGATTTTTGGACCTAAAGAGGAACGATCAAGAGTCACCATACAGCCTCAGTTAATACAGCTAGAAACTACTGGTCAAGCCCGAAATTTAGGTGTAGTAATGGACTCAGACCTGAACCTCCAGGGTCACATGAAGGCAATAACAAGGTCAGCCTTCTGTCATCTGAAGTACATTTCTGGGATTAAAGGAGTAATGTCGCACCATGACCTAGAAAAACTCATCCATGCATTTATCTTAAATCGGGTTGATTACTGCAATTGTGTCCTCACAGGTCTGTCTAAAAAGTCAATCAGAAAGCTGCAGCTGATCCAGAAGGCTGATCCAGTCTACTCAACATGCCTAGAATGAGAACCAAACATGGAGAAGCAGCTTTCAGTTTCTATGCTCCCCTTATCTGGAACAAACTTCCAGATGATTGCAAAGCTGCAAAACACTGAGCTGTTTTAAATTAAGGCTAAAAAAATCTGTTAAGAGCTGCCTTAGAGTAATGTTTTAATAAGCACTGTGATCAGATTTACCAGATGGTTACATTCTCTCTTTTTGACCAGTCGTCAGTATCTAAACCCTTGTTTTAAGACAATCAACAACTATCAATTGTTGGAATTTGTTGAGTATAGCCTCTTTAATGAATCAAATGCAAACACAATTATAGGAATAACTGCTAAACATTTAAAAGTTGCCATTCAAAGTGATTCCATACATACTGTACATGTAAGGCTTAATGTCTTTTTTATTGTTTGCAAGATCCACTAAAAGGTGTGTAAAAACATTTGCCATTACCATGCTTTTTTTTGTTTTAAAATAAAAAAGGCATTTTTTGGCTGGGGTTAAGGGCTACAAATAAGAATTTTACATTGGGTATTAAACAGCAATAGCACAAGTCTCCTAAAATAACCTCCTGTGATCCTATCATTCGGTAGAGTGAACACAAGAGCTGATGCTTAAACTGAAGTTTGAATAACAAATATGTGAACAACAGGTACTAACAAGTACAGTCATGTTATTTGTTTACAGGTAGAAATCCCAAATATAATTTTTTTTTACGCATTCAATTATCAAAAATTTGAAATCATATGGGGATAAACTCTGGACACCCTACCATCTAATAGCTAGTGTTTTCCCCTTTGGCTGAAATAACTTCTGTAAGACCCTTCATGTCAAAGAAAGGTTTACCCCACTACTCCTGTTCAGCTTTGAGATGTTCAAGTGGTTTATTGCCTATGCAGCGCTTTCAAGTCCCCTGCAGCTTCTTAATGAGATCAGTATCTTGGCTTTGACTCGGCCAAGGGCTTTCCATTTCCAAGTTATCAGCCAGTCCTTAGTGGTTTAACTGGTATTTGTTTGGTCATTGTTGTGTTGCAGGGGACAGTTCTCCTTCAGCTTTCATTTTGTTCATCAATGGTATCACACTTTCCTGGGTTAGTATTCAGGGGGAATTTTTTGATTATGAACTGGCCAGGTTATGTAACCCAAAGCATCCCTAAAACATTGTTGGAGACTTCTTTTAGCATATTGCAGTCTGGCCTCAGGTTGAACTTGTTTGAAAAGCCACAGTCTTTGGATCTCACCATGGTGTCCATGCTCACTTCAACAGTCAGGAGCATACACACAAAATGTCTGAAACAGGGCAAAGTTTGAAAATACTGATACTGATGTTCCAGTCATGTATACGTGTGATATATCTGTGTGGGACTTTAGCCATTTTTAGTGGGGATAAATCTGTGAGTCTCCAAATTATTCCTGATCAGAATGTATTTTCTTTAGCTTTAATAATTTATACAATTTACCAAAAAGATGAGGTTAATTCAGACTTAGTAGAGTACAAATACTGTATATCAACTTTGTGCTCCAGCTTGGTAAGATATAAACATAGTTCCAGCAATTGACTCTGATTCTGTTCTTAGAAGTTATAATAAACTATTTGCCCTATATCTGTTCCTGTTTTGTCAGTAAAACACAAGCCAACAAAAAACATGTACACATAAACATATATGGACATTAGAAGAGCCACAACAATTACTACACCCGCCCAAACAATAAGGGGATATAAGAGGAAAATCCCCAAACATGGACTTGGATAATAAATTAGGAGCTGTCAGTGTTACAATGTATGTTAATAGTCACACCTCTTTTTAATGAGTTTGGCATTGGCAGCTGAGAGGAAATACAAGTCATCACAGAGCAGCTCATGCACACCCAGATGAAAGAACCTATAATAAATCTTGTGAGAGCAGGGCTCACCATAAATATGTATCGCAGAAGGCATCTGTTTTACATTCTGCATATAAATCAGCCAGAGTGCTGAATATCAATGAATCACATGGCAGACGCTTGATTTGATAACAAATCGACTCTGAACTTGGGAGGGAAGAATTTAAAGCCCTTAGAGAAAGTGGGGAGTGCTGAGGTCAGTTGAGACCTGTGAAACTCTGACACATCTCCTACCAACAGACAATGCAACACTTTTGCTTTTGTCCAGGGGTATGTTTGGAACTAATCCTCAGTTGGTTATCTCTTCACCGCTCTTCACTCTTTGACATGACACAGATGATGGCATTACCTGCACCAGAACTGGTGCCACTGTAATGCTGAGGTGGAACCAATGCATAAACAGTCACACATTAGTGTGACTGTTTCTCCAGTGTTGCTTTAAATGTGACTTTAATCCATCCATCCATCGTTTATACCCGTCGTGGGGGGTGGAAGGACTGGTTCATCTCTTCAACGGTCATTGGGCGAGAGGTCATGTACACCCTGGACAGGTCGACAGTCCATTCTGTAGAAAATATTGAAAAATGAACAGAAACGAAACAAACAGCACAGTTATGCACAATTCTTACTGCTACTGTAACAAGTTTGATAGATTGATAGGAATAATCAGTAAATATTGCTTACCTCTAATAATGAACTGCAGGAGAAAAGGTTTAACAACATGAGGTAAATAAGAGCTAGTGCATCATTTTGAAAGTGCGTTGTTTTAACAGATAGGTGTTGCAGCCATACTTTTGAATAAGTGTACTGTATGCATTGAGTAGTAATACCTGATGAAAAATCTGTAAATGTTACCTGTTGTCCCTATCACAGATTATCATGTTTCTATGGAAAAATGACAGTCATAGCTTTAGCAATATCCATCCATCCATTTTCTGTACCTGTCCCTCCTAATGCAGGGTGCGGGTGGGCTGGTGCCTATCTCCAGCGGTCAAGGGGCGAGAGGCGGGGTACACCCTGGACAGATCGCAGGCTTTAGCAATAGGAAGACATTAAAATGTGGCAGTCCACCACTTTGCAAGATCAGTTCTTTTTAAATTTTATCACATTTTGTGTAACCACAGAATTCTTTTTTTTTTTAGGGATTTAATGTGATCAACAAAAGGTGATTAAACATTTAAGTGAAAGAAAAATTATGCATAATTTTGAAAACAATTAGAAATAAGTCTGAAAATGAGACATTGAGTGTCTGCCCTTCTGAGTCAATTCTTTGAAGTCCTCTGCAACTTCATAAGCTTTCTTTCAGAATTGCCCAGTATGCCTAGGTCCACCCATCTTCTATCATCTCTGACCCTCTTCCAAGTCCCAGCTGAAGAAAAGTACCCTCATCACCCATCACCATGTTTCACTGTGGAAGTGGTCATTTCAGAGTGATGTGCAACAATAGTTTGTGTTGGTCTATCGAATTACATTTCTTAAAAATAAGCTGGTTGTAAAATGATAAAATGTGATAAAATTCACTTCACTGTGGATGCATACACATTGAATTATTAGGAGTTGAAAATAAAATCATTTATTCTCATCGCCTAGATGTATTTTCCTATTATGTTAACCCAATTTATTTCCAAAAACATGACTGTACCTACTCTATCCTTTTCTCTTTATGAACTCACAAACTACATGCCTGCAGATAATATTTCCAGTGAACTAGCACCATTGAGGATGTTACAAGGTTTGCCATGTTCTAAACACGGTGAGATCAATACAGTGCTCTTGAGGATTTTGGTTTCAATGGGAATATCAGTTTAAATCCACTGTAGTCAATATGGGTGGGACCAGGGTCACTGATGCATCATGAACAGACAAAAACAAAAAAATAAAGCAGTCTTTGCATTTATTTAATCATGAATCCAGGAACAACCACTGTTTCTAAGCCTTGTTAAAAATAAACAAGTTGCAAATACTTCCTTTATTTCAATAAATAATTTTGGCAAGGGAGACGTTTAAAGGGTTTTTCCCGAAATAAAAATATTATTTTTCTGGTGATTGATTTTAAAATGGTTTAAAATACCTTATACAAAAAATATGTTTGATATTTCAGTTGAACAATTGTTTTTAAATCCCAATGATTCTGAATGCTTTGCTTCCAAAGAGCAAGAGTTTTATTTCCACAAAAAAGGATCTTGATAGCCGTTTCTGCAGGAAGGTCTTTCAAAGTTTTTTTTATTAACTTTAGCTTTTTTTCAATTCATTTTCTGTCCAGTGCTTGGACCTGACCATGACAGCATATTGTGCTGTGTGTGCTTAAAAATAACCAAATTTGACAAACGGAGGACAAAAAAAGTGTCAAGCATAAATAAACCATGGGTAACAGCTCTGAAAGTCATTACTTTTAGAAGAAAAAATAAAGACCTTACTTAGGACCTGAAGGATACATCATCCTTCACTTGATAATATCCTGTATGTATAGTTGTCGTGTTTGTGTATTATAAAAAGGACCCAAAGGCAGCAACAATTAAGCTTAAATGATTTAATAATGAACAAAAACAAGGAACAAAAACTTACAGAACTCGGAGAATCAAAAAATGCTGAGATGAGGGAGGAACAACAGGAACTGGGCAGGAATCAGGATCAGACAGGGAAAGAATGACGACGGACCAGCGAGTAGTGACTGAAGGAGAGGTGAATATATACTGGGGAGGAAATGAGGAAGTGACTGAGAAGACCAATGACCAATTAGTGAGAGCAGATGCAGGTGAGAGGGAGAGAGCAGGTGGAAGTAATCAACTGGGACAGCAGGTAAAATGGCTGGGAGACAGAAGAGTCTAAGAAACTAGAAAGGATAATAGGTCAAGGGAGGAATCTAACTGAAACAGTGGAGAACAGAAGGAAGAAATAAATAAGGACACTATCTAAAGAGGAATACAAATAAAAAGGAGCGAAGGGTGAAAAACATCTAGGAACAAGGAGAAATATGGAAACAAAAAAGTGCAGAAATAACTGGTAGAAACAAAGAATAACTGAACATGATAATAGAACTAAATAAGGAAAATAACTAACAAAACACAAACACCTGGGAACCGTGACAATAGTTAAGTTATAACAACTCTTTAAGCATAAGTGTTCAGAAAATGTGTTCTTGTGCTTTAAAAACATTGTTTTTTGCTTTGAATGTCATCAAATTTTATGACAAGTGTTTCAGCTGCTCTCTTCTCAGCTCCTACTTAAACCAAGAGCTGCCTAGGAATATTCAAGGACCGAAGGCCACATGACACTGATGGAAAGGAAACAGCAGCCGCCAATACACTCTCTCTTTCACTGAGAATGTCAATTAAAATTTTAAGAAGAAATTATACTTGGATTGTTAAGGAAAGCCCAGATTTTTAGATCAACAAAATACATTGATTGATTATGGGTTTGCAAACAGTGTACACAGAAATAAGCTGTGATTGTTGAAAATTGGCTACACAAAACATAGGTGCCCAACTTGCTGGGGACATTCAATTATAGATCAAACTAAAACAAGCATCAGGAGTTGAGTTTAGTCAGACTATTCTACCATACTAATGCAATAATAATGCCCAACTTACAGTTCAAACAATATTTACTTGCAATCTCACTACATGCACAAATTTACAAGCTCACATCCAAATCGTATTTGATGTTTGGGACATTGTGTTAAAATGGTTATGTAGGTCTAAAGTCAGGGCCACAAGGGACATTGAGGTAAATGAGACAGTAAACATACTTAACAATTAAAGTGACTGAAAAAAGAAGGACATCCACATCAAAAGAAGAGCCAAAGGGGTGCTCTCTCTTCCTACATACAACTCATCTATTGTTAGTGGCTGGGGTGTAACATCTGCCTGGGAAATCAAATACTCTGGGAGCAGATGTTCATACATGCACTGGTGTTATTTTTCTGCTCTTAAAATTGCCCTTGGCTGCAGTGGCAGCACTGAAATTAAGGTGTGGCATTTGCATAACCGGAAGCAAGCTGAACTTTGCAGGGTATTCCCTCAGTTTAAAAGGACATTCATTTTAACAAAAATATGGACAACAGCTATATCAGTGGAGCAACAAGTCTAATCTTCCAGAGGCCTGCAAATGTAGGATCTCCAGAGACCGAATGCCTAAAAGGAACGCTGAAAGGATAAAAACAGAAGCCAATCTCTGTTATCTGGAGAGCCAACACCCCAGTCTGTTCTTATCCCCTGTTGCTCAGAACAAGCAGATGGTTTTCACAAAAATTCAACAATCTTCTCTTGCTCCAGGGGCATAAAGAGCAGGGAGTCTGTGTCATGACGTGGAATAAAACAACTAGTCTGATTTGGTGGAATGGAAAGATGCAGTGTTTTATCTTTTGTGTTTGATTTATAATTTGGTTAAAAAAAAGACTTATCTATACTCCATTCGGTGAGCGGATATATGACATGTGATTTACAGCTAAGCAGTGTATTATTTACTGTATATAACGTGAGATATGAATTTTCAATCTTAATCTTTTTGGATTATTCTGTTTTAGCCTATTGGGTATTAACAAAAACAAGTAATCGACTTTAATCAAATCAGGCTCACAGACTTCCCTATTTTAGATGCTGAACAACAAGGGAAGCTCCTTCTCCGTGTTTGGTTCTAACTCTAGGGATGCTAAGTAGACTGGAATTAATTTTCAATTCAATTCAGTTTATTTATATAGCGCCAATTCACAACAGATGTCATCTCAAGGCACTTAACAAGAAGTCATTTCAATACATTTATACAAACATTCCAATCAGTTAAAAAGTTTCCTATTTAAGGAATCCCAGCAGATTGTGTCAGTCATTGGCGTGAGGTTGGGCCCCGTTGATGCAGACTTTCCAACCACAGCAATCCTTCAGCAATCCCTCATACTGAGCAAGCACGTAGCGACGGTGGAGAGGAAAAACTCCCCTTTAACAGGAAGAAACCTCCAACAGAACCAGGCTCAGTAGGAGCGGCCATCTGCCACGACCGTCTGGGGGTTTGAGAAGACAGAGCAGAAACACAGAAGGAACAGAAGATCTGATATAAGAGAACTTTCTATGTTACAGAAAGTAAAAAGTTAATAACGGGACACAGTGGATGTTCAGTTACTGGGAGGATCATCCCAGTCGATGCCCCCCGTCCAACAGGGCATTGCAGCCAAGCAGGATACCAGACCAGGTAGATCTTCTATGGAGAGGAAAACACTGAGAGAAAACAAAGTTAACAGTTGAAATAACAGAATGTACTGTAATACAACTGGAGAGTCGTAGGAGAAAAGGAAGTAGCAGAGTGAAGAAAATTGGTAAGTCTGTCCTCCAGCAGTCTAAGCCTATAGCAGCATAACTACAGAGATAGCTCAGGATGACCTTAGCCACTCTAACTATAAGCTTTATCAAAAAGGAAAGTTTTAAGCCTGGCCTTAAAAGTAAACAGAGTGTCTGCCTCACGGACTAAAGCTGGGAGCTGGTTCCACAGGAGAGGTGCCTGATAACTAAAAGATCTGCCTCCCATTCTACTTTTAGAAATCCTAGGAACTACAAGTAAACCTGCAGTCTGAGAGCGAAGGGCTCTGTTAGGAACATATGGAACAATTAGATCTCTGATGTATGATGGAGCTTGATTATTAAGGGCTTTGTATGTAAGAAGAAGGATCTTAAATTCTATTCTGGATTTAACAGGGAGCCAATGAAGGGAAGCTAAAACAGGAGAAATGTGATCTCTCTTTTTAATATTCATCAGAACTCTTGCTGCCGCATTTTGGATCAACTGAAGGCTTTTAATGGCATTTTGTGGACTTCCTGATAGTAAAGAATTACAGTAGTCCAGCCTTGAGGTAACAAATGCATAGACTAGTTTCTCAGCATCACTCCTGGACAGGATGTTTCTAATTTTAGCAATATTCCGGAGGTGAAAGAAAGAAATCCTAGAAAACTGTTTAATATGGGATTGAAATGTCAAGTCTCGGTCAAGAATAACGCCGAGGTTCTTTACGTTATTACTGGGGGCCAATTTAATGCCATCCAGATGAAGTGATTGACTAATAAGTTTCTGTTTAAGAACTTCTGGTCCAAAGACAGCAACTTCTGTTTTGTCAGAATTTAAAAGCAAAAAGTTTAGGGTCATCCATGTTTTTATGTCTTCCAGACATGCCTGTAATCTACCTAACTGACTGGGTTCATCAGGATTTATGAATAAATATAGTTGTGTATCATCGGCATAGCTGTGGAAATTTATCCCATGCTGTCTAATGATTCTACCAATTGGGAGCATATATATGGTGAACAGAATTGGTCCAAGCACAGAACCCTGTGGAACTCCACAAGTAACCCTTGAGAGTGAAGAAGATTTATCATTTAGATGAACAAACTGGAATCTATCAGACAAATATGATTTAAACCAGCCTAGTGCTGTTCCTTTGATCCCTGCAACATGTTCAAGCCTTTCTAAGAGAATGTTATGATCGACTGTGTCAAAAGCAGCACTGAGATCTAACAAAACCAGAACAGACACAAGTCCATAATCTGAGGCCATGAGAATATCATTAGTAACCTTCACCAGTGCTGTTTCAGTGCTATGATGAGCTCTAAAACCTGACTCTTCAAACAGCTCGTTATTGTTTAAATGCTCACAGACTTGATTAGCAACAATTTTCTCAAGGACTTTGGATAAGAAAGGAAGGTTAGATATAGGTCTGTAATTCACTAAGTCATCTTGATCAAGGGAAGGTTTCTTGAGTAAAGGTTTAATTACAGCTATTTTAAATTCTTGTGGTACGTATCCGTTTTCTAAGGATAGATTCATCATATCCAAAATGGGGCCAGGAACCAAATGGAACACTTCTTTAAATAATTTGGTTGGAATTGGGTCCAACATACAAGTTGAAGGTTTAGATGAGGCTAATATTTTTGATAATTCCGAAAGCTCGACTGAATCAAAACAGCCTAAGCACAACTGATGATCTACAGTTCTTTCCGGTACTGCCTCATTTACTGAGGAAGAAGTAATCATGTTTGGGAGGATGCCAATGATTTTATTTTTAATAGAATAAATTTTATTTATGAAGAATCCCATAAAATCATCACTGCTAAGAGCTGGGGGAATAGTTGGCTCAACAGAGCTATGACTCTGTGTAAGTTTGGCAACTGTACTAAAAAGAAACCTAGGATTGTTTTTGTTCGCCTCTATTAATGATGAAAAATATGCTGTTCTAGCTTGTCGAAGGGTCTTTTTATACAGCAGTAGACTTTTATTCCAGGTTAAATAGGAATCCTCTAGGTGTGTAGAGCGCCATTTTCTCTCCAACTTCCTAGTATTCTGCTTTAAAGTACAACTCTGCGTTGAACCAAGGAGTCAGCCTCCTATGGCTAGCCACTTTCTTTTTTAAGGGGGCTACACTATCTAATGCCAAACGCAATGAGGACGTAACGCTGTGAACCAGATCATCAATTTCTGAAGGGTTAGAGATATAATTGCTGCCATCCACTGTGTTACCCTGAGACTCTAAGGAAAGTAAGAATGGAACAGATTCTTTAAAAATTGTTACAGCATTGTCTGATAAAGCTCTACTATAATGAAATTTTCTTTCAGATTTAAAATGGTCAGTTAAAGTAAATTCAAATGTTATTAAGAAGTGGTCAGACAGGACCGGGTTATGTGGGTGGACTGTTATTTCCTCACACTCAATACCGTATGTCAGCACAAGGTCCAAAGTGTGTTTGCCCGAGTGGGTCGATCCCTGTACTTTTTGAGTAAAGCCAATTGAGTCTAAAATAGCACTAAAGGCTGCATTTAGGCTATCACTTTCAGTATCCACATGAATATTAAAGTCCCCCACTATAATAACTCTATCAGTATTTAATACTAAATTAGATAAAAAATGTGAGATCTGATCCAAGAATTGAGAGTAAGGGCCTGGTGAACGATACAAAACCACAAACAAAAATGGTCTTAATGTTTTGCAACTTGGATGAGGAAAATTAAGGGTTAGATGTTCAAAAGAACTGTAGCTATCAACGAAAAATGGTTGCAACTCCTCCTCCTCGCCCAGTATTTCTAGGAATGTGAAAATTTAAATGACTGGAAGGAGTTGACTCATTTATACTGACATAATCCTCCTGCTGCAACCAGGTTTCTGTGAGACAAAGGAAATCAATGTGATTTTCACAAATCAAGTCATTTACTAACAAAGTCTTTGAGGAGAGAGATCTTATGTTAAATACACCACATTTAATAGATTTATTTTTATGTTCAGTCAAAGTTGTATTTATTTTTATGAGATTTCCATAATTTGCTTTTGTTGGCTTAACTTTTAATCCATTTAATTTTGGCCGTGGGCAAGACACTATTTCTATAGGGTAATGGCGGGGTAACAGTACAGAAGCAGCAGAGAGGTGGGTTAAACTACGACTCTGCTTCCTGGTCTGGACCCTGGGTTGTCAGTGTTTTGGAGGACTAATAAATTCGGCCATATTCCTAGAAAGAAGAGCTGCTCCATCCAAAGTGGGATGGATGCCGTCTCTCTGGATCAGACCAGGTTTTCCCCAAAAAACACCACCTAGACAACCATTGATGGAATGACAGCATGCGGCTAAACATGTCGTCACTGGTCCGATCAGGCAGGGGACCAGAAAAGATTACCGAGTCTGACATTGTTTTGGCAAACTTACACACCGAAGCAACACTAATTTTAGTGACCTCCGATTGGCAATTAGAAGACCTGGGTGGTCTAATGGGTTGGTATAGTAACAGCAGATCTCTAATATACTTTGATGCTCTACTTTCCTGGTTCTAGTGAGGACACGAGCAGCAGCATTCTGGATCAGCTTCAGCTGTCTGATTGACTGCTAAGGCAGACCTGTGAAGATGCTGTTGCAGTAATCAATCCGACTAAAGATAAACGCATGTGTAACAAGTCCCCCCCCTTCCCGTCAAGCAGAATCAGTCAAGCAGTAGCAGAATAATCAATCAGTCAAGCAGCAGCAGTAAGAATCCTCCTCTGCTCTTCAGGGAGCAGAGGAGGATTGCTCTTTTATCTTTTATCCTTTTCACCGGTCCCCAATTGGCCCTACCTGATGGGCACGTAACAGCATGGATTAGTTTTTCGAGGTCCTGTTGCGACATCAGTCCTTTAATCCTAGAAATGTTCTTCAGGTGATAGAAGGCTGACCTTGGTATTGCCTTTATGTGACCCTGGAGGTTCAGGTCTGAGTCCATTGCTAAATTTCGGGCCTGATCAGTAGTTTCTAGCTGTATTAACTGAAGCTGTGTGGTGACTGTTAATCGTTCCTCTTTAGGTCCAAAGGTAATTAATTCTGTTTTGTTTCTATTCAGTTGGAGAAAGTTATAGCACATCCATCAATTGATTTGATCGATACATTTACTTAGGGTTTGGATGAGTTCAAAGTCACCTGATGACATCGTAATGTAGAGCTGAGTATCATCTGCATAGTTATGGCAGCTAATCTTATTGGTTGTTATAATCTGGGCTAGTGGGAGTATGAAGATATTAAATAAGAGGGGCCCCAGGATGGAGCTCTGGGGCTTCCCACATGTGATTTCTGTTCGTTCTGATGAAAAGTTTCCTATTGAAACAAAGAAGTCCCTGTTCTTTAGATAAGACTCGAACCAGCCAAGTACTGTACCAGAGAGTCCGACCCAGCTCTCCAGTCGCTCTAATAATATATCATGATCAACGGTGTCAAATGCTACATCAGTTGATCCTGTGTGGATAACGAGCTTTTCCAGTTTCGGGTCTTGATCTATGATTGTCAGGATTTTTTCTGATATTTATCTTACTATATTTTTGAAGCAGCTATAAACTCAAGAGTTCTGGCTAAAAATGTCTTTGATACCGTTAATTGATATGTCATGCATATGAGAACTGTTGCTGGGGGGGGGGTTCTTACTTTCTTATGTGTCCGCCTCATGTGGGTGGATTTCTCCTGGTGACCTTGACTGGTCCCAGGGGCTGAGTCGTCTTTCGGAGAAGTGAAGGCTGCAAATCTGTTTCTCAGCGGAATTCCAAGGGGAGCAATATCTCTTGTTTTGGGTTGGAATTTCTTTTGTTTTTTTCTTCCTCGGTACAGAAAAAGTAGGTGTCGATTCAGATCACTTTAAAGCTGGCCAGTGTTCATTAAACGGTGAATGGAGTGTTCTACCCGTTAAGTGCCTTTTGGCTGAGGGAGTAGCGTTGTTCTGTGGTTTCTGTGCGAGATTGTTGGAACGAGATAACACTGGGCTGCCAGGTTCTTCCTCCCTGCGTGTAGTCATCGGTAAAATTGTTTCATTTTCAGTGTTTAATTCCATGTTAAACTCTAGACGGCATAACTTTGTCTCCATTGCTTCCATTCTCTGGAGCAGTTTCTCAAAGTCCTCAGCTGAGCAAAACGCCATTTTGGGAATCCAGAGTCCTTCAAAAAGAAATCCAAAAAAGATATCCGGTCTATAACAATAACTCCAGAGGCTGGGTGTATGAAATGAAAATAAGAAAAGATAATAAGTCAAGAGATTGGGAGAGATCAGGAGAGGCTGCTCCTCTTTCAGTAGCCACCAAAAGAGAGGAACTTGAAATAACAGAGGAAATTGTAAAAATTTAAACCCTTATCTGATAATTTAGAGTTACAGTATATTGCAAAAGTATTCAAACTTCTTGGACTTAAAAAAAAAAATCACATTGCGACTTCTGGTATCCATATATTTTATTGTAATTTTAAGTGAAAGACAATCACAAAGATGTGCATAATTGTAAATTGGAAGGGAATAATAAATGGTTTTACATTCATTTAGCAGTAAAAATCTGAAAAGTGCCTTGTACAACTTTTCACTGCAATGAATGCTGCACACATGAAGGGTTATCTTTCTATCAGTTCTAGAAGTCTCTAAAGTTCCAGAGAGTTCATCTCTTACCCCTTTCCCTTTACAATACAGCTCAAACTCAATCAGATTGGATAAAGAGTCTAAGGGAATAGCACTTTGCAAGTTTTGCCAATTAATTGTCACTTTGATGCCTGGACTTTGACTCGGCCATTTTAACACAAGCATAGGCGTTAATCTAAACCTTTTATTGAAGCTTTGAATGTATTGTTTAGGATCAATGTCGTGCTGGAAGGTTAACCTTTGACAGTCTATGACAGATTATATTCTATAATTGGCCTGGATTTGGCTCCATCCATCTTTCCATCAACCCCCCCCCCCAAAAAAAACCCCCCAAAAACAAATCGAAAAACAAAACAACAACAAAAAAACAACAACAAAGAAACTAAGGACAATGTTGTCATCACTATGCCTCATAGTGGATGTGCTCCGTTCATGTGGGTATATGGTGTTAGTTTTCCTCAGGGCGTGGCATTTATCATCTGAATAGAGAAGCAGGACTTTATTCCAGGTTTTAGAGTAAAGTGGGCTAAGTGCACGTCTTACTTTAAAAAAATTTATTGTTTATTATTGTTATATATAACATATATATACATATATATATATTTTTTTTAATGGTGGCGGGTGTGACTACTTTTGCATGCCACTGTAAATAACTCAGCACTCCTCAATTTAACGGAATCAACAGTTTCTCTCTCCCAAAAGGAAGCAATCCATTTACCTTTTTACTGATTCCCTCAGATTAACCTGTATCAAAGATGATAGTTTGTATTCATTGTTTCATTCTAACTGAAGCAGTTTAAGTACAACAAAATATTTTATTCCAAAGCAGGCCAGGATTAGATGTATGATTTCAGCTGAATATAAAGGTAGTCATGAGAAACAAAAAAGATTGAGGAAGGGGCTTTTTTCAAAGCTTTTTTCCCAGCTTAATTCACACCTGCACAGCCTCCGTGGCAGCGTGCTCTGCAACGGTCGTCTGTTGCACGGCAGGAGTATTTGGGGAAGATTAATTGCTCTGTCTTGTCAATGGTGCGCTCAAAACAGCGGGATCCCCTGCATATGTAAATACAAGCAGTCTCAGAGCAGCAATGTAGAGCAGGATTAACACAGATATGTTTCAAAAATGCAGAACTCCTCACTAATCTTTTCCTGTCTCTGTGCCATGCAAGCTGCGCTGGAGAATCCAACCATCACTTTCTTGTCTCTTTGTCCAAATGCATATGTTGTGTCATTACCTGCTCATTACAAACACATGACATAAATTATGACAGACATGACAAAAGGTTTTTTTGTTAGATTACATGAGCTATTATTTTTGTTAAATTTTGGCAATGATTTGAAATCATTTGTACAATTTTTCTTAAATACATCTTGTAATGTGAACATGAAACAAAACATTTACAGTTTTCTGTTTTTCACAATATTATGTTGAAGTGGGACTCAGCATCATTTCTTGTTGGTCAAATGATGTCACGTGCTCTTTAACCCTTTAGTTCAATTGACATTTTTTGTGTTTGTTGAAATGTATCTTTGCACAACTTCTGTAAACTTGATGTATAGCTTAAAATGTAGTCATGGCTGTGTAATTTTTTGACTTTAACAAATAAAATAAAAAAATCTTCAATCTTTTCTTTTGCCTTTTAAACCTAATAAAGCAATTGATTTCATTTTAGAAGTGTTGGTACCACTCACTATAATCCAAAATACATTTTGAAAGCACTACCACTGCAATTTGATTAGTTTAAAAAATATATTTTTAAAATTATTTTTAAGTATTGAAATCCCTTCAAAATTTTTATGACTGTAATTTCGTATAATTGTACAATTTACTTGTGAGCACATTCCTTTAATGTGTAAATGCATAAAATTCAAAGAAATACACTCTTTTTGTCTGGTATTGCTAATTATAGTTGGCATGTTTTTTTGTCAGCTGTGATGACAGGACTGGACTATAAAGACAGACCTCTTGGCTGTAAAAACTAATCCCACAATGTACTACATTAAACCCAGTTTCAACAGGAAGAGGACGAGTTTTGCAACACCCTTACCCAAAGAAAACTAAGGGCTCCTCTGAGCTCGGCCTCCATAGTCACCGTGGTCAGACTTGGCCACATAGGGGAGACTTCACCACGCAACCTCCATTATTCGAGGGCTAGGGTAGAGCAAGGTTCAGGAAGAAGCTTCTTGCATCCAAAATATACGTATAGTCTGTTCTTTGGTTCCCTCTACTTAAAGTGACCCGTTAGCTTGCAATCAATCAATCAATCAATCAATCAATCAATCAATCAATCAATCAATCAATCAATCAATCCACCAATCAATCAATCAATCAATCAATCAACCAATCAACCAATCAATCAAGCAATCAAACTTTATTTATAATCAATCAAACGTTATCAGCTGGTGCTGATAAACACCAGTTATCTATTTGTGCAGTCTGCAGACCGTTGGAGCTCATAAACAATTAGAACTGTCATGGTACTGTTATGGTATTCAAAATACAGATCAGATTCAAAATAGATAGTTTAAACAGGTAAAATTAGCCTGAAAAGGTCTGTTTAAGATGCCATCTTACAAGTAGCCGCCATTTTGAAACAGCCATCTTAGTATGTCAAATACTAAATTAGATCCATCACTGTGGTGACTGATCCATAAAATAAAATCAATGGTCCAAAAAGGTTATTGATTTTGAATTCAGCAATTTTTTAAATAAAACATTACTTCCTCCAAATATTTTTTTTCTTCAACTTTGCTTTGCATTGTAAATTGGTTGTTTGAACACAAACCAAATGGTTCTAATTAGTCTAAAGCTAATCAAAATTAGTTTACAACTAACTTAGCCTCACTTCCAAACTATTCAATACAAGCTTTGGACTATAAGCATACATATTTATAGTGGACTGTGACATAACTGTGAATTTACTGGTTATTGTTTCTACTCCTTTCCATATTGGTACATTTTTACTTTATTCTACTTTTTGTAGTTAAGTTTTCTTATTCATTCTTCTTTTACTTAATAGTTTATTTTTGTGCTCCTTTTGTTACCAGCTTAGTAAGTGTGTTGATTAAAATATTTTGACTGGAATGTTGAATTCCTTTTGTTGATAAACTCTTTTGGAAAGTCATTGTTTGTCATTATTCCATTTACATATGTAGTAACTTGCTGTTCAGAATATGCCAGTGCTAAACTTACTCCTTCGTCTATTAATTATTATTTTAATACTTCAGCCTTACCAGGCAGGTATTCATAAACATTGACGGAGACTGAACTATTTGGCTTTTATTAATTCTATTATTTCCTGAATACAGGATGGTGCTCTGACTTAGTAATTTTGATCTAAATTACTAATTTTATAAATAATTGCCCTAAACAGTTATTCATAGTTATTCATAGCCAAAACAGAGCTATTGTTGCACAACAACAATCACTTAGGACAACAACTAGCAATTTACACTAACTTTCTGACTTGCCAATAATTGCCAATAGTTAATTTGGAAGTGATATTAAATCTGAATCCTGTCTTAGGTAAATAATGTACTGTTACTTTACAATTAATCTAAAGTTTTTGGTTATAAATTCTATTCAATTAAATAAAAAAATACAATAATTATCCTGAATGGAAATTAAATGTTGTAACTCATCATCCAAGTATGTAGAGTCATGGCCGTGCTGCGGGCAAGAAGGATCTCCTGTACCAGTCAGTCTTACAATGAAGAGCAACTGAAGGCAACTGAAGAAGCCTCTGACTGAAGTTTTTGCTGTACGACACTCGTGACATGGCATGCAAATAGCTCAATATCTAATTTGCTCAAAAATATGTTTTCATTATTCTCTGGCAGAGCAAAAGGATTTTATAATTGTAAAAGAAAGACCAACTTAAGGAAATGATCATGATATTGTGGCTAATCATTGTGTCTGAGAGGCTTACAGAAATATGCTATTTCCTTCCTTCTACATTATCCATTATGTAGTTCATCCATTATCAAAACCCACTGGGGCTGGTGCCCATCTCCAGCAGTCATTGAGCAAGAGACCGGAAACACCCTTGCCAAAAAATCGCAGGGTAATATAGGGCAACTTAGAGAGACCAATTAGCCTAACAGTTATGTTTTTGGGCTGTGGGAGAAAGCTGGAGTACCTGGAGAGAACCCACTCATGCACAGGGTAAACATGCAAACTCCATTCAGGCTTCGAATTAATCCCAGGATCTTCTTGCTGCAAGACAAGGCCCAACTGTGCCACTGCGCAGCCCCCCTTCTACATGATATCAGGTAAAATTAAGCCTTTATAGATAAGGAGACTGAAAAACCAGGGAGAAAAAAGAATGGTTTCTGGCCATTTTTTAAAGAGCAGAATAGTTGTCTTGGCTTGCAAAAACAATAATTTTCTTTTAGATATTTTCCTTCTAATTCCATTGGTTATTACTTGTAAAATTTCTGCCTTCTGGCAGAGTAAAAATGCATTTGCCTTCCTTTATTGGGAAAACAACAAAGGGACAAATTTAGAAATAGCTATGGTTTCCGGCTGCTGTTATGACCTCTGATTAGATAATGTAGAGGTTTATTTCTCTCTGCACTGATGTGCTCCATAGTGTTGTTTGATTTCCTTCACTTCCTAACTCATAATTCACCTGCTTCAAGATTATTCAGGAGTTATACCCAGTAGTCCAAAAAACCCAAGAGTGACTTATATGAAGTCCTTCATTGTTAAAAAATTTAAAAACTGAAAATGCAAGCAGAATTCAGTTTTTGAAAGCATCTTTTGGACGTTTAAACTCCACCTTTTTAGCTAACCTCTCAGCTCTTAAATTATAAGCACAACACGTTATGTATAGGATTATATATAAGATTTGATGTCACTTAAAGTAACATTACATATACTGTGTTTTTAACAGCTTGTGCAGGAGCAGGAAGGATGAATTAATTCTTTTTCAAAGGAATAACAGGAGATCTACAGCTCCGAGAGTCCCCTTTTTAGGGACCACATAGGTTCAATGAATAAGATATGCCAGGATGTAAAGGACATTCATGATTTTTACATTATGGACTTTTAAAGCGTGGGCAAGTTATGCTTTTTGTTTCCAGATTAAGCTTTTTTAATTTGATTATGGAAATTGAAACAACTGCAGTTGACCAAAATAGTCAGTTTTGTGTTTTAATTGTGTAACTATGACAACTGTGGTTTTATGTGATGCTTTCTATCTTGGCAGTGGAGGTTTTTAATGCCACTGGGATTTTACCTGGTTAAATAGAGGTAAAAGAAAACACAATAAAAAGATATAAAACATAACACAATTAAAGTAAGTAAATGTTTTGTGGAGATTACAAGAAAAAAACCCCCACAAAATAAAATAAGTGGTGTAAAAACCCCAGCCAATAACATGACTCGGTCCAAAACCAACGATTGGACCATCCGGTTGTCTGTCTCACCAGACAAGCGCCCTTATGCATTTAGGTGGCACCTCCACGCATGAGGGGGTGCTGGTGCCTATCTCCCGCTGTCATGAGGCAGGGTACACCCTGGACAGGTCACCAGTCAATCGCAGGGCTATATATATATATATATATATATATACACAGTGGCTTGCAAAAGTATTCGGCCCCCTTGAACTTTTCCACATTTTGTCACGTTACAGCCACAAACATGAATCAATTTTATTGGAATTCCACGTGCAAGACCAATACAAAGTGGTGTACATGTGAGAAGTGGCACAACAATCATACATGATTCCAAGCATTTTTTACAAATAAATAACTGAAAAGTGGGGTGTGCGTAATTATTCAGCCCCCTGAGTCAATACTTTGTAGAACCACCTTTTGCTGCAATTCCAGCTGCCAGTCTTTTAGGGTATGTCTCTACCAGCTTTGCACATCTAGAGACTGAAATTCTTGCCCATTCTTCTTTGCAAAACAGCTCCAGCTCAGTCAGGTTAGATGGACAGCGTTTGTTAATAGCAGCTTTCAGATTTTGCTACAGATTCTCGATTGGATTTAGATCTGGACTTTGACTGGGCCATTCTAACACATGGATATGTTTTGTTTTAAACCATTCCATTGTTGCCCTGGCTTTATGTTTAGGGTCGTTGTCCAGCTGGAAGGCGAACCTCCGCCCCAGTCTCAAGTCTTTTGCAGACTCCAAGAGGTTTTCTTCCAAGATTGCTCTGTATTTGGCTCCATCCATCTTCCCATCAACTCTGACCAGCTTCCCTGTCCCTGCTGAAGAGAAGCACCCCCAGAGCATGATGCTGCCAACACCATATTTGACATTGGGGATGGTGTGTTCAGAGTTATGTGCAGTGTTAGTTTTCCGCCACACATAGCGTTTTGCATTTTGGCCAAAAAGTTCCATTTTGGTCTCATCTGACCAGAGCACCTTCTTCCACATGTTTGCTGTGTCCCCCACATGGCTTGTGGCAAACTGCAATGGGGACTTCTTATGGTTTTCTTTTAACAATGGCTTTCTTTTTGCCACTCTTCCATAAAGGCCAACTTTGTGCAGTGCACGACTAATAGTTGTCCTATGGACAGATTCCCCCACCTTAGCTGTAGATCTCTGCAGCTCGTCCAGAGTCACCATGGGCCTCTTGGCTGCATTTCTGATCAGCGCTCTCCTTGTTTGGCCTGTGAGTTTAGGTGGATGGCCTTGTCTTGGTACGTTTACTGTTGTGCCATACTCCTTCCATTTTTGAATGATCGCTTGAACAGTGCTCCGTGTGATGTTCAAGGCTTGGGAAATAGTTTTGTAGCCTAAGCCTGCTTTAAATTTCTCAATAACTTTATCCCTGACCTGTCTGGTGTGTTCTTTGGACTTCGTTGTGTTGTTGCTCCCAACATTCTCTTAGACAACCTCTGAGGCCGTCACAGGGCAGCTGTATTTGTACTGACATTGGATTACACACAGGTGCACTCTATTTAGTCATTAGCACTCATCAGACAATGTCTATGGGCAACTGACTGTACTCAGACCAAAAGGGGCTGAATAATTACGCACACCCCACTTTTCAGTTATTTATTTGTAAAAAATGTTTGGAATCATGTATGATTTTCGTTCCACTTCTCACGTGTACACCACTTTGTATTGGTCTTTCACGTGGAATTCCAATAAAATTGATTCATGTTTGTGGCTGTAATGTAACAAAATGTGGAAAAGTTCAAGGGGGCCGAATACTTTTGCAAGCCACTGTATATATCTTTTTATTATTTTTTGTTTGTTTAGACCAGTTCAAATAAAGCAGGGAATGTCCAATCTGCAAACCGCAAGTGTTAGTGTGGACAAGGCCTTTGCTAAAAGGAAAAAGTACCCTAGCCAGACCAACAGTTCAGTATAGTGCTAACAAAGGCTTGAATCCCCCATTCAGCACCATTTCACCAGCATGAACTTCTCCATGCATCCATGAATTGTACTGCAAGGCACTGCAGTTTCTTAACTCAGTGGTTATTTTACATAAGCCAGGAAAGTAAGTAAGTAAGTTCTGGAAAAGCATGTAGTAAGCTCCAGGAAAGGTCAGAAAAGTTACCAGTAATTTACAGAAAATCACATAGTGGGGTTCTGGTAAGGCTGTGAATGTAACAGTAACCCCAAGAAAGCACATGGTAAGTTCCAGGATATTTCTGTAAAATAATCAGTAGAATAGAGGAATAGAAACTGTAGGTTACAGGATAGGAAACAATAATTCCAAGAAAACACATTAAGTGTGAGGAAAGTTCTAGTGAGTAAACTGTAGGTTCCAGTAACTGAACCAGTACTTTTCAGGAAAGTGAGCCGCAGGTTCCGAGAAAGTTCAAGGACCACCAATTCATTAAAAGCACACAGTAAGTTCTAAGAAATTTCTGTAAACTAACAAAGAAATCTAGGTGTTGTATTTCAATAGAGCTACCACAAATAGTGAAAGAATTTCCCCTACACACAAAAAATATTTTTCACTTGGAATATGGTAACAAAAATAACAAAATAACATGTCCGAAGTTGCTTCGGTTTCCCAATGAAAGACTAGTTAGTTCAAGAGGCTGAATAAGAACATATATTTTTTAATGGTCACTGGTTTATTTTCACTCAGTACTTCTGTTCAGAATTTATTTTGCATGGACATTTAAACAAAACATAAAATTAAAACCCCTATCTTTAAAAACAATCATACCATATGTGACTGTTGGTTTAGAAGTGCAAATATTTGCTGACACAAGGTGTGCTGTCTTGACTCTCATCTCACTATAACTGTAAGGACTATTTGAGTGGCTGACTGAAAGACTGTTATCCACTGATGCTAAGAGACAAAGCTGCTGAAATGTGGTGTGGGGAATTGCACCAATTAAGGAAATTCCTATTTTTTAGACCAACAAGAGCTAGGGGCCAAAGAAAGGCTGTATATTTTGGTTAGGATGGAGAGTGGAGTTGAATCAAGTGAATATTGCTGAAAGAGCGTCGCTCACATTCAGATAAAGACAAAAGGTGGAAATGAAATAACTTCCTTTGCTTGGGAAAACACAGCAGCTCTTGACAGAATAATAGCGGCTGAGTAGATGGAGAAGGTCTGGTAGTACCAGCTTTAAAACACAGGAAACTGTTGTGTCGCCTGCCTGCTTATTAAAAAGTGAACAGACACACTCACTAAAACAACTGCAGGATTCTGTGCAAATAAAGCTTTGATGATTGGTCAATACACTTTAAAATATATGACAATAAGACATTTTTCTGTTTTTTTTAACTAATATTGTTCTTTTTAAAACAAAACCTGAACAATATACATATATAATTTAACAATTGTGTATATCTGTGCTGTTTTATGGAGTAAACTCATAACAAATCACTGAGTGATAACAACGCCATTAGATTATGCTGATTGATGCATTTTCTTTATAAAAACATATCTTTTATACATAAAAAAGGAAGCAAAAGTGAAAAGGACAAAAAATAAAGTGTGCCATTTAAAAAAAAATAACATGTCCGAAGTCTAAAGCCTTTTTGTTTTCAGTGCAGCCAGTGGTTGTGCACACATCTAATAAAACACTCAGTAAAAGACAACTTTACTATTAAAATAACAAAAACCATTGAATAAAATTATCCAAAATAATTGGGATTTATTATTGAAATAACACCATTGCTCAAACTCCTGCTACTACTTTAGATTATGGCACCAGTTTGTAACTTTATGATTGGGAAAATTAAAAGACCTCTACCACTATCCAAGCATGCAGGACCTCTCTGCTATTTAAAAGCTGTGTCCAATCAGGCAAATGATTCGTCTCATGCAATATGCTAATGAGCGTGTGTGTGTGTGTGAGTGTGTGTGTGTGTGTGTGTGTGTGTCTGTTTGTGCGTGTAGGTGTGTGTGTGTGTGTGTGTGTGTGTGTGTGTGTGTGTTATGGGTTATTTTACTGTGCTAACATTATGTTAGCACAGTAAAATCAAATCAGAAGGTTTTTTTTAAATCCTGCACTCCATGTTCATAAACTGGATTAAGCAAATATCTACACTCTTACTTGAAACTCTGACAGATGAAATATTATTATAGCTTATTAGTGGTGTCAATAGGTGTGTTTCCACAATCAGAATTTTTACAGGAACTTCATGGTATGCGAGTGTCTTCACTTCACCGGGCCGACAGAGCCATTTTTGGGACCATTTCAGGAACTAACGGAGTACCAGTCTTGGTGTATGTACTCAGAAATGGCCTGATAGAGCCACAGGGTGGGAGCTTTGGTTAAGTCATGATGATTGGTTGTGACTCAGAGGGAAATGAGCAAATGTAGACAAATAACCGGCTTTGTAAAAGTTGCTGGTGAAGCAAGCAGAAACATGGCAATCATGCTTGCTTTTTCCATGTCGATCTCTTGTTATTCTCTGTAGCTGTGGGTGCTGATAAGTGACGCAACTCACTCCAGAAACGGTCGTGATATACGGATGTCTTAGCAAATTCCTTAAAGGGCGAATTTTGAGAGAGAGGCTTAGAGGAGCAGGCCAACGGATTTACCCCGATAGAGGAAAGTCCAGTAAAACTTCCCTGAGGTTCCGATAGTTGAAAACATGCCTTATTTGCTCTTTGGTTTTGTGGTGTGAAGATTGTGATTACAAACTTTAAAACAAAAATAGTTTCCCTTAATTATGAAGTAGGGGTCCTACAAGATCTTGCAGCACAATATTGGCCTTAACTAAAATGTCATAGTTTTTGACATCTTGGGGCAGTTTGACTTTGTCTGGCTAAGGAGAAATTCAACTTCAGCAGCTTGTGTGCCACATGTACCTTACCATGTGTAATCGTCAAGTATTTAAACATCAAATTGTAAAAAGAGAAGTGGCAAAATACATCAGTGGCGTACTCTGACAGCCAACCTCAGCAAATTAGGTTTGACTGAGCTACAGTATGAACTGGTATATTTTGCAACTTGAGTCTATTAAGATGCAACAATGTCAATACATATTGTTATACGTTCAAGCCACAAAGAAAAATCTGGTTCTTTGCAAAGACATTAAACAGCTCTGATAAATTGTGTTATATATTATTCCAATCTGGAAAATTGCATTTTTTATTGTTAGCAAATTAACAGAAGGCAATACTATAAAACTGGATAAATAAAGTAATTAGTTCATTAATGGATGAAACTAGGAAGGGAATTGACTTACTCTACAGGTGTTAAAAAATGTAAGTAAAATGCATGACAAGTGAATTTATTTTTAGCTAAAACCTGTTTGCGTCACCTGTTTGTTGGTATCTATCTATCTATCTATCTATCTATCTATCTATCTATCTATCTATCTATCTATCTATCTATCTATCTATCTATCTATCTATCTATCTATCTATCTATCTATCTATCTATCTATCTATCTATCTATCTATCTATCTATCTATCTATCTATCTATCTATCTATCTATCTATATAATGCTTAAGTTATTGTTTAATAAGACAACTTTAGAGTACAGTTTTGAACTTCATTAACAACCCAAACCTATTTATAGGCTATTTACATTGAATGATAGCAACAAAGTAAAAGGTTCTTTTTTCTTCTTTTTTTGGCTGTTTCACTCAGAAGCACACACAAGCTCATCCTCTGCTCTTCCACTCTGTGATACAGATAACCAGCACAAGGGAAAGACAGCAGCAGAGTACACATGGGTGCTTATTTGAAATGTAGATATTGCGTGATTCAGTACTCAGCGATCTGTAGTGTGCTGTGGAACATGCTCCGTTTGAAATGAATGGGTGGTGACTCAAAATGTCCAGTCTGAGCTGAAGAATACGCAGCAGCATCTGCACTCACTTTTGTATCTATTATGTTAGTTTTTGTTATTTGTACTGTTTGTATTTTATTGTGAAGCCCCTGTAAATTTATTTATCAAAGCTGATGTATAAATAAATAAAAAATAATTCTTTAAGTGTGTTAAAATCTTGTAATTTTGCAAACTGTCTTGACTCTTGAGTTAAGTGCATCCTACACCCCTATTATGGTGAAGAATTGCATTAAAATAATTTGTATGATATTGTGAATCTTTGCAAACCTGGATATAAAGCAACAGCAAATGAAGTAGCTCTAACCATCAATGTGTTTAATGACCTTCTTGAAAAAATGTTAAGTATTCTGGCATGGAAGTTGAGAACCTCAAATGTAGACAATGTTATCGCTCAGAAAGAAAAGTATTTAGATAAAAAAAGACAAAGAGCATTTCACCATTTGTGTTGCTTTGCAGCTGTTTTTGTCTTAACTCTCCACAGTGTAAACAATATGCAGCCTGTTCCATTTCACATGGCACAGAGGTTTAACAGCAGTTAATCATAATAGCAACTAATGTTAATGCTTGACCTGTACAGGTTATCATGTCTCTATACCTGGCTTCCCTCTTCCCCTGAATCAATTGTGTGTTAATCTCTTTTTGAGCTTTCAATTGTGAGAAAAAGCAGCTACTACAAGTGTAAGTTTTCAATGGTCTGACCTTGAATGACTTTTTCTCATGTGTAGACTGGTGAAGAAATTAAAGAGCTGCAAATACTTGAAAATGTCTTGTGATGTACCTTTCAATAGTAAATCTTGTTGTAGACCTCAGTTCTTCTCTGTTTTACGTTGACTTTATCAGTTTTTTATGACTTAACAATCCCAACGTCACATCCTTTGTGCAACGTTTATTACATTGAATGTATTCAATCACCAGTTACTTTTACAATTAGTTAACTTTTCATGCTAGGTAAATATATTTACCTATTTTTTCTTCACCAAATATTTCTGTTTTATTACAGTTATACCACAGTACTTCTACAAACTGCTAAAATCTATTCTAAGATTCGAAGCTCAGAAAGAACCACAAGTCTCACAGCTGACTTTTGGATGAAAAGCTACACGGCTTGGTTATTGTTCTCTGTTATTCATGTTCTGAAAAAAAAATCCCCTGTAATGATTCTTTTTAAATAAGTTAATGTTTAGAACAGTACTATGGCTTTTGTGACTATTTTTTTTCTCTTGCTTTCTCAAGCCCTAATTGAAAATGTATCTTTAAAAATTACCATTAGAACTAAATAACATCCCTGGTTTAAAAAAAAAAAAAATTCGTCATTCATAGCCTTTTAAAAACACACAAGCTTATTTCAACTCATCTGCATCTCAAAGTAGATAATAAGATCACATACAAAGGTGGTTATTAGGGAGACAAATGGAAAAGGGAGACATAAAATGATGGAAAAGTCACTGACAGACATAAGCACTAGTAAAAAAAACCAAATGTGAAACACATCCTTCATTTTGCATACTATTTTTGCTCTCTCTGGAAGCACTGATAGGTACTCTAAATTATTCTTCAGTGGCTTACAATGAGACCTTTGGCTCAGCAGATCCCCTCTTTTGAATTGACTGACATTATGGGCACATGACTGATATTTTACTTTTATATGATATGTTTGTGCTGTTTATTCCCTTTTATTTTAAGGTGAACTGAGGGGTAGTGCTCTAGTGCTGATACTTTGATTTAATTGAAATAGACATTTTTTTCTTCTTTTTTTATATTAAGCTTATGGATATCTGAGTTAATTAAATGTTTTGATGTTTATGCTGACATGGTTCACCCTTAGGGAAAATGTTTTGTACTATTTAGGTACTATTTAGAGCCATGACATTAATTATGCAGTATGCATAACATTTTTTGTATCACTAAGGCATTCATGGAGTTTAGAAAAACAAACAAGTCTTTAAACTTGACATCTGGTATCTTGGTTTTTTCAACTCACATGTCTGATGTACAGAACCTTTCAAAAGTATTCAAACCTTAATATTTTTCATGTTTTGTCCCATCACAACCTCAACATCTAACGCAAAGAAGCAAAATGTGAAGAAGGAAAATGATGCTTGGTTTTCAACATTTTTGAAAAATAAAATACAAAAGATTCGTGCCAAGCATTTTTGTTCAGTCTCTAAGTCAATGTTAAATTTGTGAAACCACATTTTGCTGCACTTTCAAGTCTTGCAAAAGATTCTCAATTGGATTAGGACTGGGCTATGTCTGGGTTAATGTGACATATAAAAATAATGTTATCTAAAATAATCAATTGTAACCCTTTACTGTATGTTTACAGTAACATTTTGGTCTCATCTGATCAGAACTCATTCTTCAACATATTTGCCATTTCCCATATATGGCATAAGAAAACTGCAAAGTTGACGTTTACAAACTTTCATTTAGCAGTGGCTATCTCATTGCCACTCTTCCTTAAAAGACCACATTTGTGGAGAGCACAACTAATATTGGTGAACTGGACAAGTACTTACTGTCTTGCTGACAGAATCCATGTGTTGATCTTTGCAGTTCCTTCAGAGTGACTATGGGCTTCTTGGTTATTCTCTGATTCCTGTTCTTGTTACCCGACCTGTCATTTTAGATTGACGGCCCAAATTTGGCAGGTTTGCAGCTGATCAATGTAGTTTCCATTTTTCACAGGGTGGATTTTGTTCATTGTGCATCAAAAGAAAGCCAAAGATTGAGACACTGTTTGTAACTAATGCGCCCAGCTTTTTTATGTTTACTAAAAACTGTGAGAATTATAAATATATATATATCAATCTTTTGTTCTGCCACAAGGATGTAATGAATTTAAATGAAAATACCTCAATATAAGGGCTTTTCTCAGCAATTGTTAGGTGCTATTGAAAAAGAGATTAATTAGATTAAATAATTACTGATTACATGAAATCACAATAAAATATATGGAAGTTGCTGTGGTCCTAATGGGAGAACATTCAGAGCTGTTAATACTTTTGCAAATCATTGCAAACATGGTTTTAGGTAACCCAAGTTTTAGGTAAGAATAAATAGCTGTGGTTATCACACTTGAATGAGTGTTTAGCATTTGGATTAACCTATCCCCACTCATCTCTCTTTTTTCTGGCCTCCCTGAGACAAATCTCCCCTGCCTAGCCCACTGCTTTTATTAAATTCGCCTCAATAAAAAAGCTCAGACAGGATTTATTAGGTACTCAGCGCAGACGTTTAGTATTTCCCTCTGTTATTAACTGAAAATCAATAGAAAGCAAAGAAAATGGAAGTCATACAAGTGTTGTCGCCTTTATATTATGTCGGCTGTCGGGTTAGATTCATGATGGAGCTCTAGCGTCTGCAAGGTGGATTTTCTGCTTACATTGCAGGACCTAAAGTGGAAGTTATTCATTAGAGTAAGCCAGCGGTCAGATACATTTCCAAGCCCTTATACACATCTGTCATGGTAAGGCTCGCATAGAGTGAGAAAGGATGCTGATATACCCTGATATAGGCGTCAGGCACAACACACAGCTTGTTGGATTTATGATTATTTTGTTCTGAAGACCTTTTTTAACACGATCATAGAGCCTGTACCCTTGAAATGTAAACTGGAATAGTATTACACTTAACCTTGTTGCTGCTCTAACACGTGTCATTCATTATTCCATCCACAATTTATTAATTCCATCCACAATTTATTAACTTTATTGACTTCTACAACAACTAGGCATTACTTCCAGTGAGTACAACAGTTGTTTTGCCTTACGCCTTCTACCTTTTAGACTTTATAAGGGGTCTATTGTGTTATTTTGACATTTCACAATAACATAAAAATCATGCTCATTGGCACAACAGCGGCTTATAAATAGGTTCATGTAAGCCTACTTTGTACTGACAAAGGTTTGGACAGCTGCACATTCTCAAGTTCAAAAGAGTAAAGGTGGCATACACTTAATATCCAATAAAATAACCGTCATTCACCAAGCTTGAACACTGCTGCTGAACAGCCAAGCAATTCCATCATGAGGAAAAGTGGCTTTGTCTACATATTAGTCTTTTCTTTCATGAAAGGCCAGAAAAATGTGGGAATAAAGAGCTTAGCCACCCCACTAATTTAATTACTCCCCGGACTTCCATGACAGTAATGTAAATATTCCATCATGATGGGCCAGGATACACAGAGTAATTACTTAAGGTTTTCTTTCACATCTCTCAAGACTTTTTTTATTACCCAAAAGCTTTTTAACATTAGCACTCTCTTCCTGACAAATTAAATGAAATTTCATTACTCTAGCCATCCTAATGGCATGAAACTATCAGATGTTCTATTCCTCCTCTCGCTATCCTGGCTGCCCTACCAGATTAATCAAATAGTCAGCTTCAGAGTCAAACCGAGGGGAGCATCGATCTGCAAGTCTATGTTTGTCTATGGTTTGGTGGGGTTGTTGAATGAAAGCCTTACATATTGATCTCTGTATGTTAAACATGTACAGTCCATCACTAAACAATTATTCAGAGCACAGGCAAATGTCTCTCTGCAGCTCTCTGCAAATGATAGAAACCTCATGCAGAGATGTGTAATCAGTGTTGTTTACATCAATTTAATGTGCTTTAATTTAATATTTGATTCACAAGTAAACTATATAAAGCTACCAGTTGTGTACAGTGTTTTTTTTTAATCTTCATCTTAATTCTAACTATGCTTTATGTCACGCTAAATAATATAGCAGCTCAGTCAGTGGTTTCCATAGATTGTTTATAACCAGCCATTACATAATATATTTAACACCTTTGGTTTTGCAAGGGTTAAGCTGCTTGCCCTTTGATCTCTCAGGGGGGAAGGTCCTGGCAAAGTGCCCCTCCACCACCTGAAACCCTTCAGAGACTTTCAATCCAATTGCCGGCTAAGAGTGGAGGCAGATCTCAAGGTTACACCTGAGTGTTCAAGGGCAGGTCCAAGTGTAATCGGCACTTAGATCATAGATTAATCTTATTTGCTATCTATTAGGCTTGATTCTTGCTTCCGTCTCTCCCTACCCAAAGCCAGGATTACTGTGATAGTTTAAGATAATGGATTCCTATGGAAGAGGGGGTCAAGAACCGTTCTTGTTTCAGAACCTGTGGATAATATGATTAATCTAAAAGCCTCTTTCAAAAGAGGTCCTACTTTCAAAGGCCTAATTGAGAAAAAAAGTCATAGAATAAATCTGTGATGTGGGCTCTTGGGTGTTTTAATAATCACAATTTTATTTTATCACCAAGTGTAGGTGAGAGAAAATAGAATTAGTGTCTGCCTCATTCACCAATTCACCAAGAGAAACACATCCAATGTTTTCCTAATATCAACCAAAAAAGGGCTATACAAATAGCTTCATCATTAGATATAATATAATCTCATTTGTGCCCAACCTTTCGGTGCATGGATAAGTATTTTATCGATATAAAACACAATTCATTGATGCTAATGACACCATTTGGTATGGCTTAACTGACATTTCTTCCTCACAAATCAGGCAGACATTTTCAAGAGATGAACACTGATTACACATTTAAACCATTTTCCAAATGCTCTATTAACATTTCAAAGCCAACAGAAATGTGACATCATTGTCCATAAAATGCACAAAAGGTTACGCAGGTAGACATATTGATTTTACTAAATGCAATCTCATTTTAGTTCAAAATCCCCCCGCCCCCTGTTTTGATTTCAGAGGTAGCCACTAGCTAAACAGATAACAGATAAACTGTGATAAAATATATCCAAATGTGGCAGCCTCTCCTGATAACCTCTGAAGACACAATGTTTATCTTTTCCAGTCATCAGCAACTGAATATTTATCACAAAGAACAGACTTGTGTTCCTGCCTGCATGTTTGCCAGTTTATGTGCAAGTTAGAAGTTATTTTTCAGTGTATAACAGTTGAAGGATGTTAATTCTCCAACCACAAAAAATGGATTTTTGTAATAACATGTAATCTATAAAACATTTCATTTTCAATATATGTAGCTGACTTGCCTTTGGTAGTCTTGCATATATATATATATATATATATATATATATATATATATATATATATATATATATATATATATATATATATATATATATATATATATATATATATATATATTTGATTGAAACAAAAGGAAATGATTTAAACAAACCTATCCTAACTGGTACCGTTTCTCAGTGTTAATAAGCAGTTTCCATATTTGTAAAAACATGCAGAGCAAAATAATTTCACTTGTCCCATTTCATGTAAGCATGAAGCTATGATTTGTTTAAATTTGTTCACAAGGATATCTCTATGTGCATTCTGACAACTGAATCAATAAATTAGGTCATGGTTTTTGATTAAAGTTTCAACTAAGCTAATTAAACTTGTTATTGATTTTTATAACAATTATTTTCTCAATTAAATGATTATGCATCTGTAATGTAATGTTATTAGAAAAAAAATAAAATGGGATATTTATTTCCTAAACCCCTGTATGATATCATTGACTTTCTTGTTTTTACTACCAAAATATTAAAGGCAAGCTGTTTCTTTTTTTTTATATAAGCTAAAAAACGGTATTTATTTTGCATATGTCAAAAAAGGATATAAAGCTACACTTTTGAGTTGCAGTTTAAACTAAAGTGCTTCAGTGTGTCAATGGATATATTCTTATGTTTGACGGCACATTTTAAATCCCATCTGCTTGCTGAATGAGATGTTATACTAAAATAACCTTTTCGTAAATGAGTCATAAATTAATGGAGGTTTTTTAATGCCTGTTACATAAATATTCTGTGTTCCACATTTATAATGCGCCCTTTTGACTTAATCTAGTTTGTGCAAAACATAATACAGTGTGTATCTCATTTGCTTATCCAAACATACAGCAACATGTTTGCACTCTTAGCGAAACACTTTTCTCTTAAAACTGCTGTCACATTGCTTCTACCCTTGCCGTGTATGCTAGTGTATGTACAAACACACTGTACGTAGGTTTAAACTAGGGGTGTCAAATTATTACGTTATTTGCGATTAATTAATTATGGCCATGTTGTGCGCGCTATGGTTTTTAATCCCGTTAATCTAATTTTGAATCTTTGATTGTTTCTGCTTGTGAGTTGTCTTTAATAAAATAATTTTTTATGCTTTGGGCTTTTAGTTTTTAGACCCCTCCAGCAATTCTTTTTCAAGAAGCGACTAGTGACTCTAGCGACTTTTTTGGGGTGATTGGAGAGTTTTGGGTTATATCCTTGTTATTCTCAATGAGCAGCGGCGCAGTAGTGGGCTCGTCTCCCATCTCGGAACGTTTACAGCAGGCAGTTCGTGCGCTGCAGTTCAGCCCACCCCCAGGTCTAGCTGGACTCACTTAGAGCAGATATTTACCCCACTGAGTAAAGAAGGACCTGACTGCAGAAAGGACCCCCACCCCTTTCTGCGTTCTGGTATGGGTCAGTTGTCAGACACTCCGGAACTGAAGGTGGCGATATTTTCTATATTCGTTACGCTGTCTCAGTTTTTTTTCCCCTTTGAAATCTTTATGGATTTAGGTTAATGTTAAAATACTGAACTTATGAAACACAGTTAATGTACAACTAAACTATTTTATTTTATTTTACCCTTACTACACATTTACCATTACCAATACACATGCACATTCTGTAAATATTTATCAATTATCCAGCTCAGTAGCACATTCCTTAAATCTGAGTATGCCATTTTTATTTTTAATAACTGGACGGTACTTTAGTTTTGTGATTTTTGTCCTTACTATGTATTCTTAGTTCTGTTTTAATATTTTTTCTTATGTGGATCTAGATCTGAATGTTCAATTACCTGTCACTTTGCTGCTAAACTTACCCTCTGTAGAAGGATAAAGGAGGATTTTATTGTATTTATTCTTCATTGTTTTTGAACACCATATTTTTTTAAACATTGTTACACAATGTTAACAAAACATAATTAAGAAACAATATATTTACAAATATATTAATTTATTATAGTCTTTTAATTGATTTCTTTTGTTAAAGCTGGCGACAACTTCTGCTTCATCAATTGCTGAGAAGTGTGGAACCACTGCTGCTTGTAGCAAAAGTTTGTTAAATTATACTGCTGCACAGGCCTATATGTTGTGAAACAGGTCAACAGTTCCAAATCAAAAGGGGAGACAGTAAATGTGCAAAGTCAAATTAGACAATGATGTGAACTGTAGTTTCTATAATATTCATGCAGCATCTGTTGTTAATGTATTTTGGCTTTGCCCTCATAGTAAAAATGTATAGCAAAATCTGTGTGGTTATTGCAGAAAACATTGTTAAAGGATTTCTTTGTTTGTTTGTTCTGTTTTGGAAAAATGTATTACTTAGTCTTCAAAAAGAAAAGAAATGAATACCATATATGCATTAAACCTTTCTATCTTATGGGCAAAATTTCCACAAATGCAAGGTTACAGAACACATCCATCTTTTCTCGGATACACAATGAATTTATGTGGTATATTTAATTCAGTTAAAGAGTAAGAATCTTAAACTGTTCAAAGTCTTGGTGCTTGTGATGAGGTTTTTTTTTTATCATTTTCTCCACTCTTTGATGTTTTATTAAAAAACACTAAAAATAGGAAAATATAAATTTTTACCAATGAAAATAGTGCCAGTAAGGTTTTTGAAATAAAACTTTTTTTAAGTTTATTAACAGTAGAAATAGAACAGACACTGCTCTCAAAATAAACCATAGTCTACATTATAAATTATACCTACACATTTTAACCAATTACTGGAGGGATTAAAGAAAGAAGAAAGGGATAAACAGCAACTTTATAAAACTTAAATAAAAAACGGCATTTACAATGTACACGAAACAAAATACTATTGATATTGTGTGTGTTGACAGTGTTTTATTTCTATTCCTTTTGAGTTTTTTTGACTGATTTTTTATTTTGTTTTATGTTTGATTTCCATGTTTGTGGATGGTATTTGTATTAATCCATTACTATTGTGTTTCTAATTCTTTTTCTTGATCTACTAGGGATTGCAGATGAAAATTAGCCATTGGCTATATCTGGCATATTTACATTGTCATGTTCATTAACAGTGTTGGGAGTAACGCGTTACAAAAGTAATTAATTACTGTAATGCATTAATTTTTGATGTAACGCGGTAATGTAAGGCATTACTGGGGGAAAAATTTAATATTTTACTCGGTACAAATGTCAGTAACGCGCGTTACAATCCATTGTTAACCCGGAATAAAGTGGTAGGTTTTCTTTTCCTTCATACAAATTCGCCAAAATCACCGCAAGATCAGCAGAGGAGAAACGTCCCCGCAAAATGTTTCACTTCCTGTAGTCAGACAGAGCAGAGATGAGTGAGCCTGCAGCTGATCTAGCATCGGATAGTACATTCTCCAGATGCGATTGTTCCTTGTATTGCCCCATGAACTATCACTGTGGCTATTGTATCTTACTGTTTTTAACCACAATCCAAGCTCAGTTGGATTCCAAATCACCTTCTACTGGATGTGTAATAAGCTAATTGAGCATCATGAGCTACATTTAGATTTCCAAATCCATATTTGCATTTTATTTTGGTGACAGTAACTTAAAAGTAATGCAATAGTAGTGTAATGCCTTACATTTTAAATACAGTAATATTGTAATGTAACAAATTACTTTGAAATTACAGTAACAAGTAATAAATAATGCATTACAGTTTTGAAGTAACTTGCCCAACACTGTTCATTAATGTGCATTGTCCCCTTTCGATAAAGAAATAACAAATATGCAGAAGCTCATGGATGGCAACAGGGTAGCACATAAAGAAGACTTGTCTGTGGTGTTGAACGATTAAGAGTTTGAAGCGGTAGCTTCCAAGCCATGATGCTAAGATGCTATGCTATTTTTAACAAGCTCTATAAGAACAGCACAAATATCAATATGTCCAAATATAAGAAATTATGTATTATGGTGCTAGTAATGACAGGAATCAATAAAGATTTCAAAAGAGAGAAAAGACCCTTCAGTTCCGGCATGTCGGCGCCATGTAACGGTATGGATCTGAAAACTGACCCGACGCTGCCCCTTTCTGCGTTCTGCAGCCAGGTCTTCTTGACTGAGTCCAGAATGCTAAACACTCGCACATGCTCGAAGCCGAAGTTGCAGGCAGGCAACACTGGGACTAGTCTCAAAAACAGAGAAATGTAATTGGCTGGGACTGCATCTGTTAAAGTCTGTTAAAAACAATAATTGACTTCATAAAGCCCCATTTTTGTTATATATTTGTTCTGCCACAATAATGTAATGAATTTAAATGAAAATACCTTAAGATGTGGGCTTTTCTCAGAAATTATTGGGTGTGATAAAAAAGAGATGAATTAGTTTAATTAATTACAGGTCATAATTAATTAATCTCAAAGTTTTCTTATCTCATTACAGCAGTAGTTTAAACATGTAAATATGTAGCACATTTTGTGAAACATCAAGTCCTGTCACCTCATGAAATAGGTGTGACAGTTATATGTTGTGTAGTACATGTGCATTAGGATGGATGATTTACAGCATGCTACTATATTAGAATATTGCATTAATTTTACTGTCTCGTGTTTTTTCTATCCTACTGATTTAGTGGACTTTACTCACTCTGAGTGTCCCCAAGTCAGACTTCCCTTCAATGTCAGCCACTCTAAGCATTCAGCATGCCAGTGAGACAAAATTTACTTCAGTCCTGACAGTGAGTCTACATAGTATTGCCACAGTTCAATAATGTTATAATTGGGTAATTCCTGTGACATTCATCTAGCTTTTACATACATTTTGGAGCAGTGTTGTCTGCTGTATGTACAGTATCTGTTGCGTTTCCAAGTTGTATTGTCCATACAGTTTTTTTATATTATTTCAGAAAAATCTGTGGTAGCCAACTTGGCTAATGCTGGCGGGGTTTTTTAAAGTGCACAAATTGAAATAGATGGCAAGTATGCAAAATGGTAATGAGATAATAAATGCTGTTACATTTACCCCACTTTGCCAATGTAAACCAATTTGGCACACTTTTGACCAGGGGACCAAACCCACATCTGCTGACTGGATGACCCTATGACTGGGCTACAGCCACATATTGTCAAATAACTTATTGTCCTGAATTTTCTTATTTGCTAAATAGGGAAAGCCCAGGACAGGTAAAAATTTGTGATAGTAAAAATTTTATTTATTGTAATACTTGTTTTTCTTCATTATTAAAAACCCTTCTAACAGAACCCAACATCCATCCGTACATGAATCTGAATCTTGAAGGCTGAAGAAAAGTCAGTAGTCAGATGGAGTGTTACACCTTGAAGAGAAACCCACCCAATCAAGACTTTTTAAGGAGATAATAGCAATGAATAATGTATTAGTATCCAAAAGAATCTGTCATAATATAAAACAGCTTGAAACACAATCCTACACTGTACAACCTAGGCCTGTCATGGAAATTAAATTTCATTAGGATTTTGTGCACTCTTCTTTTCCTTGGTTGAAGAATTTTTTTCAGGTTCTCATTTTCTTGCATAAAAAGATTTGGTGCTATATAATCACTGAATTAAAATGAAGCAGAATATGCTAATGACTCTAATTGGACTACTAATAGAGACTGTTTCTCAGCTTCCAGCTTTTGGGGGGTCTGTGTAATCAGTATAGACAGTCGTTAAGGGAATGAAGAGGCAACTAGCAATGTCAGGAGAGGGCCCAGGCGGTTCCAGCTGACACTACCCCAATCTTCCAGGACCCATTAAAGGCAGTTTCAACACATTACCAACCATAACATCCTTGAATATCACTGATTTTATTTGCAGTATCAAACATTTCATTTCACGCGCCATTAATGGAAAAGTGCTGAGGTTCTAATGCTGCCAAACATTTAGTAACTACCTGGACTCAGAGAACCAATTAACTTCAAGCGACAACATGGCCAATTAAACACACAAATAGGTGAGTCCAGCACTGGTTACGGCCCTGGTAATTTACTTTTGAATAAACCCAAGCAAAAATAGAAAGTCAGCCACTGAATGACCAGTTAAAGTGAAAAAAAAGATTTTGTGATCAAGATGGAAGATTACTATTATTTTTTTCAGTTAGTGTGCTGGTATTTCTTAGAAATGTGAGAAAATAAATACATCAGGATTTTTGTTAAGCAAAATAAATAATTTTACAGGGGACACCAAGTTGTCTTTAATTCAGCTTGACATGACAAAATTACCTCCTTTTTTAGTCAAATTCATTGAAGAAACTGTAAGAGTGAGGAAACCCCACTGGGGTTGATTTGTTGAAAGTATAATCTCATACTTTGGTGACATGTTGTGGAACAAGGATTTGTTATCATGTATGGCATTTACAGCAAAACATTTAACAAACTGTCCTCATTAATTTAATCAGCACTATCTTACATCCAGTAGGTAAACGAAACCATTGTGTGCTGTGCCTTCACTGTAACCTCACCACCTCAACTAAACTAGGTAATAATTTTCGCATTGATTTTCCACCATTCTTGAAGTGAGGCTTTAATTGGAAGCCAAAACACATCAATGCACAGCTCACAAACTCTAATGTCTAAACAAAACAAGGAACTGGTAAGGTGTGTATATTATTTATGCGGACCATGTCACAGCTTGATAATCGCTGCAGCTATTCTGTCTAGGAGCCAGGTGAGTGTGAAAGGAACCTCACCGTTTGTGGTTCAGCTTTCTGCTAATTACCATAATTTTCGGACTATTGAGCGCATCTGAATATAATTCACCCCAGCTAAATTTGAAGAGAAAATACATTTTGTACATACATAGGCCACACTTGAATATAAGGTTTTCATGTTGTAATATGAGATATTGACATAAAAAGAAGGTATAGGGAGGATATTTTTAAATGAAGGAACACTCGACAACAACGCACAATGATCGTGGATTATTTATTGTATCCCATATTTTTACGGCAGTCATAAGTATGCCTCGGGAAAACCTGATGTTAATAATAATGTTCACCATCTGAACAGAAACAAAACTTAAGTAATTATCTTTGGACCTAAAGAGGTACGATCAACAGTCAGCACACAGCTTCAGTTAATACAAGAAGAAACTACTGATCAGGCCTGAAATCCAGGTGCAGAAATGGAACTGAACCTGAACAAGGTCAGCCTTCTATCACCTGAAGAATAATTCTAGGAATAAAGGACTAATGTTTCAAGGGGACCTCAAAAACCTCATACATGCTTTTATCTTTAGTCGGGTTGATTACTGCCACAGTGTCTTGACAGGTCTGCCTAAAATGTCAGTATATCAGTCCACTGCAGCTGAACTTGTACACTGCTGCTCGCGTCCTCACTAAAACAAAGGAAGTAGAACACATCTCCCCAGTTCTAAAGTCCTTACACTGACTCGCTGTAGCTCAGAAATTAGAATTCAAAATACGTTTACTAGTTCATAAATCATTGAATAGCTTAGCACTAATGTTGAAGACTTCTTGTCACTATACCAACTCCCCAGACCACTCAGGTTCTCTAATTCCAGTCTACTCAGCCTCCCTGGAATCAAACCCAAACATAAAGAAGCAGCCTTCAGTTTCTACGCTCCTCTTATCTGGAACAAGCTCCCAGACCACTGCAAAGCTGCTGAAACACGGACCATGAACGGACTCACGGGCAGGAATGGACTCACGGGCTGGAACGGACTCACATGCTGGAACTCTGGCTGACGCTGACGTTGAAGCCAGCGGACAGGTCAGAGCCGGAGCCGAAGGGCCGCCGAGAGCCGAGGGAGGACCGGGAGGAGCCGGCGCGCAGATTGCAGCAGGGAGGACCTGAGGCGAGTGGACAGCTCTGACTTCCTCCTCGGAAGCGGCTCTGCCTCGACGGCTGGCTGGAGGAGCTGGTCTCAACGAGCTGGGAGCAGCTGGCGGTGCCACGTCAGCTGTTTCCTCTTCCTCGAAGGCCGTCACCCTGCGGCGGTACCGTCGTCGGTGACGAGGCGGAGGAGGAGGTCGGGAGGAGTGTGACACCTTCCACTCCACGCAGATCCAATTCTCCGGCAGCCAACCCCAGCGATCCCAGTCCGAGCTGGCGCTTTCCCAGCCGTCTGCTGGGTCTATTTTTTCTGGCCGGATCATTCTGTCAGGGATGTGTGTGTGGAGTATGGACCCAAATGCAGATGCTGAAGGAAGGTGCAGGATGTTTATTAAAGGAGGTGATGATGATGATGATGATGATCATGATGATGGTGGTGGTGGTGGTGAAGAAGACGACGACGACGGCAGGAACGGAGAGACTGGACATCGGGCAGGAACGGAGAGGCAGGAAGACGACACACCATGGGGATGAAGACAATCCAGCAATGATCCGGTGCTGAGTAAAGGGAAGTGATGGGTAATAAAGGCCGGAGGTGAGTAGGATCAGGTGTGAATGATTTGAGACAGGTGAAGACAATGAGGAGTGCATAGGGCAGCGGGACACCAGTATATATTCAAGACCCATATTAAGTAAAAAAAAAAATTAGGTTTTGCTGGACAAAGCTGTCGAATTGTTGTTTAGGATTAGTGCAAAAACTGTTTCTCTATTGTTCTTTTAAATACTGACGAACCAGATCAAGTGCTAAAATGCTTGATTAGTAAAGGGTCTTCTGCTGGGTGCACTGGTTTTAACAACATTAACTTGGGCTATTTCAGCAGCAACTTCTAACTTTTGCCAGGTGGAGATGGGCTGATGGAAACCAAGAACACCTCCAAATGTTGTGAGCTTTATGTTTAAAACTTCTATGGTTACTTTTAGTTTTGATCTGCCTAAATTAAGACAATAACATTTCCCTGCCATGCTCAACAAAAATGCTGATTAAAACAGAGGGTGGATTAAAGATTTATTGGATGGGATTCTAATTATAGCATGATGCCAGAGCACCAGTCTGGTTTTCTGGTTGTGGAAAATCAACTTGACTCTTATATAGAACCAGTTAAGAGCTGTTTCTAGAATCAGCCCTGGCAATACACTGGAACAGCTTTGATAGAACAAACATTCTAAATTGACTTGGTCAGTAACATTAGAATAGTTTCATGTTGATTTGGTCCCAATCAGACCGACTAAATGTCTGGGAAAAGCACTTTTTTGCTCTAGGCCCAGCAAAGTGTTTTCACTGCTTTACAGGGCTTTGGTGCAGGAGTCCATGGTCCAAACAGAAAGCACGGGTGCTAACAAACTCGGGTATTGAATTAGCACTGTTACCACTTTTTGTAGATCCACCTCTTCTAAAAGAAGAACTTACTCTTATAGCACAGTGTTAGTTTTGAAAAAATAAATCAATAAAAAAACAGAACTGCAAAGCTGCTGAAACACTGAGTTCCTTTACTCATCTGTTTTAGAGCAGCCTTTGTGTAAGCGATACAAAATAGCTGGAATGTCATATGTTTTAATCTGTCGTGCATTATGTGTCTCTAATGCTGTCTTATGCTTTTATTGGTACTTTTTTATTTTATCCCCAAATGATGTAAAGCACATTGGTTTACCTTGTTGTTGAAAGTGAGCTATACAAATAAATTTGCCTTGCCTTGCCTCAAAGGTTCATAGTATTACAAGAGTATGACCAAACAACAAGGATCAAAACAAGAGCATATTTCATATTATGGTACATTTACTGTTTCCATTACTTCAAAATCCAATCTAAATGTTTTTCTCCTGATTCACAAAGCTATAAGTGCTTACTTTATTGTAATGTATTTGTTTTAATCCAATATTATCAAAAATTAGCTTTGTGTCTTTTCCAGCGCTTTTGTATTGTTATTAAAGTTTCTTTAGAAAAGAATGGGAGGCAGCACCATGAGCTATAAGGACCCTCTGATGAAGAACACGCTACCAGGTACTGAGGGGCTGAAGGTTCTCTGCTTTTAAAATTAGCCTTTAAACTTTTCTCTCTGTTTTTTAATGTCATAAGACTTACAGGTAAGACTCAGTCAAAAGATCTCAAACCCTCCTCAGCTATCATGTTACTTATTCTGAGAGTTTACCTGACAATTCTCAGCTCCCTTTCTATCACTCCAAGCAATTCCACAGTATACACCTTTTGTTAGACAACTTCTATTTATTAAGTTAGTCTCTCTCTTTTTCAGACTACGAATTTGAACTTATTTGATTCCCCTAAAAGCGTTGTTTTTCTAATGTTAGGATTTTGATTTGATCTCACGTTTATTTGTTTACTAATAAATGAGATTAGTTATTATTAGTTTCCTGTTGTGCTATTATCACATAAGCAGGAACTCTAAATGAATAAATAAATAGTTTGCTTATTTATTTTATACTATTATAAATAAATAGTTTTGTTTCAGTTTGTGCCCTGGTGATCTGGAGAAGGCATACAACTATGTCCCCCTGAGCCATTTTATGGAGCGTGTTGCTGAAGTTCCAGTGTAGCTCGGAATCTGCACCTTAATCTGATGCTGTTTATATGTGTTCATTGACAAGATCAAGTTTTTCTGTGGAGTTGGGTTGCTTTTACCTTTCCATTCACATTTTGATTTTCTGGACCAGTTCATAAAAGACAAAAAAGAGAAGGATTGACTTGAAAATTGAAAAAAAAATCACAATTTGTGGATTTTAACTCTAAAATTCACTAGAACACATGTCTCCTTCACAATAACATCTTTTTTGGAAAGAAGTTTATAACCTGTAATACAAAGGGTTAAACAATAGAAATTTAGATGATTGCAACACAATTATCAGTAATAAAACATATTACAGGTTCATTAGAAAGAGGTTAAAAACTCTGTCAACATGTCCTACTGTATGTTATTTTAAATTTGTAATACAACTTCTTACGGTATCATGGAAATATAACTATTTCTGTGATGGGCTCAGGCCCCATGGGCCGAGTTTCTGAAAACATTATCTCACCATTATCGGGGCAACTGTGGCTCAGTAGGTAGAGTGGCTGTCCCACAATCAGAGGGTGGTAGGTTCAATTCCAGCTTTCTCCTGTCACATGTAAATGCCTCCCTGGGCAAGGCAGGCCTACCAAGCTCTGTATCAGCATGTGTGTGTTTGTTGTGAGTGCGACTTGGTGAATGTGGCTCCAGTGTAAAGCACTTTGTGTGGTCAATAAAACTAGGAAAGCACTATATAAGTTCAGTCAATTTACCATTATTATTATTTCTGCAAAGCAAATATAGACACACCTGCAGTTTTTCACAGTTTCTCTCCTTTTTTGTCTTTTTACAATGCTATGTGTGTGAAATGGAATATCAGATTTATAAATAAGAGAGGATGCATCACATTTATAAATGCCATTGAAATGTACTTATTTCTTTCTATAGATTAGATGAACAGGGAATCACTATGTCCTTCACTGCCTGTCTGCTGAAGGAGGAGCAGCTGCTCTCTGTCTCTCTCCAGATCTGTTCACTTTATTTTCTTTTCTGTTTGCTTTTCTTGCTTTCTTTCTTAACCTTTTCTTATTTACAGCCCCTAGTTACCAACTAGTTCTTAGTTACATGACGCAGCCCCCAGGACCAGTCAAAGCCACCAGGAGAAACCCAGCCGCATCAAACGGACACATAACAAAGTAAGAGCCCCCCCAGCAAAGATTGTTATCATACAAGACGGATCAATTAATGGAATTGAGGCTTTTTGTAGCAAGAACACCAGAGTTTATAGCTGCTACAAAAATACAGTGAGAGAAATATTAGAAAAAATCCCAAAAATCTTGGACCAACATCCTGCTTTGGAAAAGCTCGTCATTCACGCTGGATCAGCATATATCGCGATGAGACAATCAGAGATTCTGAAGAGAGACTTTTCTGATCTCCTACAGAGACTTGATGGACTTAACGTAAACATCCTTATCAGCGGACCAGTCCCTGAAGGGAATGATGAAAGATTTAGCAGACTCCGCATGCTCCATAAATGGTTGAAGAAACAATCAGCTGAGAAGTCATTCACATTTATTAATAATTTCAAAGTATTTGGAAGTGATAATCATCTGTTCAAAGCAGGCCGACGTTATCTTAACAAGGCCGGAGTAAGGCTGTTAGCAGCAAACATTTTTTATTATCAAAATCAGAAAGCAAAACACTTGCTCCCAAAAGCTGACCTTGAGGCACCCATGGATATCAGAGAACAAAAACAGCAAGTCATGATGACACCACAGGACCGAACAGATAAACAACCATCAGAGATAAAGTCTTCATCCTCCTGTGATTCAGCCACATCAAATGAGTCTCCATTTAGAAAATTTACAGACAGACTGAACGAGCAAATAAAATTTGGGACACAATTAACACCTAAACTTAGACTACACCAAACGCCTGGGACTAGTGTCAATAAGTCTGGGAGCTTCCCCCCACTGATTATTACAGATATTTGATATTTGAGGGAACCGGGCAATAAATTCACCCCTACCATCTCCCAGAACTCGCCCCCCCCCCCTGAGTCTAAGATTTCAGTGATTATCAGCAGCAGGAAACATAAATCGGTAACCACACGCTCTCATATTAAACAAAATCTCAAATTGATAACCTGTCAGAAGGTTCAGCTGCCCATCATCACAATACTTAAGTTAGCTTTATTAAACATTAGATCTCTATCCGGGAGGTCTTTTCTTATCAATGACTTCATCACTGAGCATAATTTACACTGCCTTTTTTTATCAGAAACTTGGCTAGATGAAAATAACGAAACAACTGCATTAATAGAATCTACTCCTCCAAATTATAATTTCTTAAGCGAGAGCAGAAAGCACAGACGAGGTGGAGGTGTAGCCACCATTTTTCACAACTCAATGAACTTTAAAAAGGTAACTCTGGGCACATTTGATTCTTTTGAATACCTAGCCACCCAGATAAATGAGCCTAACAAAGCTTTATTTCTAAGTTTATATAAACCACCAAAACTTAACTCTGACTTCTTTAATGATTTTAATGACCTTCTTTCTGTAATATGTATCGACTATGACCAACTAATCATTGTGGGGGATTTTAACATCCATACCGACAACCCCCAAGATAGACAAGCAAAAACATTAGATGATACTCTCCACAACTTCGGCCTGATCCAGCATGTCAAACAACCAACACACAATAAAGGACACACTCTGGACTTAATTATCAGCAAAGGTTTAAATATTTCCAACATCTCTGTAATTAATATTGCGTTATCTGACCATTTCTGTATTTTCTTTGAAAGTACCATCTCTGCTAAATTATCCAGCCACAGTAAGACCACTATAAAAAAGCGTTTTCTAGGGCACAGCTCAGTTGAAACTTTTAAACGTGTTTACCCTTCCACTGCATCCCCCTCATCTCCCAATTCAAACTCAGTAAATAAGTTGGTAGATAATTTCCTTGCGAAAATCTCAGACATCATGGATTCCATTGCTCCAACTAAAGTGAAAGTAGTCTCAGGTAGAAATAAGTCTCCGTGGGCAAGTAATCCACTGGTACGCAGTGAAAAAAGAGAGTGTCGACGCGCCGAGAGAAAATGGCGGAAAACTCGACTCCAGGTTCACTGTGAGATCTACAAAGAGAGACTGAATAGATATCAGCTAACTATAAAGGATGCTAGGGAATCGTTCTTTTCTGAAATCATCAACAAAAACATTAATATTGCACGGACCCTTTTTGCAACAGTGGAAAGACTAACTAATCCTTTAGTGACAGTAGCCCCTGAACTAAACTCTACCAGGGCCTGCAATGAATTTGCCAGCTTTTTCACTGAAAATATTCTAACAATTAGAGGGGTCAATCTGTACCTCAATATCGAACCCACAACCAGTGCCATCCCCAATCAACAACAATGTAGAGAAAATGTCTGAATTCCACGAATTAAACCAGAACAGCCTTGAAAAAATCATTATCCAATAAAGCTCCTCCTCCTGCTGTCTTGATATCCTACCCACAGCTTTTCTAAAGAAAGTTCTTCCTCTTATTAGATCTGATCTTGTTCAAATAGTGAACTCATCCCTGCTATCAGGTGTCTTCCCTCAGGCTTTAAAAACAGCAGTTATTAAACCACTGCTAAAGAAGAAAAATCTGGACAACACGTTAATGCAGAACTACAGGCCAATCTCTAATCTTCCATTCATCAGTAAGATTATTGAAAAAGCTGTGTTTCAGCAGTTAAATGGCTTCATAACAATGACAAACCGTTTTGATGTTTTTCAGTCTGGTTTCCGCGCTCACCACAGCACCGAGACTGTCCTCGTCAAAGTATTCAATGACAGCCGCATAAATACAGACTGTGGAAGAACCACAGTGCTGGTTCTGTTGGACTTCAGTGCAGCATTTGAAACTGTTGATCATGATATTTTATTGGAATGACTGGAGAGCTGGGTCGGACTCTCTGGTACAGTACTTGGCTGGTTCGAGTCTTACCTAAAGAACAGGGACTTCTATGTTTCAATAGGAAACATTTAATCAGAAATCACATGTGGGGTGCCCCAGGGCTCCATCCTGGGGCCCCTCTTATTTAATATCTACATGCTCCCACTAGGCAAGATTATAGCAACCAATAACATTAGCTACCATAACTACGCGGATGACACTCAGCTCTACATTACAATGTCACCAGGTGACTCTGAACCCATTCAAACCCTAAATCAATGCATTGACCAAATAAATGGATGGATGTGCCATAACTTTCTCCAGCTGAATAGAAACAAAACTGAAGTGATTATTTTTGGACCCAAGGAGGAACGATCAAGAGTCAGCACACAGCTTCAATTAATACAGCTAGAAACTACTGATCAGGCTCGAAACCTAGGTGTAGTAATGGACTCAGACCTGAACCTCCAGGGTCACATAAAGGCAATAACAAGGTCAGCGTTCTATCACCTAAAGAACATCTCTAGGATTAAAGGACTGATGTTGCAACATGACCTAGAAAAACTCATCCATGCGTTTATCTTTAGTCGGATTGATTACTGCAACAGCATCTTCACAGGTCTGCCTAAAAAGTCAATCAGACAGCTGCAGCTAAACCCGGGACGCTGCCGCTCGCGTCCTCACTAGAACCAGGAAAGTAGAGCACATCACCCCAGTTCTAAAGTCCTTACACTGGCTCCCTGTAGCTCAGAGAATAGACTTCAAAATACTCCTACTAGTTAATAAATCATTACATGGCTTAGCACCAAAATATGTTGAAGACCTGTTGTCATGGTACCAACCACCAAGACCACTCAGGTCCTCCAACTCTAGCCTACTAAACATCCCTGGCTCAGAAGTAAACATGGAGAACCAGCTTTCAGTTTCTATGCTCCCCTTATCTGGAATAGACTTCGTGACAAGTGTAGAGCTCCTGAAACTCTGAACTGCTTTAAATCGAGACTAAAAACCCATCTGTTTAGAATTGCCTTCGAGTAAATGCTTGATGTCATATGTATGAAATGTGTTCATGCTCTCTTGCTTTTTTTTAAATCTTTCTCTTGCTTTATTGTGTATCATGTGTAATGTGTGTTTCTTTTACTTTTAATTTCCATTGTTTTTTGTTTTTTTTTAAATCACCAAATCATGTAAAGCACCTTGAATTGCCCTGCTGTTGAAAGTGTGCTATACAAATAAAATTGCCTTGCCTTCCCTTGCCTTCCTAAATATATCACATAGTCTCCCCCAAATCATTTAGGTTTGTTTAGGAAGTAAGGTTCAGACATGGGGCATGTTTCTTTTCAGAGGAAGCAAACAATACAACCCTTTAAACCACATTGCACCATACCATCCTTACCATCACATTTCCTGCAAAGGGTTAATTCAATCATGTCAAGGTTCTCTGCTCTGTGGCTCGCCTCTACCATCATACTTTAGGCGCAGTGGAGCGTCTCTTCATTGATGGCACCTTTGGCTTCACAATAGAAGCTAATTTGTTAGAATCTTTCACAGGTCAGAGGCTGCTTAAAGGCGAGGAGGGCGCCTAGGCCACCACAAAAAATAATAATAAATAAAATAAAGCCATCCACTGGGTTGAAGGGGCCAAATTAAATGCCCAGTCATTTTATGATGGTAGACATACAGAACATAAATATCTATTTCCCTTACCTTTCTACAGTTCCAGAGATCTTGCCAGCCTTCCCAGTTAACACAGGTTAATAGATTGATTCCAGCGACATGGATCATAATGAACAGTAAATTGTTTTATCTCTTAAGTCTTATTTGGTCAGCCAGGAAAACATATGAGGTAATATGGCTGAAGCTAAATGGAGCGTATAATAGATCTCTTACTAAGGTATAAGGATAGGCTGATGGCAGGGCTATGATTAATGAAAATAATAATGTTCTTGAAATTTTTCTGTTTTTTCACCCCTTTTCGATTCTTTCTGTTGTGGTTATTTTGAGTGTTGATGCACAGAGTGATTGATGCCTGATTGCTAGTAGATTTATTTATGTCTGTTGGCTTGTTTTTAGAGAAAGCTCTCTGCAGGCCTCAGAGACTTCCACTTTGAAGGAAGTCATTCTTATTTTAATATCTACTGCATGAGAGGTGAAGAGGGCAGAGAACTCAATCTTATTATCACACTTTTTGGCTGAAAGTGAATAACAAAGCTTCATGTTTTGCTATTTTAAACTATATTTTCACTTTTTGATTTTAACAATCATTGAGATATCAGTTTAAGATTAAAGCTCCTACTAGCTTTTTTGAGCAAATGCAATAACAAAAGCCTTCCAACAAAATCAATGACTTTTAATTCTGCACTATTGATATGCCTAGATAATGTGGCAATTGAGCTGTGCTTCTGTCAGTGGTGATGAGGAGCAGCAGATGAAGAGTAATTGGGCTCTGACCCTTGTGTGCTTCAGCCACCATATCAACTGAGCTTCTCCCAGCAAATTTTTTTTCTCCATGCAGGAGGGCTCACTCTGCAAAGCCTCAGTGGTGGCAAGGTGATAAATTACACTTCTTAACTATCATTGATTACTCACTGTTTCTCCACTTTCTGTGACAACTGTTCAGTCACTCTGAATGGCTCTTAATGGCACATTAAAGAGAAAAAAGAATACAGTTTTTTTAGCATTGATTAAACTTGCTTGTTGCCTAATAAAGACAAACTGACACTTTGCCTTGCTTTGCCTGTGACCTGTTGTCAGAGATGTGTGTGTGGAGTATGGACCCAAACGCAGACGCTGAAGGAAGGTGCAGGATGTTTATTAAATGAAGTGATGATGATGATGGTGAAGAGGACGACGGCAGGAACGGAGAGACTGGACATCAGGCAGGAACGGAGAGGCAGGAAGATTACACACCATGGGGATGAAGACAATCCAGCAATGATCTGGCGCTGAGTGAAGGGAAGTGACGGGTAATAAAGGCCGGAGGTGAGTAAGATCAGGTGTGAATAATTTGAGACAGGTCAAGACAATGAGGAGTGAATAGGGCAGCGGGACACCATTATATATGTAAAAAAACCATATTATGTAAAAAAAAATTAGGTTTTGCTGGACAAAGCTGTTGCAATTGTTGTTTAGGATTAGTGCAAAAACTGTTTCTCTATTGTTCTTTTAAATACTGATGATCCAGATCCAGTGCTAAAATGCTTGATTAGCAAAGGGTCTTCTGCTGCGTGCACTGGTTTTAACAACATTAACTTGGGCTATTTCAGCTGCAACTCCTAACTTTTGCCAGGTGGAGATGGGCTGATGGAAACCAACAACCCCTCCAAATGTTGTGAGCTTTATGTTTAAAACGTCTATGGTTACTTTTAGTTTTGATCTGCCTAAATTAAGACAATAACATTTCCCTGCCATCCTCAACAAAAATGCTGATTAAAACAGAGGGTGGATCAAAGATTTATTGGATGGGATTTTTATTATAGCATGATGCCAGAGCACCAGTCTGGTTCTCTGGTTGTGGAAAATCAACTTGACTCTTGACACCAGTTAAGAGCTGTTTCTAGAATCAGCCCTGGCAATGAACTGGAAAAGCTTTGATAGAACAAACATTCTAAATTGACTTGGTCAGTAACATTAGAATAGTTTCATGTTGATTTGGTCCCAAACAGACCGACTAAGTGTCTGGGAAAAACACTTTTTTGCTCTAGGCCAAGCAAAGTGTTTTCACTGCTTTACAGGGCTTTGGTGCAGGAGTCCATGGTCCAAACAGAAAGCACGGGTGCTAACAAACTCGGGCATTAAATTAGCACTGTTACCACTTTTTGTAGATCCACCTCTTCTAAAAGAAGAACTTGCTCTTATACCACAGTGTTAGTTTTGAAAAAATAAATCTATAAAAAAAAACAGAACTAAGTTGTATCATCGTAAAATTCTTAAAGTCTGTATTTAGTTTTTGAACATAAAAATTATTATGTAAAATTATTTACTTTTGTGATTGCCTACTATGTAAAATGTTCACTATAACAGCGTCCACTACTTTTAGAAGAACAAAAAAGTAAGCATTTGAATAAGATATAACAATCTTAAAAGTTACTCCTCTGTTCAGTCCAGTGTGTTATAGATTCTTTTCTAACCACAAACTCCACTACAAGTAATTTAAAAAAAATTCTCAGTTCTCAGGCCAGACTTTGATAGTGGCAACATCAGATATATTTGTTCAGTCCCCTTTAGGCACAAATAAAAAATAAAAAATCGTCATTATTGTCAGAGCAAAGACACTGCCCTTGTATCCCACAATCATTTAAGATCTATAAGTTGTGCTAACATTCTAACAGTTGTAAATGTTGGCAAACTCAAGTTGTCCGTCCTTTAACAAATGACTTGAGTCATTCAGTTGACAACAGTGGTGTAATGATGTGGATGTATTGCTTTGTAGTGATTCTCACGGACTGTTAGCATCAAGCATAGCTAATCAAACATTTCCCTGTGCAGAGGAGCCCCACACAGAGGCTTTATTAATCAGAAATACTTAGCTTGTCTGAAGGCAGATAGTATGCCTCATGTCCAGAAATTAAAAGGTTGTTAACTGCTTCTAATATGTTTCATATGAAATTACAATAACAGCTGTTGGCTCTACAATATGTATAAAAATAAAGTACAGTTAAGTTCATGATAATGTAAATTCACTTTTGTGTTTGGCTAGCAGTAAAAGAAGCTATGAAAGAATGAATATAATAAATTAAAACAAACAAAAAAAAGTTTAAAAGGCTAAAATACAATCAAATATAACACAAGTTTAACCCAAATGCCAGTCTAAACTGGTCTTCAGTTGCTTTTGAAACAGGCTTGATTGACTCCACAGAATGTAGATGAAGGGGTAAAGAGTTCCAGAGCATTAGGGGGCTACAAATGCAAAGGCTCTGTTTCTTTCAGTCTTTCAAATTGATTTATGGACATATAATAAGCCTGATTTGATGACATCAGGGTCCTAGTGGTGACATACCACTAATGAAGATCAGAAAAATATAAAGGTGTGTGTCTCTATGTCAATGCATCGTCTTAAAAGTCTCAGTCATAAGCTTTTACTTTATTCCGTATTGGAGCCATTAGTCATTAATGAGTATTATCGTGAGCTGTTTCCCAATGTCTTTTAAGTGAAAATGTAGAAAGAAACAACCCTTCGATCAAATAAAAAATATGGAGGACCAGGCTATCAAGAACTCAAGTAGGAAGTTTTGTCCTCATTCAGCTGGAGATGATTGACCAATAAATTCTATTTTAAACAATGCTGTAGGACTGAAATTTTGGACTTATGCTTTGGTTAAAGTGGTTAAAGTAGTAAAAATATAGTCGTGTGGTACTTGATGCCTTATAGTACCCACAGCTAATCTAAAGTTCACTTTTGCAACAGACATACTTCTAAATGACAGTAATTGAAGATGGAAGAGCTGTTTGTTGCTGTTTTGCAGGCAGTGATAGTATACAGCACCCTAAACATTTATTGGACCTTCTAGGAAAGATGTTTGGAAAACCTTTATATAATTTAAACTCTTTTTGTATTAGCAAAATATCACGCTGATAGGTATGCTGCTGTTCTATAAAAAGTTAACTTTAGATACTTGTTTTAACCCAGCCTTGTTTGGTGCAGTAGCAGTTTTTTAAACTTTTTGAAAATTGCTTTGACTGTAGCTATGAAAAAGCTTAGGCATGTAGGTATTTTGTTAGAACCATCTCTGAAGATCAACACACATTTTTGAAGAACGTTTTAAGGAAATGGCCCTTTATGTCATATTTATACCTCAGGTGAAGGTTAAGTAATGGAAAACCTATTCAAAGTTTATAGATATTTTGATTATATTAAAATGTAAAAGTTTACAAAAAAATCTCAGCTGCATTTATTTTTTGGATTGGTTAGGGATTTCAATAATTTTAATTGTAAAATATATATTTTCTCTTACAGTGACATTTTTGCCTTAAAATAAATGCCCCCAAATTAACTTTTTTTTTATGGGGGGTTTTCAGAGGGAAATCATGCAACTCCAATAAAAGAAGAATATAGTTTAAGCATTTTTACACATCTTCACCAGGGGAGCCCATAAATGTGGACTGCACTGTTTTACATCTGTGCTCATGCTGGGAGACGTGCTAAAATGTCATCCAAATGCTTTGCTTTAAACACAACAAGCTGAAAAACTAACAAAAACAAATCCTTATCCTTGTCAGGCTCCGCTGAAGACTGACATCAGCAAATCACTGGACAAGATAAAGAGCACAAGACGTAAAGGAAATAAATTTGTCTGAATTTATATATAGCTGCATGCAGAGCCTCCCATGATTCAGAAATGCTTATTGACCTAACGGGTGTGACGGTGGTGACTTCCTGTTGTGATGATTCTCGATCCCCTGAGATAAATATGTCTCAGACAGACTCAAAGAAAACAAGATGGTAATCCTTGACTCAAAATATTAGTCAAAGGAAGAGATTATAAGCTGAAGTTATTTCAAAATTAATTTCTTTTCTAATATGGAATCTAGAAGCCTGGTGTGCGTGAAGGAAAAACAGATTTGTATATTTATGTGTGGATATGAGTTTTGGCCCATAGGAAAGGCAAACAGTCATCTGTGTGTTAATATCTGAAAAGCCGGGGAAACCAGTTTTGACATTTCTGTCAGCTTGTGACCCACTACTCAGAGGACTGACCCAGCCCATCAACAAAATGTCACCAAAGACAAATCAAAAAACAAAAGCAATGAACCCTCATTTGAATAAGGATGGAATAGCAGTGGTGGCAGGTTGAGAAGTCTCTAAGATGCTGTTTGAGAGATTTCTATTCTGTCTGAACCTGATGTCAAAATGCCATGAGAGGTGTCCCCCTGCCAGGTCAGTATGCCTCCGAGGTCGGGGCTTTTGCCCCGGCCTGAGCTGCAGGCCACACTGACTCGAGAATGGGCCTGGCACTGCTGTCAAGCACACATCATGTGAAACTGTGGGGCTGAGCCACTAGAAGAGGGTTAAACTGATTAGCAATGCACTTGTGTTCAGTGGGTCACAGTTTGAAGAACAAAAGTGACATTAAAAGATCTATATTTCCCCTAGGTTCCTTATAACCATCACTTCTCTTATCATACAAAAGTCGTCTCAAGATCTCTGACAGATAGGTGCCATTTTTCTATTCACTTTGGCCTTTTCTTTCCTTTCTCTGTGAATATCGCAAACCCCCGTCTCCCTGAGCCCAGTACTCAGAATCTTAACCCCATGTCTTCCCCCTGTCAATACATGAACTCTTCTTTTCACTTTTAATTCACACTTTTTTGGCTCGCACTCAAACCTCTGCTCTGTCTTTCAGTTTCCTTCTTGCTTTCACCCACACTCATCCCTGGGAAATGTAGATCTTTTCCTGACAAGTTCCTCAAGAAGCAAAGCCTCTGGAGATCATCTGCCGAGCTCTGCCAAAAAATGCGTGGGAATAGCCTGGATGGGAAGGAGAAGGGATTTTTAATTGTTTTTTTTTTCTTTTTCTTTTTCTAGAAATAGTCAGTGTCTGTGATTGTTCCTTTGCTGTATTTACCTAACAGTGAATACAGATTCAAACTGTGGGTGGTAATGACTCCTTGTTTAGGAGGCCCAACAGAATACAACTCTAATGTTGTTCTAGCGCAGTTTAGAAATGTTTTCCATGTGACATAAATTATGCATATTAAGTCTATGCCGCATGATATAAATCAAGTTACTTTGAAGAGTGAAAATTACAATATGTTCTCCCTGTTTTCATACACTCTGTAACCTGACTGCATCAACAGCTGGAAAAACAAGGGCTAGCATTTTCGTGTTCATTAGAAGCTCACTCAGATGGTTTCCGGACTGGAGGCATTTGGGAGTTCAGCTCTGAGGAATAAGTTTGGGAAGTATCGAAAATAAAGGAACAACAACCGAAACAAAGACTCTGCTATTATCTCAAACGGGTCAGTTGTGATGTTCTGCAAGTGTTACATTTATGGTATCTTTTCCAAAGTGATGAATAAAAAAATTCTGTTTTTGTTATAAATTCATTTTTGTGATCAATTTCAATCAGTTCACTTTGATTTAATACAACAGAGTTGGGTAATGGATTTGAGGTAGCATACTGCTCCTATATTAAATCAAAACATATCTTACTTAGTAAAAATGCTGAAACACAATTGCAAGAAAAAATTAAAGTAGAAATACATTTAGCTTTTTAACCTATCTATGTTAACTTTATTAGTAGTTCTTTGGTCAAAGTGTGAACTTTGAACCTAGCACTAGTGGTAACTACTTAGCAGCTAAAAGGTTAATGTTATTTTCAATAAATTATTTGTTCTCTAGTGTGAACTAGATTCATAAACACAAACCACTGACATTAACAGTAATACGTAGCATCGTTTTACTTGCTTCGTACTCTTTTTTAATTCTACAGAAGGGATTTTTTAACATCTGATCCGATGGTGGTATAATTCAAATTGGCGACCTGTGGAAGATGATGGGGATCCCTCTGGTATCCTCTCTAACCAACAAAATTTTAGACCAAGTGTTTGTTTAAAAGTAACGTCTTCCCCATTTGCATAAACCCAGAATGTGGGTTCAGAAAACTGTAAAAAAATTAAATATAAATATATATTTTTATCTATTGAGTTTATAATAATTCTTTGGTCAAAGTCTGAATGTCGAACATATCTAGCACTAGCTTGTCCTAAAAACTTGACAGCTGAATGACCGGTGATACCTTTAGCGAACAGAGTTGCTCTCAAGAGTAAACTACAGTCATTACAGCAACACCCTGACATTACAATGTTATCAAGCACAAACTTACTATCTTCCTATTCCTCATTTGATCCAATGAAAAAGGTTAGGTGAAGGCTTCGTTCGAATTGTGCTCTGAGAAGAATGATGAGGCTCTTCCAGCTTCTTGAGGAACTAAACAAACTGCTTTATGATTTTGCCTCAATATTTGTTTAGGACTACTGTCTCAGCTGCTATTTTACATCATTTGGCTTGAATAAATAACCTTATTTGTTTTTGTAAGCATGTTAATAACTGACCCATGAAAACAGTCAAAAAATAAAACCTTGTGTAAATAGGATAAAAACGTGATATGACTCCAAAAGACTGAGTTTAATGTTAATGTGACCAACACAAATATTTTATTTTCTTTCACCAATCTGTGATTCAGAGTCTTTAGCTTTTCCTTAGCTTCACACATAAACTCTAAATAATTGTGCTGCTATATGCTGAAATCAAGAACAAAAATTATGACATTTTCTTTTTATTCTTTAGATGCATCTTACAGTATATTAAAAACCAATAAATTGTGCAACTAAAAATAGGCAGATTTTTTCTTTATTTCTTGGAATTTTACTGTTTTAATATAATCACTTGGAGACACATATATAATAATATAAAGGCCCTAACTTGATGTTTTAATATGTCAGCACATAAATCACAGATCTCTGCAGATCTCTATCTAACAGAAACAGTTGCAAGTCTGCACAAACTTGGAAAATACTTGACTGTGTTGTTACGTGGTGTCAGTTACCATCTTTGCTCTGTGATGGACATAAGAATGCTTCTATTGTTAAACACAATGAGCCTTCGTACTCGGACCAGATACGCATAACAAAGTAAAAGTAGGGGGCCGTCAAACTTTAAAAACTAGAATTGTCTAAGCAGCTCTATTTGCATATTAGACATTCAAATAAAAGGACCAGCTGAATAAGTTGTATTTATTAAAAACTTTCCTGACATCCTTCTGTCATCATTATTCCAAGTGATGATAAAAAGGTTAGGTGCAGTAGAATGTTCCTTTGCTGATTTTTTATTTATAAAGTACTTCTAAAGCTTTAAATTGTATCATCAGGATAATTTTTTCAGTAAATTGTCAACAAATCTGGGAAAACACATTTCTCTTGTTTGGTAAATTGCTTTATAGTGTTCACCTTTTGCAATCAGCTGCATTGGTCCTTTAATTACTAAGACACTGAAGGGGGGAATCACCAGACTGTATTGGCTTGTGCATCCCATGGCAGTTCTATGTCTATGTTGCAGGGATAGGAGAAGAATTGAGAGTCCACATATGGACAGTGGCATGCTGCAGAGGTCCAAACAAGGGCCTGGGACGTTGAATCACTACTCCACAGGAAATGGCTGGTTTGTGTAGCTGGTTGTGATTTCGAGTGGCAGTAGGGGGTGTTGACTGATCATATGAAACACAATGGGGCATACTTTCTGAACACGACTATTAGGCAATAATGATGTGGCTCGAGTCCAAAGCCATTTTCTGTCCGTGTCTGCAAATTAAGATATCCCTTCTATGTATTAATCAAATAAGGGCCTCCGTGTGAGGGTAGTGAGTGAGTGAGCAAATGTGTCTGAGTAATGTTTGCATGCTTCAAATGGCAAAAAAAGTTTTGTTGTCTCAAAAGGTAAAGAGAAGAAGATGAAATAAAAGCTGTAGTTTAAAAATTGCTTCCATTAATGAACAGCACAGTGTAGGGATTTTTGTACTCCCTATTCCGTATCCTAGAAGTTTAGCATCCCCTGTCCAACTTACACCCTAAAAAAATCCCCCTCGTGTATAGTATTATAAACATTTGGCTAAATGCTCTATTAACATATCGAACAAACAGAAAAAACAAAGAAACCCAGGAGTATCCTATTTCAGGAATGAAAACAGTCTCATTTTCTCCTGTAACCGACTCCATGAAAAGGAGCTACATGAGAGAAAAGAGTCAAGCAGTGGGATTTAGAACGCTGAGCAAGATAGATTCTTCCAAATTCTAATTGGAGAACAGTTGATTTAATTGGTATCCATTTGGCTGACAAAAGAAAGCAAGGGTAGTGGGTAGGCAGGAATGCCTCTGGGGCTGATGTGAACATGAAGTGGCTCTGCTCAACGCTCAGGGACGGATCACTTCCAAAGACAAACCGTGGGAGCTGGCAGGACAGATTGCAGTGGGAGGGACGGTGGGTGGGTTGGAGGGTCTAAATTCATGGTGGAGCGAGGAGCTTTCAATGGAGAGGTATCTTTATTTGAAGAGGGAAGCGTTTTAGACGCAAAACTAAACTCCCACTCTGGGCAGTATAGTTTGTAATGCGACTCTGACCCTGAGATGAGAGAGGTGGATAGGGTTCAGTGGTTCTCGTAAATGCAGGTTTTGGTGATAGACGAGCAAAACAAACAACCTTCAGAGAGCACATGACGATATTTAAGAGTTGTTAAAAACTGAAAAGCATGTGTATGATTCCTAAAAATCTCTGATTAAACTCTGTAGCCTCTTCAAATTAAACCCATCAGCGGCATTATGTTTTAGGAATGTTTGAAGGTCAGTCAATAATAATCTCTTCACAGATGTTGTAGTAGCAGCGATCAAAGGACAAGGCCGGTTATCAAATCGTTCTTTCAGAAGCAGTGTTTCTGTGTTATTTTTTGTTAATCACAAAGCTCTCTTTGTCCCTGCAGAAGCTCCTGTTGTTTGCGTGCGAAAAATGTAGCAGAGTTGTGCTGTAGCTTGCTGTAGCAGAACAGAGGGGGAACCCAGGTGTTGGAGTGTTTTTACTGCCTCTGTAGAAAGGAAGGGTGGGAGCACAAGGGCAGATGACCTGGAGGGGGTTCAGAAGCAGGGGCCATGCTTGGTAGACCTTCACAGGCTGCCTCAGGGGGATACAGCCACTGCTTATCTCTTCCTACACTTTTACTTCTTTTTTATCCTCTTCCACAGTACTGCTTTCATTTCCCTTTCCTCTCAGTGCAGGAGGACGAGTACTTCGGCTTTATTTCCTACCAGCGGCAAGCCATTGTGTTATCTGCTGACAAGCATTTTCTATGTGTGGAAATGATCCTTTCTTTTTCGTTTACCGCAGATATTTGAATCTGCCCGGAATATAAATCTTAATGTAGAAGAACAGTGGGATTAGCATTTATTTATTTATTTACTGAGCATGCAAGCACTCACACACTTGGTGTCGTAAAGATATGAAAGTTATAGTTAAGATTTTTTTGAATGAAGGTTATGTGAAGTTATTATCAGTAAGTTACTTTACCTGTAGTATATTTTTTACAGATTTTAGCAATTCAAAATATTCAAACTGAATATGTTTAGATCCAGGACATACAGCACTATATGCATCAGACTGCTATTTGTGAAACAGCATCAAAGCTCTTGAGCTCTCTTAGGCTTTTCACATTCTCTAAGGTGGTTGAAAATTATCCGGGTCTACTGACAATCAACTGGCTGAAACAACAGGGAGTTTCAACCAACAAAATCTTGTACAGTGACACTGACCTTGTTTGGATATGAAAACATGAAAAAACATGAAAAAATATGAACACTAAATCTCTTGGGAAAGTGCATAGAGTCAATATCTACTTAGAGTTACAGCCCATGGATAGAGAGATGGGCTCTAAGACTGGTCTAAACTTTGGATTTTTTTGTCAGATTTCAGTTTGTAAAACAGCATTGAGAATGGCACTTTTCCAGGTCTTGTAGTTGTTTGGAAATTATCTCAGTAGACTAATAATTAGATTAGCCACAGTTTAGCTAGTCAAGCAACGTGATGCTGCTTCAGCTAATGTAATTGTGCACAGTAAGCAAACTCATTTGCATCCTTTTACAATGATTTTTATTTAGAAAATGTTTGTTTTCTTTTGTGTTTTGCAGATGTACCCATTCAAGATAAATTAACCAAAAGCCTATTTATCTTGACAAAAACAGAGAAACCTGAGGGCCAAAATTAAAAAGGCTGTCCGTCCCCACAAACTTCTTACAATCATTCACAAACTGAAAGGCACACCACTGTTGCATGTGGGTGGTTGGGATCAGCAGACAATGAAACATTTTTGTTTCAGGTAGCTAGTTGGCATAGACAGGTCTCTTGGTTCCAACAATCACAGCTAGGCATCTGCACATGCATATTTACATACATTTAAAAACAGCAGTTTTTCAACACCTTATGACAGCAGTTGTAATAGTGAATCCATCGGGTTCATTTTCAAACAACTACAAGACCTAAAAAATATAATCTTCAAAGTGGGGAGAGGTGGAAGTGTGTCACATAATCAAAAAACGAGTTTACCCCACTTTTAGTGGACTTGTGAAAGTGTATAGACAACATTTAGGGTTGTTCTCCACGGATATGGAGATTTTTAGTCTGAGTTGTTTTAAAAAGCAAAAATGGTAGATCTTACCAGCGGTTAGCCTTTCAGCTCTCAGAGGAGTTCTAGTTAAGAGAACTTTTAATAATAACTTCACAGAATCTTACTTTAAAAAAAAAAAATCTAACTATTCCTTTAAAGTCTACATGAGATCTTTTTTCTTAAACGCCTTGTTCCAGTGGATCTTTAACCACAGGGACTCCAGTAGATTTTAATCCCCCTCACAGAATATGACGGCCCTGCCCTCACCTTGCCCACCACTTAAAGAAGCAATCTTTCAAAAAGTCCCCTTAAAACCTATGTGAATGTTCGTCCGCTCAGAGGAGAGTGCAGTACGCTGATGGAGAATGGGCCCATTTCTGATGTAAATGAAGAGATGCATATCAGTGTTAATCCATTGCTTTGTAGTCACAGCCATACCCAAAGTCTGTCTAATTTCCTTCACACTCCCTTTTGCAGCCAGAAGTGTATCGATCGGCAGTAATTGAAGTGTACTTGATAATCCGTAAGGCAACTGGGGAGAGGGAGACCCTCAACTCTCACATCGATGCACACAGAATGGGTCTGTGGGGTTGTGTGTGTGTGTGTCTTTCAGACTGAGTGTGTGGTACAAGAAGGGGGTTCTCTAATGTATGGGCGGGTAAGGCAACACCCCCCCTCATGGCTTCTTCTCAGCTGATTAAACTCATTGAGAGCCAGACAAGTGGAACAAATAGATATAAAGGTTTGCCTGGCAGCTTACAGCCATTCAGATTTCTTCATTGAAACGGTGAGCAGCACATCCACATAGCTTGCTTTATGCTAACATTAAGACACTGGAGTGGCTGTTTTTGAAATGAACCTCACATTACAGAGCCAGCTCACTTAGACATCTCAGGTAGAAACTTTATGAGCATGAATAGACACATCTGCTTTTGGGGAAATTTAATGTGCGTTACACAATCAGCTGTAATGGTGATGATTTCTCTTTAAACACAACAACCAGCTAAAAGCTCTGTGGGTTGTTTGCAGCACCGACTAGTCATCCATTTCATTAGGTATGCTACTATTTCTTTTTTAATTTCAGCAAGAAAAAAGAAGCATTTATGATGACAACTCATATTGTCTTTGCAATTAGTGGGATTGCAGTTAGCAACACGGTATTTTTTTAAGATTGCACACAAAGGATGATGACTATCAGTAATGTAATTGTTGAACAGGTTCAGTAGAATGATGTAAAGAGTCACTTTGAAATAAATATTTGAATTTAGGTCAAAGAAAATTACAACAGACAAAGTCATTCTTAATGTTCTGTGTTCAGTTCCTTAGTTGCCATCAGTGCTCTGCTGTATTGGTTTTCAGAATTTTCACCCATCATCATTCTTTATCTGCAGAGCAGGAAATACCACATTAAAAATAATGAAACAGACAGAAAGACAAGCAAACTGAAACTGCCTCAGGAAGAAAACATACAGTGTAATTATTTCTGCTTAAAACTTTTTTTCAGCAACACTTGGAAAACATGTACTGGGAGACAAATTAGCTTGTGGATGCCATAAATGAGCAACTTCATTAAATCGTTTAAATGTGTATTTTTTTTGTTTTCAGTTTTTATGAAGGTTCAACAATAATTTTTCTACCAATATGTCTACATTACAGACTTTTTGGGCCTTTGCACAGAAACCTTACAAATCTGAACTTCTCTGCCCCAACTGCCTCACTCACTCAATGCCTTACAATTGCATACACACAAACCTGCTAATATACACACACAGGCAGAGGGAGTGAAATCTTTCACAGTGTCTCACCCTGCAGAGAAAATAAGAAATAACCATAACTCCTTCCACTGCCAGCCTGCCCTGTATGACCCCTGTTTTAAGTGGGTTGCAGCTAATTGCTGAGGCGGTGTTACCCATCAGCCTACAAGTCCATGTGTGCCTTATGTGTCATCTCTATTTATTATATTCTGCACGCTCCCTGGGCCTTGGTAATCAATTTCACAAGGATACAGGGCTGATATCAGCTGCCGAGCACATTATGAGGCGAGCCCTCCTCTTATCAAGTGCAGAATTGCCGACTAGAGGTCATGAGCAGATAAACAGGGATGTAACACAACTCCCCCACTCACCTGCCCCCCAGTGAACACAAAGGTGGGAAGGTGATGTTGTGAGGGAGGTACAAAGAACAAAACACCCGCCAAGGAAAAGGTTGCGACCCTTGTAAGGTGCCTCTTGTTATGCCCGACCTTCAGAATTTCATCATCAGTGACTCTGTCTGCTTAATAATTCGGAGGCTCCTGCTTTGTCTCTTTCTCGCTCTCGCTCTTTCTCTCTCTTGAGTTAGCGTATGTGGGGTCCGCTTGTGTTTGTGTGGTGGGGTTATGAGGCCTGCAGACACCCTCTCTCTGATTATCTCTGAGCACTCTTTGCAGACCTTTATAGACCAACTACAACTCCATCAATCATTTGCCCTGCCGTCTTTCTTCACAGGCTGACCCATTTCCCACCTCGCCACCACTGGACTAACATTATCTAAAGCTGTGTGCGTACTCAGATCTTAAAACAAGTGAGAAAAATCTAAATTTTGGGGGTGTAGAGATCCAAAATATAATGTTTCAAGAGCAAAAATGTGATGATTAGATTTTATTTATTGTTTTCTGTGTCCAGTCTTTATTGTTGCTGAGGTGAGGTACGAGGCAGCTGGGCTTTGTGACACAGCTTTGAATCAATGTTTAAGCATGCCTTTGGCTCTAAAGGAGGCATGTCACACTAAGAAAGTGTTCACATGGATTATTTGTGGTCACTGAACAAGTCATGCAGCAGTAGAAATGCCATGCAGTTGCATCAGCCTTTGTAAACATTAATTATGAGTCCATCTTTGTTTATCTGTCCCCTCACCCCACACAGGCAGCTGAGCATATTTGGCGAGCGGATTGGATCTACGTGTCACTATATTTTGGTAATATGCCTAATCTATCAACCTTGTGTTGAGGGAAGATCTTGAAGGCTAAACAGGTCAAACTGAGTGATTTATGTGTATCTGATTCCTGGCTATTTTTGGCCAGGGTTTCATCTACAAAGTTTCACTCTGGTCACCTGTCTTTTGTTGTAGACATGCGTTAGGCTCTCTCGTCCTGCCCTATCTCCACAGCTGACCTTGTGCAGCCTTTCCAGGCCAAAGACTTGATGAGTGTTTTTTTAGCCCATCCCCCTTCATCCCTTGGCATGTGCGCTGCACATCCGCTCTGTCATTAAACCTTCAACCCGTGGCATTAGGACCTAACCATATGGTGTGGCTAGTTGTGTGGTGCAGAAAAGGCTAGGATTTGTTCATAATCTGATGAATTTTGTGTTCTGTGGTGACCACAACAATGTCTGGACACTAACCTGAACTGTCTTTAAGCACAATGAGAGTAGAGACAAAAAACTATGGGTTTAAGTTATAATTCAAATATTTTTAAGCGAGTTTCTATTAAAATGTTAATAGCAGCTAATATCTTTCCTGCAGTAAAGACCTACCATAGTATCTGCATTTAGCTTGAATCCAGATTAGGTGGTCCCCATAGGTTGGAGCTAATGGCTAAATAGGCACACCTTTAAAGTTAACAAACCCGTTACACACAATACATAGCCTATGTATGTTTCTCGACAATAAGTGCTAATAAAATTAGTTAATGGCTGGTTCTAAGTTTATCTTTTTATTTAATGTGTTAACTGAGCATCAAGTACAGTAAGTAAGCCTCAGGCCACAGTTCTGACAAATTTTCATATACATTTTTTATTAAAGGAAGCATCTGATTAATTAACTACAGACATTTTTTAATTGTGGACTTTTTATGCCTCGTAATAACCTGGTTATGTTTGCTGTAATAATGACCACACAGGTTTTTATCTAAACTGATCTCTGTATACAATGACCTAGGATTCATTCAAAGCAGAATAATTTTGACTTACCTCCAATATATTGTACTCTTAGTAATAAACTAAGCTAAGTAGAAGGAAACTTCTGGTTCTTCAAAATAAAATCCTTTCAAGTTTGATTTATTCAGTTATTAAACATCAACTGGTGTCAGCATATTTTTGAACGTTTTCAGTGAACATAGATGCACGTTTATATTTATAGAGAGCTAAATAGTATGCCATAATAATTTACACAAATGATTCCAGGCACTTAAACAATTTTTACACAGTAAATTGAAGGGTATGAATGAGATAAAGATGCTAAATGTTCTTAGGTTAAATAAGACCTAACAGGAATGATAAATATATGGGAACTTGCAGCAAAGCTAGGGTTACGGGATGCTTTTCATCAATAGAAGAACATAGATTACAGTAATTAGATACTTGAAAATTGACTTAGAGAAAGCACTGTATAACTAATGGTCTTAAATTGGTGTAAAAATATTTTAGCAGCTTAAGCCAATGCTGTTTAATAATTTTTTACACTGCCTTATATTTCTATCAGGCAATTGCTCTGACCAGAAACACGTTTCACACTGGAAGATCCTTGGTGGGGCACTACTTCCTACCTCCTTTTTCCATGTAAATAATCATTGCCTACCGTGTAAAAAACCGCTTAAAGCAAACTTGACAATAGTTTAATGGTAATAGTGTTTGCATTAGACTGAAGTTAATTTGAGACAGTAGAAGTCTGCTTTAGTCCTGAACCTTCTTGAAGAGGCTGTTTACTTCATGCTCTGGGAGCAGCTAATTAGAATTCATACTAAATTTGGATGCTCAGAGAGTAATGCAATGCAGTTAAGATACCAACTGCTTATCACTTTTTAACAGAAACACAAAAAAGTATGTTTAAATCTCTGCTTGAATAAAAAAAAACATATTATAAGAAGTTAATATGCTTTTCTTATGTGATTTAACAAAACATATGTGTCAGAGACGCATGTTGCAAAGTTAAACACTAAACAGCATAAAAAAACCCTGGTACCTTACACAAGATAAAAGGTTGCCCCTGGAGTCCTTAAAGGCATGTTCAATAGTAGCACAAACAATAGTTGCCAGTTTCACAGTTAAGACATGACCAGTTGTCTGGCAACATGTTTAGTATGCAGCAAGCAGAGCGTATCACACACAAAGATTGAAGAGATTTTGTGTGGCTCGCATAGCCCTAAAGAAGCTATCAATTCCCTGACGTAAAAGAGTGAAAGGATATGGCTGATTTTCAGGCAATGTTATCGCTATCCATCTACCAAGATGAAAGCAAGAGAGTGAGGTTTGTGGTTGTACAGCCCGGGAGAAAACAGTGTAAATGAAAATCAGGGTCTTTATCAAGTTATCATGTGTCAGGGAATTGTTTATCTGTGTGTCTACAGAGTGTTGGAGAATTTGAACATTTCTGGACTAAGAAGATTTTAAAGTCACATCGCCAGAGCTTGAATTTTATAATCTATAAGAATTTGTTATACATGTGGTATCAAGTTATGTCAGTTATTCTCTGAGTCACATTTTTCTCTTCTTAATAATATTGTTTATAATAGCCTACTGACCCATAAAAAAGGCAGAAAGCCAAATGTGGTCACATATAAGCTAATTTCCCCAGTAAATACATGTAATATCACAGGCAGCTTATAGGGACAGAAATATCCCCCTACATCATATGAAATCGGTACAATTAATCCAGATTCCACAATGCTGCCATGCTAACCAAAATTGTCAAGCTGAAAAAATATCTTTCTATTCCAAAACATTGCTAATTATTTCATGAGTTACAAGTTTCAAAGTTCCCTTTCAGAAAGTTCAGAGAGTGCGTCCACACACAAAAAAAAGGAACACACACTTGCATTTAGTCTAATGGGCCTAGAGGCCCTTTGACTCTCTCATTTAGCTGCTTTATGTGCTTCAGTGTAAGAGGGCAAAGAGAGGGGAACATGGGGCAATAATTTAACCGGAGTGATGTGTGATGCAGATGGGAATTATTAATTTGTATCTGCTTTGCTTCAGTTCTGCCACTTACCGAAGAAAGAGGGGAAAGTGTCATTCTGTTCAATTTTTGTGTTTCTGAAGTCTCTTGTCTCGAGCACAGACCCGTCCAGGGTTGTGAGTGTTAAATGTCAAGCGTTGTAGTGAGCTGTCAAAGAACAAAATAGGCCCGGGATGATTGATGACTGGAGAGCCTGAAACCAAAACCTCCCAATTGCAAATGCTACCTTGCATCAGTTGTCCTAACCCCGCCCCCCTCCATCCGTCTCTACTGCTTTCCCACTTCTAATAGCAGCTCAGAACAGTGCCAGGGCAGCTCCCACGTGCCCGGTCGCACACAGCCACATGCCCACATTTAGATCTTCTCTTCACACAGCCTAAAGTTGGATTAGATGTTAGTCCAACAACAAAAAGTTTAGTCCAACAAAGCTAAAGTAAAACATATTACAAAGTGCAGATAACTAAACATTTGTATAAAACACAGGGATAAATGTATTGGCACCCCTGGTAAAATATTTATATACTCAAGGCTTAAAATAAAAACATTTGTTATTGCAATATCATTTACTTAAACTGAAGATTTGGAAAATTCCAACCTTTAAATTAAGAATATTTATTCATCCATGCATTATCTATACCAGCTATCCTATGCAGGGTTGAGGGGGGGCTGATACCTATCTCCAGCAATCATCGGGCAAATGGTGAAAACACTTTGGACTGATCGACTAGTCCAACGTGAATAATAATTATTCACCTGCAATAAATACTTTGGGCAACCCAGTTTTGACAATAAGGCAGCAGTTCTTCTCCTATAATATTCCATATGAGTGGCTTTTGACCTCTTTGCGCAATCTCTCTAGATTGGTCCTGTATCCTCCTTTATATTCTCTTGTCTCCAGCTCAACACAAGTTTTCTTTATGAATTTAGTCTGAAGACTGAGAAGATTATTTATTTTGTGTGTGACAAGCTGGTTCTATATTGAATTGTACATATATTTTGCATCGTTATTTTGAATAAAGACTGATTGATGACCCATTTTCAACTTTTTGACAGATAACAAAAAACTGTGATATTTATATAAAATGTCATGGTTTTTCACAGGGCCTTGGGGGTGAAAAAACAGGCCCACTGCATCACAGGTCCTCCACCCTACTTAAAAGTTGGGATAATATGGGTTTCCACATATTCATAATTTTTTGATGAAAAAAAAGTACAGTTAAACTCACATTTGAGGTTAGCAAACTCCACATGCTAATTATTATGATGGTACAGAAAATAGCAATTTTCTTCTTAAATTGCTCCTAGACAAGCTTTTGGTATGTAGATAGCATCTGATGGTTGTCACTGAGACATTAGGCACGTTTCCACTATCTGAACTTCAAGGTAATTTTACTGGACTTTCCCGGTATGCAGGTGTCTTCACTTCTCCGGGTTCCAGGAACCAACGGAGTACCAGTATAGGGGTATGTATTCGGAATGGCCCAAACGAGTCACTGAGCTGGAGATGTGGTTAAGTCATGCTGATTGGTTGAAATTCAGAGGAAAATGATCAGACATCGCCAAACAACCGGCTTTGTAAAAATAAGAGGAGTTACTGGCGAAGCAGTTTATACTAACAGCAAACAGAAACCCAGCAACCACGTCAATCTCTTGATTTTTCTTCTGCTTCGGGCGCCTTTTTGTACTAATCAGTGACGTTATTCACTGCTGAAATGGTCGTGATATGCGGATGTTTTAGCTGATTCCTTTAAGGGCCGATTGTGTATGGAGACCGAAGGCTGAGAGGAGTGGGCCTAAAGATTTCCCGTCAGAAAAAGATTTGGTTAAATTACCCTTAAGTTCAGATAGTGAAAACACGCCTTTAGTGACCACAAGATGCCACTTTTTGCTGCAGATCTCTTACACTTAGCTTTTTGGATTTCCTTTTTTTACCTTTCGTACCATCCTGCTTGTTGTTTGTGAGTGTCAGGACCAGATCAAATTTCTAAACCAGGGATGCACACCACTAGAGTCATATTTTACTGATAAGGAGTTCAAGCATGATTAACTTAGATGTTTAAGTTTACTAGTAATGGTGGGGCTGGCAATTTTGTTAAAATCAGTAATTCTTTACAAGTTTTTTTTTACATGAAATAAATGGACTAAAATTAATGTTTGTATTTTTCGTGTGAGATCATGCTACTGCAATAAAAGATGAACTAATGTTAGGGCTTCTTGCACATCTTTACCAGTAGTGCTTACTCACAAAAACTGAATGAAATTTTCTTTAGCTTTAAAATTGCTTTTAAATGCACCTGTGGATGGTATTATTACTCGATCCTGACCCATGGATATTAGTTTCCCTCTGTGTGACAGCCTTAACAAGTGATTGTTTCTGATGAAGATATCACCCTGAACACTGAAATGATCAAAGACTCATATAATCACAATAGCTCCATTTGTCTGCTGTAACAGGGACATGCATGCTGCTTACCAGATGGTTAATCAGAGACTCGCCTATCATCTTCATCAGGACTGCCTATGGTTTTGAACAATGTCTAAGGTCTAGCACACGTTTCTTAATCTGCCTTTCTCCTGCTGCCATTCATTCACCCTACAGATGTTATCTCTTCTCAAAGCACTGCATATTTAGGAGGTTGAGGAATTATCTCTTTAAACCTTTTGCAAACTAATTATTATTATCATGTTAGCATAATACAAAATAAAACAAAAAATCAGTAAGCAGTGATTCTAACTTTTGTTGTCACTCCTACACATGTTGGTCTCCTCTCCCCTATTAATAGCAAGCATCATTTCAGCCTCCTGAAGCAGAGAGCAAAGAGGCTGTGAAATCACAGTGTCAGAACTGCTCAGCACCTGCCAATCTGACCCGCAGTGACAGGGCACGCTCCTCATGCCCACATTAATAACACAGATAAACATAAAGCTAAATACCAGGCTACGCTCTGTTAACTTTTATGTGGTTAAGAATGATTGGCTTCTTGCTTCACCACACCAGAGGGATCAAAGTACCCAGGAATGATATCAGAGTCTCTCAATAGGAGTCCAGATCTGTTCGCTTTACCTTACATGCATATATAATTGCTGGTGCTTTCTCTCAGGGCTGTCTATAACCTCTGTGGACATGTCACACACAATATTGTCTGATATGTACTTAGCTAACCTGGCAGGGCTCTGCAGTGGGACTGTTTAACTAAGCATGCAGCACATAAAGAAAATGTCTTTGAGGCGTGGACTTACTATACCTTTGCAATGTAGAATCAATACCCGCTCTTTTTAAATGACACTGCTTTTCAAATGACGTACTGTTTTTTTTCCCCAGCATTTAGAAATCTGTTTGTAAAGCCCATAATATTGGTGTGTCTTACAGTGTTTTCAGTCTTCTAAATAAATAGATATTTATTGATTCGTTACAATCTGACTTGGAATAAAATCTGCCATGATTTGCTGCACTCTAATTTAGATTAAATTTTAAGTGACTCGGCTTCAGTTTCGTCAGTCCTGTAACGGCACCGTGATTTGTTTAGCTAAAGAACCCATATCTCACAGCTTGACATTTAAAAGGGTGGAATTGGAGGTCGTTAAGAGGCAGGGGATGCGGGCAGACGTCTGCAACTGTTTGTTTACCATACTGCTCATTGGTGTCAGACTTCCTGACATTCTTGTACCTTATCTTCAGCATTCTGAAGTCTGCAAGCTGGTGCCAGTGAACATGGGGGATGCGTGTGGGGTCCGCTTCCATGGCACTGTGTTGCAATCGCACACTGGGACTGAGTCCAAAAGAGCCGTGCTTGTGCTTTTGAGGAGTCGGGGTCAGCAGAGATTAACCCATGCGATCTGGCAGCGCTGGGAGAAATTTGACTTGAGTCTGGAGCAGGGGTGCTGCAGAGGGCAGTGTAGACCGGAACAGGTTCAGCCCCTGCTTGCTTATCTCAGGGCCCCACTGTCGACAAAACTCGCCTGGTCAAAGAGTGCTGAGGGTGGTGTAAAAAACGTGTTTACAATTTGAGGAGGTCAAGGACTTGAGGACAGATAACCATTAACAGAATAATGCTGCAGTCCTTCAAAGTAGAAGACTGCAGACGGGCTGTTTTCCATAGCCAAATTATATGTGGGAACCCATTAAACTAAGAGGATCAACTTAAAACATAACATTTCCAACATGTAAGATATCAGATAAAATACCTGAAATTTTCTAAATATGTTACCACAGCCGTGAGTTGCAAATACATTTATACCTGTTAAACTTTCTCAGATTTTGTACAAACCCATGCATTTAATTAATTTTGTTCGGATTTTGTGTGACACACTCACAGAAAGTAGAGCACTGTTATAAAATAAAATAATTTGAATTAAGGGTATCAGAGTAAAGGGAATTAATACAAATGCACATCATCTGTTCAGATTTTTATTTTTAATATGTTTTTTTAATAGTGGACACATTTCCTTCCATTCCACAACTATGCACTACTTTTTGATTATCTGTAAATTAAAACCTAAAGATAATGTGCTAAACTTCGCAGTTGAAATGTGAAAAGATTTAATGGTTACGAGTGCTTTTTTGAAACCTTGTATATAGTTTTCTATCAATGACTAATGATTTGAACTTTGTGTCTTTAAATTAAGATTAAAACGCACATGCAAGCAACCTAATATTGGATATAATCTCTGGGCGATTGTTTTCTCCCACATACACAAGGACGATTCATTGAATGTGCCTTAATAAATAGGTGACCAAAATTCATTAATGTTCTTTGCCCCATAAATGAACAAAGGAGTCATTAAGTTAAAAAATAATGTCCAACCTCTAACGGCTGATGATCAGAACAGCTTGAAAGTTCTCTGATTAACATCAGTGACAGGTGCTCAGCTATTTATGACAGTATAACCTTTCTAACACGTTTACTAAGGAAATAAACAAGAACCAGTGGATGAAAATGTTCTTCAGATTATGCTGCAGAATTAGAAAATAGTGGATATGTAGAAGAGTAATATTGTATTTTACAAGACTTGCTGACTCCATTTTTTCCCAAACCTATCTGAACATGTTGTATTCATATTGTCCAAGGAGTTAGCAATGATCACCAGCTGTTTTTCTGTCCAAAAAAGCTTTCTAAAATTAAAATCTTACAATTTAACAGTTAAATTATGATATAACCTATATTAAGATCAATGTTTTTTGTTTAACAGTTTTATGTATAACAGAACTGCTTATACTTTTGTAAAGCTAAGTCTTAAAACATTTACAAATTACAAGTAATTTTGCTTTGAAAGCCAAAGTACCTGTATTGTGTTTTTGTAAGAGATTAATAAAACAGTTATTTTTGTTCAGACCTTCAGCCATTGCCCAGACGTTCACTCGTCTGCTTTTTATGATTGCAGTATGATTGAGTTTTTGCAGGAGAGTCTTATCAGCTCCAACGTGGTGTTAACTGGGTTTCTGCCAATCTAATTTTCCACTAACTTGCCTAAAACACATATTTTATCATGTATTTTTAAACAACTATCTGACGGAGCACAAACAGCTGCAAACTTTTCTGTAAACTCACAACTTGCTTCTACTAAAGATCTTTGGTTATGTCCAAATTCAGGGGCTGCATCCTTCTAAGGACCCGTCTACGTAGGACGGGTCCTTCCCATGGTCTTTCCTGGACCCGGTAGACCGGATGTTAGCGGCTGTGAATTTTGACAGTCTAACCTTCAGCTGAATTCCCGCCCCTACCTCGGTGAATGTTCTGTGGCCTAGCAACCGTGGCGACACTAAACACAAGCTGGTAAAAATGGAGCAAGAAATCTTCCCGAGAAAAACAGCAGTGTTACAGTTGCTGGCATGCTTCATATCTCCGGCTGAGTGGTAATCATATCCAGATAAAGTTATTTTATTTAATCTACAGAATTACAAATTAATTTTAGCTAGTTTCATGGATAATTTCAGCAACTGAATGACTGGAGGTCAACTGTACACACTTAATATATACTATGTATAAACTAAATATTACATTATAACATTGTTTTAATATTCAGTTGATTTAAAAAATTCTTTATGGGCCAAAATTGGCTGTAAAATATGTGGCTATATATATATATATATATATATATATATATATATATATATATATATACACTACCGTTCAAAAGTTTGGGGTCACCCAAACAATTTTGTGTTTCCCATGAAAAGTCACACTTATTCACCACCATACGTTGTGAAATGAATAGAAAATAGAGTCAAGACATTGACAAGGTTAGAAATAATGATTTGTATTTGAAATAAGATTTTTTTTACATCAAACTTTGCTTTCGTCAAAGAATCCTCCATTTGCAGCAATTACAGCATTGCAGACCTTTGGCATTCTAGCTGTTCATTTGTTGAGGTAATCTGGAGAAATTGCACCCCACGCTTCTAGAAGCAGCTCCCACAATTTGGATTGGTTGGATGGGCACCTCTTGCGTACCATACGGTCAAGCTGCTCCCACAACAGCTCAATGGGGTTCAAATCTGGTGACTGCGCTGGCCACTCCATTACCGATAGAATACCAGCTGCCTGCTACTTCTCTAAATAGTTCTTGCACAATTTGGAGGTGTGTTTTGGGTCATTGTCCTGTTGTAGGATGAAATTGGCTCCAATCAAGCGCTGTCCACTGGGTATGGCATGGCGTTGCAAAATGGAGTGATAGCCTTCCTTATTCAGAATCCCTTTTACCCTGTACAAATCTCCCACCTTACCAGCACCAAAGCAACCCCAGACCATCACATTACCTCCACCATGCTTAACAGATGGCGTCAGGCATTCTTCCAGCATCTTTTCAGTTGTTCTGCGTCTCACAAATGTTCTTCTTTGTGATCCAAACACCTCAAACTTGGATTCATCCGTCCACAACACTTTTTTCCAGTCTTCCTCTGTCCAATGTCTGTGTTCTTTTGCCCATCTTAATCTTTTTCTTTTATTGGCCAGTCTCAGATATGGCTTTTTCTTTGCCACTCTGCCCTGAAGCCCAAAATCCCGCAGCCGCCTCTTCACTGTAGATGTTGACACTGGTGTTTTGCGGGTACTATTTAATGAAGATGCCAATTGGGGACCTGTGAGGCGTCTGTTTCTCAAACTAGAGACTCTAATGTACTTATCTTCTTGCTCAGTTGTGCAACGCGGCCTCCCACTTCTTTTTCTACTCTGGTTAGAGCCTGTTTGTGCTGTCCTCTGAAGGGAGTAGTACACACCGTTGTAGGAAATCTTCAATTTCTTAGCAATTTCTCGCATGGAATAGCCTTCATTTCTAAGAACAAGAATAGACTGTCGAGTTTCAGATGAAAGTTCTCTTTTTCTGGCCATTTTGAGCGTTTAATTGACCCCACAAATGTGATGCTCCAGAAACTCAATCTGCTCAAAGGAAGGTCAGTTTTGTAGCTTCTGTACCGAGCTAAACTGTTTTCAGATGTGTGAACATGATTGCACAAGGGTTTTCTAATCATCAATTAGCCTTCTGAGCCAATGAGCAAACACATTGTACCATTAGAACACTGGAGTGATAGTTGCTGGAAATGGGCCTCTATACACCTATGTAGATATTGCACCAAAAACCAGACATTTGCAGCTAGAATAGTCATTTACCACATTAGCAATGTATAGAGTGTATTTCTTTAAAGTTAAGACTAGTTTAAAGTTATCTTCATCGAAAAGTACAGTGCTTTTCCTTCAAAAATAAGGACATTTCAATGTGACCCCAAACTTTTGAACGGTAGTGTATATATAATATATATATACTCATTGGCCACTTTGTGCCGGGTTGGACCCCCTTTTGCCTTCAGAACTGCCTTAATCTTTCATGGCAAAGATTCAACAAGGTACTGGAAACATTCCTCTGAGATTTTGGTCCAAATTGACATGATAGCATCAAGCAGTTGCTGCAGATTTGTCGGCTGCACATCCATGATGCGAATCTCCCGTTCCACCACATCCCAAAGGTGCTCTAATGGAATCAGATCTGGTGACTGTGGAGGCCACAGTGGAGGCTACAGTGAACTCATTGTCATGTTCAAGAAACCAGTCTGAGATTATTCAAGCTTTATGACTTGGTGCATTATCCTGCTGGAAGTAGCCATCAGAAGATGGGTACGCTGTGGTCATAAAGGGATGGACATGGTCTGCAAAAACACTCAGGTAGGCTGTGGCGTTGCAAGGATGCTCAATTGGTACTAAGGGGCTCAAAGTGTGCCAATAAAATCTCCCCCACACCATTACACCACCAGCAGCCTGAACCGTTGATACAAGGCAGGATGGATTGATGCCTCATGTTGTTGACACCAAATTCTGACCCTACCATTTGAATGTCATAGCAGAAATCGAGACTCATCAGACCAGGCAACATTTTTCCAGTCTTCTATTGTTCCATTTTGTTGAGCCTGTGTGAATTGTAGCCTTAGTTTCCTGTTCTTAGCTGACAGAAATGGCACCCGGTGTGGTCTTCTGCTGCTGTAGCCCATCTGCCTCAAGGTTCGACGTGTTGTGCATTCAGGGATGCTCTTCTGCATACCTTGATTGTAACGAGTGGTTATTTGAGTTACGGTTGCCTTTCTATCAGCCTTTCTTCCCCATTCTGATGCTCGGTTTGAACTGCAGCAGATTATCTTAACCATGTCTACATGCCTAAATGCATTGAGTTGCTGCCATGTGATTGGCTGATTAGAAATTTGCGTTAACGAGCTGGTGTACCTAATAAAGTGACCAGTGAGTGTATATATACATTCATACATACATACAAACCATTTCCAAAAAGTCAGAACATCATGGAAAAGTTTATTTATTTCCATAATTCCATTCAAAACTTCAAAACTTCCATAGATTATTGATTCAGGGCCCACAACTTAAATGATTTCAAGTATTAAGTTGTTTATTTATACATAATTTGGGCTTCCAGCTCATAAAACTCACTTCATTTGCAAAAACTGAAATTACCTGTATATAAGAGGGGAAATACATGGAGATACATTCTATCACCATACAAGGTCGTTTACAAGCGATGGTTAACAACATAATATTAAAATACATTTCTATAGCCTACCAACAACAAAAGCCAAACAACACAACTGCTTTATGTTTTGTTCTGCCAGATGTTAATATATTTACGTTTAAAACTACTCCACACACACTTAGCCGGCCGGTTTGTCCGACATTGTTGCTGGAACAAAAATCTCCCGTTCCGCCCGCAAGGCATTTTGGGATATGGAGAGCGTTTAAGGATACACCGGACCCATCCTTCAAACCAAAAGAAGGACGGATTTGTGCACCGCATTTTAAGGACTCTTCAAATCTGGACAGCCTTTGTCTGGGCCCCTTGACGCGACTGTCCTTAAAATCCAACCTTCGCAGGATGCAGCCCCTGAATTTGGACACAGCCTTTGTCTGTGGAGGTGCTTAGGGAAGTTGCAGGCTAATGTAAGCTTACTTCCTCTCTGATTCTTTGACAATTCAGCTAATGACAAATTTTCCAAATTGTACAGGTCGGTACAAGTAGAATTAACTTAAAGGGAGATTTTTATTTACATTTGCTCTTTTTATTTTTTGCTTTGCTTCAACATCCTGGGTTTCAAGCACTATTGTTTTAACTGTCTATTGTTTAGCTCTCTCTCATTCATGGTGGTCTGAGGGAGACTTTGACAGGCAGGAAGTGGCAGCAACCAACACAGTCTCTCTATTTATGTTTTTCAATTTTAAATATGATTGAAAACATATGGAAAACCTCCTAGTTTTTTGGGAACACCCAAAATTATGATATCTCATCCACATTTAACAAATTACATTAATAATTACACACCCCTTGCAAAAAGATGTAAATTTCTCATGTTTTCCGATTCCATGGGTTTTGTCGAAGTATTTTGATCCTAAATGAGTATGGCTGCTACTCACAGAACTGCTTTACTTATTTCTTTACTTTATTTAATATTTCCTTAATTTTATTTTTTTTACCACAGCCAGCTCCTTACTTTCTGTTGCAGTACAGTGTGACTTCAATTTAAACATTACTGAATCCATCAGCACCTCCCTTGCAGCATAGTCGCACAGTTTGCAGTGTTTAATTTGTTAAAGTGCACCCTGGCCTCTTTAACTCATCACACTGATAATCTGAAACTGGCTTTGAGCTGACATCGTATTTGAGGATCAGGCTTGCTTTTGACATTTGCACACTCATATCTCCTTGTTTTATTGATTGAATGACTTTATGATTCTTGTGCTGCTGTTGCTAGTTTAATCACCCTTTTGTTTAAACTGTTCGGAAAAAGAGATGAAGAGTTGTTTACCATTTGATAAATCTATAGTGCAACTTGTTTTTGGTGTGAGAAACATCTTGGAGCGGAAAATTATTGTTAAACAACAAACTTCAATATATTTAACTCTGATGTGTGACAACCCATTGCTAAGCAGAGCAAAAGGGGGAATTTGACTGAAAATGATACACAACTTTGAGATTTTGGCAAATAAAATAACAATATGCTATGCATCCTTAATCAACCCACTTTACTCTAATGACCCTTAAGAGTATTTGCTACTTACATATTTTTTTGCTGTTCAATATCAAACTAATTTCAATATCTGTCAACGGCAGCCACAGTAAAGGCAGTTTTTAATTCATTTTATTTACTAAGGGAAAAAAGCTACCCAACCCAAAGTAGCCCAGTGTGAAAATATAACTTTCCCAATTGTTAAAGTATTGTTCAATCAGATTTACCGTGATAAAGCATTTTTTTTAAATTCAGTTTCACAAGCCACATCCGAGTCTTAATAAAGCTGGACCTAGAAAATCAAGAAATCCCTTGAATGACTGCCTAACAACATGAAGGACAAAAATGGTTCAGTAAGCAACCGATCATCATCATCATCATCATCATCATCATCATCATCATCATCATCATCATCTTGATTTATAAAGCGCTTTCACAAGCCAAAGCTAAAACAGAGTGCTGTACATCTAGGAGGAAGTATCATCAAACAATAAATACAATCTATGAGTTGATACAATTTAATAATGCTAAACCAATTCATGCAAAAAAGAAAAGTAATGTAAAAAAGTTTAAGATAAGCATAGCAACAGCATAAAATAGCAACATAAAATCAATATAAAAACTGAAATTAAGACTCACTTTGGGTTGAAAGACAATGAATAAAGATGAGTTTTTAATACGGTTTTAAAAATGGATAGTAAAGGGGCCTGTCTGATATACAGAGGTAATGTGTTCCATTGTTTATGGGCCCCAACAAAGAAAGCTCAATCTCCTCTGAGCTTCCGTTTAGAGGTGGGTGAGATCAGGAGCAGCTGGTCAGCTTACCTGAGTGCTCGAGTAGGTGTATATTGGTGAAGAAGCTTGGTTAAATAAGGCAGGGCATTATCATTTAAAATCTTAAAAACAAACAATAAAATCTTAAATTAAATTCTAAAATGCACAGGCAACCAGTGAAGGGAAGCCAGAATAGGCGTTGTGTGCTCCCTTTTGTGTGTTCCTGTTAAGAGGCATGCAGCAGCATTCTGTACAAGTTGTAAAGGAAGAATGACTAATTCCAAGGTACAGAAATTTACAGTAGGCCTAATCTAGCCGCGATGCAATGAAGGCATGAATTACTGTCTCCAGCTGTTCTCTTGAGAGGATGGGCTTTACTTTAGCTAATTTCCTTAGGTGATGGAAACCGGACTTTACAGTTGCTCTTATCTGGTTGTCAAATTTAAAGCCGTCATCCATCTAAACACCAAGAGTTACGGCTGTAGTTGTAATATATGGGGCTAAGAAACCAAAGTCAATAGGTGGAGTTTTGCAAGAGCCACTGAGTCCAAACACAAGAACCTCAGTTTTTTCCTCATTTAATGTTAAAAAATGTAATGCCAGCCATGTTTTAACATCGCTGAGACATGATAAAAGTGAGTTTATAGACCAGCCATCTGATTTTTTTCAGTGGCGTAAATACTTGGCGTTCATCTGTATAGCAATGGTAGGAGATCCCATGATTTTTAAAGATCGATCCCAGGGGAAGCAGGTATGGCGAGAATAATAGAGGACCCAATATTGAGCCCTGAGGGACCCCACATGTCAGGATCACTGAGTTTAACAGAGAAAATTCTATAAGTTAAGCTCATAGCCACTCCAGGGCCATACCTCCGATGCCCACCTGGTCTTGTAGGCATGATAACAGGATGCGGTGATCTACTGTATCAAATGCAGCAGAAAGGTCTAACAAGACAAAAATTACATGTTCACCATTATCACATGCCGGGATATCATTTTGAACCCTCAACAGAGCCGATTTGGTGCTATGAAGGGATTTGAACAGAGATTGAAACGTGTCTAAAATATTAAATTTATCAAAATTATCTTTTAATTGGGTATATACAATTATCCCCAATATTTTTGATGGGAGTGGGAGTTTAGAAATAGGTCTAAAATTTGCTAGAACGGTGTGGTCCAGTCTGGGTTTTTTTTTATCAGGGGCTGAACCACAGCATGTTTAAAACTTGCTGGGACTATTCCAGATAGTAAACTTCTGTTAAAAATTAATAAAATCACATTCCTAAGTACAGAAAAAAACCTCTTTAAAAAAGCGGGATGGAAGGGCATCACATAAAGAGCCACAGGGTTTAATCGGATCGACCAATTTATTTAAAACAGATGAGGTCCCCAGTTCAAACTGGTTAAAGACAGTTGAGCAGGAGACACATATAGAGGGGTCAGAAACGGAATGTAAAAAAAAGCCCTCTCAAAGACACAACCTTATCGATAAAATTATCACATAACTGAATTGAAAACTCAATTTCCTCAGTGTTTGGAGTGCTTAAATAGGAGTCAATAACACTAAAAAGCACCTTAGGGTTGTGGCTATGGGAAAGAATCAGGTCTGAAAAATATCGTTATTTGGCTTCTTTAGCAATAACCTGATATTTCCGCCAACAGTCTTTGAAAATCTGTAAGGACACCTGCAATTTGTCCTTCTTCCATCTGTGTTCCGCCTTCTGACACTCCCTCCTGGCAGCTCTCATTTCTTCATTGAGCCAGGGTTCCGGTCTTGACTGTCTTATTTTCATTGGAGCTACAGTGTCCAATACAATCATACAAGAAGAATGGAGCCAGGAACTAAGCTCCTCAACATGAACTGAGGCAGGGATGCTGGATTGTCTCGTTCCAAAGAGATTCAGGAACAGATGATAAACAAACTCATTGACATCCGTCAAGGCCAATTTAAAGCTTTAGGATACCAACTAACCACAATCAGATCTATTATCCACAAAGGAAGAAAACATGGAACAGTGGCAAACCTTCCCAGGAGGGGCCACCCGACCAAGATTACTCTAAATGTGCATCAATGACACATACAGAAGGTCACAAAAAGACCAAGAACTAGTAAAGCACTATAGGTCTCACTTGCCTCAGTTTAGGTCAGTGTTCATGATTAAACAAGAAAGAGAATGGGGAAAATTGGCCTCCATGTGTGAGTTCCACACCAAAAACCAATGCTGACCAAAAGAAACACAAAGGACTGTCTCACATTTTCCTTGATGACCCTCAAGACATTTGGGAAAATATAATGCAGCCTCAAAAGACAAATGTGGAACTTTAAAAGTAACCCAGCATTTCAGAAAAATAATGTCATACAGTCATGACAGTCATACATGTTGATGGAAGTGTGATGGTCACAGACTTCTTTGTTGCTTCATGACCTGGATAATTTACCATAATAGATTAAATCATGAAATCTGCTCTCCAGCTGAAATTCCTGAAGGAGAAAGATCTGCCATCAGTATTGGACCTTAAGCTCAAGAACTATTGGGTTGGGCAGCAGGACAATGATCAGGTATGAGTGTGTGTGCATGGTTGTTTGTCCTGTGTGTCTCTGTGTTGCCCTGCGATGGACTGTTGACCTGTCCAGGGTGTACCCTGCCTCTCGCCCCATGACAGCTGGAGATAGGCACCAGCACCTCCCCGCAACCCTGCATAGGAATGATTGGTACAGAAAATGGATGGATGGATGTTTTAACCCCGTCATTCAAAATGTCCGACAACAAGAGATTGTAGCACGACCTCTGATACAGCTACAGATGTTAACAGAATGTTTGAGCGTCAAGACCGTTTGCTACAACATGAAGTTTAGGACAAGAGGATGCTCATAGGTGGATTGTGTAGAATTAACATAACAACTTGAATAGAATTTATTGATGTCACAGTGGGGTCACTCACATGTTAAGGTAGCATACTTCTCATAATCTGCCACAAAGATGGGTGCCCGCCGAGACTAAAAAGGTAGGTTTTTTGTTTACTGGGTAGGATCAAGTTTGGTCGCTTTCACGCCTGATTTGCTCCACGCCACACTCCACACGAGGGTCTTGGTTCGCTTGTTTGGAGCACACTGGAGTTTGTTTAGTTGTATTCACACTTGCGCAAAAGTTCCGGTCCAAGGGAGGAATCGAATTTGAGTTTGTTTTAAGCAAACTTAACGAGGCTGGTGTGAATACGCTCTAATTTAGATGCTCTGGTCTGACCTAAAACATGTTGTTGATGCTTGAAAACCCTCCAAGCTGGCTCAAGTAAGAACTCTGCAAAGAAGAGGTGACCACAATTCCTCCACAGTGATGTAAAAGACTTATTTACTGTGTTCCTTTGTTACGAGGTACACAAAGTAACACAGCAGTGTTCAACTGTTAACCCTTCATGCCGCTGAAACTTGTAAGATGGCTTCATCTCATACTGCTATATTACACTATTATATTTGTATACTGTATTTAACTATCTGAAGGCTCAATTATAAGCAATATCTCATTCCTCTATTTACCTCAGTGCTGCACTCTACCGCCACAACGCTTCCCACAGACGCAGTCGGAAACGTTCTTATTGGCTTATTGAAAACCGGAAGTTCTACTAAACATGCTCTGCACATAGCCCATCATTGCAAACAATGATAACAGGTTGTTTTCCCTTGATAAGTTAAATTTTAAAAAATGCATTTGGTATTCAATCCGATGATCTTTGTTTGGTATGAACATTTGTTTAAGGACATTTTATTGTGACAATAAACAAAGATTGAAAAAAATCTACAACGGGCAAATAATTATTTCACAGCAATGTCATTCTCCACATTATTCATGAAATTGTTGGATAAGCTGTAAACTCGACAACTGTCAGAAATCCAGAGTTACAAAGTCAAGTTTATTCTTTTAGTCTGAAGAACAAAATCATCAGCACCAAACACATAAAAATCAAGATTTTAAACTCTTCAAATCAGTTTAATTAGCCATTGTTATAACAATGAAACAATAAGGTGAAAAAATCTGTGAGGGAATTTTTCCCAAGCCAGCTCTCCTCCCTTTAAGCCACATTTTATTTCTTAGTATTGGCATCTGTAGAAAATAAAAGAAAACCACAGCCAGTGACGTGATTAGCCTAAGCAATGCCTTAATGAGGAGAGAAAAGAAAGTGGCAGTAGCTGGTACTTTAAAGTGTCAAAGTCTTTGTAGCATTGACTAGTTTATGATGCTGATGTCGAGCATCATACTCAATGAGGCTTTTGTCCCGGGCAGAGACCATGGCAGTGGGAAAACTGCCCACTCTTAGTCGGCAGGCCCATCCATCTTTCCATGAGGCCTTCCAGTCCCCTTTGCACCAAAACTCTTGTGTATTAAAGATCTTGCAGGTTAATGCGCTGGAAAATTGGCTTGCATTTTTATTTGGTGGAAGCCAGCTAAATGAAAGAAAAACAGCTCACAGAGGGTAGGAAAGAAGGAGAGAAAGAGAGAAAAAATATCTGGGGGAATGATTGTAGGAGTGGGACAGGCCATCAAGGATTGTTTCCTGTGACTTCGATAAAGGAGAACCCTATGTCTGACACGCCAGAGATGATATTGTGCTTGAGCCTAAGGATAACTCCATTCATTTATCATCAGAGGTTTTTTCTGCTGAAGTATTGACCTTTGTTCGACGTCTGTAAAAGGACATTAGAGATTACTTCAAATACTCGTTCCAAGAAAAAAACACAAAAGAAATGTTTTTCTGTCTTCATCTCCACATACAAAGACAACAGGATTCGTTTTTCTGTTTAGGGGTCACTTGTGTATTTTTTTCTATGACAAATTTACCTTGGAAAGGCTTAGTGACACATGCAGACTGCTTGTGTCACCCACATTTGTTTTTATGAAGGAGCTTTAGTACAGAACACATCAGCACGATCAATGAGTGTGGAGTGAATGACCTACTGGACACATTTATGGGTGTGGGAGGCTAATTAGGAACCACTTCCCAGGCTTGGAAAGACAAGTCCTTCGAACAGCTGCTGGTCAGCACCGGACTCTGTTCCTTAGGTCAAATTGGTGGCAGCTCGTCACGGACAGTGACACAGCTATAGGTCTAGAGAGGCCAATTTACTTAATGGCTAGCCCGAGGGCTGGGGACTCCCAGTATTTCTTTACTTGGACACTTGTAGATGACAGTGCAAGAGCCAAAATGATCCACTTTATCACAACCAGTCTCACAGGAGGGGCATATCCAAAGCTGTTTGGCTACTAAATCTAACAAGTATATTTGAAAGTGAGGTTTGTCAACCCAAGATTGTTTACTTTATTGTAATGCTACGCTAACCATTTAATTTTCTAAAGGGCACACAACAGTTAAAGACGGAAACATATTTTCACAAGGACTTAATGTCAAACATGGTCAGCGACATCAGCAATCTTAGCTGTACAGCTTTTCCTTTTTTTGTCAGGATTATGCCCCTAAAGGTCAGAATACTTTGGTCCCAGACCTCTCTTAACACACAGATGTTACAGTAACACAGGCAGGAAATCATGCCTAAACATCACCTCTGACCCCGTGTGTCAGCTGATCCACTGTCACCCCTTTTGAAATAGACTCTTGACTTCTATAAATTACCAGATTTTCCCACCAAGTCCATCCATTCATTTCTTCTGGCTCCAGCCATGTTCCACTGCGGACCTTGCGGTCAGCTAATAGTGATTGCACAGTTGCTGAAAATCTGTCCCCTTGGGTTCACTGAGGTCAAAGGGCTCACAACGGGGTCAGAGCCTGTCTTTATGCCTCTTCCCACCAAAGGCTTTGTGATGAATACAGAGCCCCAGGAAACAAAAAGCTTTCAGCAAAGACAAGCAACTTTGCTCAATACATCAGCACCACCTCTCACCACCAGCTCTCTGGTTAAAAAAACACACTTTCTAATAGAGATAATATGAGATTCAAGGGCAAAAAGATGCAAGAAACATTTGAAGCAAGAAGAGAAAAGAAATAAGGATTCAGTTAAAATAAAGAGAAAATAGGACAGGAATTAAAAAAAATCTATTATCATATTCAACTGTAAATAGCAAATTTAGAACCAAACATTTATGTACGTTTACCATATCTATAACTCTTTTTCCAATACCTATATTTACAATTATTACCAGAAAGTTAAGATATGGCAAATTTTTCTTTCCTACTTTGGAAAGTTAAAGCAGCCTCATAAAACCTCACTTCTAGGCCCATAACACCTTTCTTTCCATATAGGTGTGTTTGACCCTTTTAAAACTGTATCAGAAAACTAATAACCAACTTGGTCTCTAATCTGTGGCCTTTGTTCTCCTCCCCTCTGTAATGTGTTGCAGATTTTAAGTAAATGGCATCTGGCTAAAGGTCAGATTCAGGGGGCCCAGTGGGTGAAAGGTTGAATAACTCCAAGGAAGGTAGTGGCCAACTCTTAAGGGGGTTTGCAAACTTCTGTAAAGCAACTGCTTCTCTATACCCACCTGTCAAATATTTAAAAATGTAGGTTTTATTTTTACTGTGCCTTAAAAAGTATTCACACCCTCTTCTCACCCTCAACTACAAACTTAAGTGTTTTTTGGGGGGAGATTTTATGTCCAACTCAACTTTGCACAACTTTGTTAAAGAGCATACTGCAGGTTAAATATTTTCTGAAATGCATATAAAATGTTGGCCAAAAATTATTATTTGAAACATTTATCAAGGGTATTTTAAATTTCAAAATGCATTAAGGCACACATTTTAATTTAAAAGTTTCATAATCTTGAACTCTGATGTAAGAGGGGGGTCATCTGCTATGCGCTGCCACAGCTCAGTAGGTAGTTATCAGGTGGAGCAATCATGTTATCGAAAGTCAATGTGTTCACTATTTTTGGATTGAGTTAATTTTTATCAAAAATTGTAAATTATTGTGTTTGCTGTACAAACACCAGCCTGTCAGGACATTAAGTCCACTGGTTTCCCCCCCCCAAATAAATTGGCACTATAGCACTGGGTGCGTTTGTGCAGCTGAAACTGCACTTAACCTCTGCTTTGGATATGAGAAATGTGGTTGTTTGTGGTGCCCACTTTAGACAGGAGGATTAAAATCCCAGCAATATGATGGAGTTTTACACGGGACACTGAAGCAAAGATCAGGCGCAACACACAAGGCGCAGTGCCTTCGGTGCTTACAGCTTTATTGGGACTGCTGTCAAGCGGCTGCTTCTGGACCTGCTGCAGGCGGGTGACACGATGACGGATCGATCAGAGGTTCAGCTCCATGCAGACGGGATATGTGCATTTTAAGTCTTGTTGTCTAACATCTGCTAATTACAGTTTTGTTGAAAGAATGATATCAAAAATTAGGAGCACTGTAATCTGTGGGTTGTAAAAAAAAAAAAGTAAGGCTAGCTTGCAGCACTCAGGCTAATAACGTTAGCTTCTCTTAGGATTGTTTTGTGTTGGCCATTAATCCTTCCCCTGCTCTCTCTCTGCTCTCTCGGGCGCACAGTAGGCTCATAGCTGTATGGTTGTGGTCCATCATATGTCAGAGCCGGCATTAAAACCCATAGTTTTCTATTAATCGAGCTGACAGGACTCCCTTCGCGACGTCACTTCCGGTCTGGTAGAGGTTAAATCTTCTCACAAAATCAACTCCAAAAGTGAAAATAAATATTGTATGAGTACATTTTTACTTAGAAACGGTTCCTATTACTCTATATTTCTGTAAACACTGGTTTAAGGCGGACTTGCTAACCTGCAACCTGCATTTTTTGTTAAAGGAAATTCATCCATAGTTTGTATACTGTATCAATACAAATGTATAATTATAATACAATATCCCAAGCTTTGAACATCCCGAAGCTGCATTATGTAATATTTTTGTTAAAATAAACGGATTTTTGTAAACTATAGTCAATTCTCTCATGTCCTGATGATATGATTGACTGTAGTACTTTCTGCCATAGTGGCATGTGAAGGTTGTAATTTCATTTATTTTGAGGTGATTCGGGTCCTAACAGCCAGGCATGCTTGAAAGAGCACGTTCCGTGAAATAATAACACACATACGTACCCGTGTATGCACGTTCACAATGAGGCGGTGTTCTCCGTCAGTTAGCTACTAGATAAGCTAAGCTAGCCAGCACCCCACACAAACTCCACATAAGTCAAAGAAGAGAAGTGTTTTGTCCAGTGCTACAAAAAGAGCATAAATGGCCTCTGACAGTCGTAGGACTCGAACTAATGAGCACGTGCTTGAATGTCACAGAAGTGCACATTTAGCTGAGTCCTCTAATGGCCAAATGGTGGCAGCACTGTCAGCAAACTCTTAATGTTTGATCCATTATTTGAAAATAAGAAGAGCATGGGACAACTGCAAGCCTACCAAGAGGTGACTGTCCACCAAAAAAGTGAGCCTGATAAGGAGAGTCTGAGGAGCAGCGAAGGAGTCCATAGTAACTGTGGAGGAGCTGCAGTTCAGGTCGGAGAATATGCTAACAGCACAACTGTTAATCATGCAAGAAGAAAGCATTCAAATGAAAGAAAGCCCTGAGAAACAAAGCTTACAGTTTGTCACAGTCCATGCTGGGGAAAATATGCAGAAGAATGAACTATCTCCAGATAAGACCAGATTTGAGCATTTTTTGCCTGCATACAAAATGCCATGTGGGGGGGGGGATTAAGATTGTACACTAACCTAAAAACACTTATCCTCACTGTAAAACATGCTGGTGGAGGTACTATGCTGTGCTTCTTCCACGTGTTTTTGAGCCTAAACCTTAAAACTGATTTTCACAGATTTTCCTGATTCAATCTGAGCTTGTGGTATTTTGCAAAAAAGAAAGGGCAGATGTTTCAATCCTTAGTTGTGCAGAGGTGGTAGAGGCATAAACCATATTACATACAGGGGGTTGGATTGCAAATTCACACCACATTTTTCAGATTTTTAAATGAAAAATAAAATTGAAAAACAATGTGTCTGTTTTCTTCAAATTACATGCCAATTTCGGTTGATCTATCACAAAAAATCCCCCCAAAAATGCTCCTAAGTTTGTGGTTGGTAGTGCATTTCAGCAAGTTATGAAAGAACAGCATTTGGCAGACTTTCTTATACTACAATAATATTTGATTAAGGTTTTAGGGCCTGTCTGTTTATGCTTTATTGCCGTTTTGCAGTTCCCATGCTTAATCGTTTAGTTTTAATATATTGTTCTTAAAATATCAAATCCAAATTTACAACATTGTTACAAAATGTAATTATTTCTCTGCCCTCCTGTCTGTAGGCAAAAAGTAATAGACTACTTTCTGTCAATTCATTTCTGTTTGTCTTCTTGCAAATTAACATAAAATAATAAAAAGCTGCGTTTTATATTAATTGTATTCATCTGTTTATTTTACAAATGACTGAGCTGTTCCAGAGGTCATTATGTTGTGTGGCGTAGCTGCTGTCGGTTTATTGTTTTTACAGCTTTTAAAAATAAGTGAAGGTAAAAGTTTGCCGACAGGATCACAGTCTCGAGTTCGCAGGTGTGTAAAATGGAACATGCACTTTTCCTCTAAATTAGGCATCGAGGTCTTGGAGAGAGTGGCCGGGAAATTAGCGGAATAACCGGTTGATTCTAACCAGATGATTGCTTCAGTTGGACACCAGAGAGTTTTCATTAGGTCTCTAATTTACGAGCCTCCCTCTGCATTCCATCCCAGCGTCCAGCTGCCCCCAGGTCTTAAAGACCTCCTGTAGCCTTTGCCCTCTGCAGACGTTCCTAACAAAGTCACACACTTTAAAATACACAAGTTGTAAACTAAAAGTGTTAAACCTGACAACAATCAATATTTGGATGCAATCTTCATGCAGCTGTGTTATGCATACTTGCAGACATTAGGTCTCTGCTTGACCACTATGCAGTTTGTGTTGATAAAGTCATAAAACCTCTTCTGCTGGAGTTTACTGCCAAGTTTGACCTAAAGTGCTTGTAAAGTTTTACACTTGAGCTCTCGTTTCTGAAGGAAAGAACACACTAGAAATCTGCATTTGTTTATATCACTTTCAATCTCTCCACAAAATTATTAAATTCTGTTTCAAAGGTATTAAAACTGATTACTGATAACAGAAATGGAGTGTCTTAAATTATTTTTAAGCTTTAAAATGTTGAGAAAGCTTTTTCCAAGACTTTTCACTTACACTTTTTTTACTAACAATAACATCACCAGGGTTGTTCTAATGACTGATGACGTGTACATTTTCAGCCACTGCTTGGATTGTCTGTGAATGAACATGGGTGAGCGCTCCGCTGGCTTGTACAACTTTTTTTTTTTTTTACTTAAAAAATCTCTAATATACAAGGAGCATTTTTTTTCAACTTAAAATAAAAAATCTATATATATTTTACCTTGAACTATGCTGTTTGTAAACACTGCAGAGGATGGAGGCAGGCCATGTGCCACTGCTAATGATGTTGTCGAGAGGGGAGGGTAGACTACAGGAGACCCCATGCTGCTGCTTAACTCTCTCTTAGCTGGCAGGTCATGTGTGATTAAGAGGTTTGTGTTACCTGCAGGCCTGCTGAGGAAGTTTTCCCTGGAGGAGAGTTTGTCCCTTCCACCTAATCTGAAGTGGCCCCGAATGAATGTAGCACCACTTGCCAGTAATTTTATCATGTTTCTTTGCTCCTACAGGGAACTCAGTGAGGTGTCATATTCAATTTAGAAACCAGGCTGGTCATTTCAATTGATGCTGGTTACACTGTATATTTGAACTGATTGGATTTTTCTTTAACAATAATTATCTAAGCAATGTAAATTTCAGAAAGTAAGTGGTCAAAGAAAAACAGAATTTAAATTTCTATACACAGAATGTTTCTATTTGTTCTGAATATAAAATAAAAAAGACAATCAACGATTATTTATGTAATTACGATGTAATGTTATGTAATTACTATCATAACATTATAAACCTGCCAATGGATTTTAAATGAGCATCCAGAAAATGTCCACCTTCTCTGTTTTTTTCATTGCCCAAGGATCATAAATAGTTTTCAAATTGTCCCTGAAACTGTGTCCAATAGTGATTACAACTGGAATCATGCTGTGTTTGTGAGCAGTGGAGCGGGGGAGGAGATGACAAAAGGAGGGAAAGAACTGAGGCAGAAGTCAGATACGAGGTGGCGTGTGGGACAAAGAAGATGGATCAATATGAGACATTTTTAACCGCGAAAACATTCCTTTCATGTTTTAATGTTAATAAATGAGCTCTGGTGGGAGGATTATGGTATTTAAAAGTTGTTAGTAAAGAAACAGGTCTATATCCACATGCAGAGCACCAGTTCTTAAATCAGATTCCTGGCCATCAGTTTAATTCTTTGTAAGTTCAGGTTCAGCCTCTGAGCCATTTGTGTAAATGCAACCATGCAACCATTCACTCAGTTGGAAACAAATATTCATCCATTTGTTATGATTATTCCATTAGCCAGGAATGTAATGTCCAATTGAGATAGGATGTCTCTTCTGCAAGGGACTTCTGGTCAATATAAGCAGCTAAGCTTTAATACTTAATAAATAAACAGAAAAAAAAAGTTAAATATGAAAACATCAAACACTATAACACAAAACAAAGTAAATAGAAAAATCATCTCAACAAAAGACTGTATTTAGATTTTTTTAACATTTATTTAAAATGTAAAAAAGTATTTTGTTTTTGTTTCATATCAAACATGATTAAAAATAGACCACAGATCAACACAGTCCAAAGTGTAAATATTGATAGATGTTTATTTAAAAAGATATCTAATAAAAATATAGGAAGACCATTAGTAGTGCTGTCCATTCTTTTAGATTTTTCCTTTTTTAAAACTGAGTGCCTTGAGGGAGTTATCAATGGCAGGTATACACCAACTGCTCAAAACAACTGTCTGGGGAACCAGGCTTCCAGAAATTCCAAACAATATTTTTATTTCAATATGCTTTCTCGTGTATGAATATTCCGTCATAAGATCCAGAGATCATATTGACTGGAGGAACTTAAATCTCTTTCTTCAAGTTTGAGGCCATCTAACATTTAATTCTAGTTGTATGTTCAGCTACGAATTGCTACGAATTGCTTCAGTGAAAGAATTTAATAAAGAATAAAGCGTAGCAATTACTTTCACCCTTTAGCTAAACCCCCCCTACAAGCACCAGAGTACTTGTTGTTCTTCAACTCAAGAGCATCAGGGAGACAACTAATACTGTCAGCATGTTGAGCTGTTGTGGTGCTTTGAGTGGGAGAGGCAGAACCAGGGGAGCCCCAAACAGGACAGGGCTGCAAGTTCCGCCAGCTGCACCCTGTCTTTGAGGCGGGGATGAAGAGCTGCTCATTGAGGTTGGCAAACGCCGCCTCGTAAACTTTCCCCTGTCTCTCCCTTTGATTTTCCTTGGACATCTGCCTGGCCCTCCCATCAGGAATGTGCAGCAGCTGTTTGGTGCAAGTGTCTTCACCGTGTGAACCCGGGCCTGTGCACGGGTCCTGGCTTAATGAATTGAGCCAATTCAAACTGAGTCGCCTGGGACACCGGGCTCTGGTGCATAACTCGGCTCCCAGGATGACAAGCAAGCTCAGTGAAGGAGGCTGGGAAATGTATATTATAGAGGTTAACCATTTGCCCTCGTACTGTAATTGGCTTAGATTGTCTAGCGACTGGATTTGCAGGGACAGAACCTGCACCATGCTTTAGTGCAATAGTTCATCTGAAACCGACACGATAGTGTGGTCCTATGTGTGTGTGTTGGTCTGACAGAGAGAGAGAATGTGTAAACAAAGTGAAGCACGTCGACACACAGCAGATACACAGTAAAAACACAGCAAAGTGTATGAGGCTAATTTATCTTGTTTAAGTGTCTGTTAAACTGCAGCGTCTTGTCACTGTGGATAAACAGGTTGTACAACAGTGCCAGTGAGAGTTGTGAAAGTCTGAAATGCTATACAATGTATTTATTATAAATTAAACTAAAAATCAATGTTTAATCAATTGAAGCACCATAAGTGGTTTTGTCATGAGACAGTTATTCTTAATGGACTTTATTAGAAAATTTCTCAGCCCATAATTGAGTCAGTTACACACATCTTTTTTGCTGTAAGCCAATAAACCCTTTTACAGTTATGTGATGACTAATGCACCACCATGCAACAAAAATACAGAAAAAAACACCCAACAGAGCAAAACAACAAAAATGGCAGTGGCTAAGAAACAGCGCTTGTTTAAAGCGGTTTTGGCATCAACTTTGGACGACTTATACTTTGGATTTTCTTTGAGAGATGAGCAGATAGTGGCACTTAAGTCATTTGTTTCGACTGCCCCGTTGACTGATTTCTATCACTATGAATATGTCAAATTTTTCAATAAAGGTTATCCTAGAAGTTTTACATGGTGTTCCACAATTGGTACATGTGAAAAACTTGTCTTCCATATTACAACACAAAATACGTTTTACAAATGTGAAACATATACATTGCAAAAGTAAAAGGGATTGTCAGTGTGTTTTACATGTCACTACAATTTTCATATGTGAAAGATAGACCTAAACAATACAAATTGTGTTTCGCATGTGGGTGGAGATTCAACGTGTGAAACACAGTTTCCCATCTTACTACCTGATGTGATGTGCTCATGTTAAATATGTCAGAAAACATTTTGCCAGTTAAATGGTTTACCACTTTTTTTATGTGGTAGAACATTCACATGTAAAACACGTATTTAAATTCTCCCTAATAATAAACTTTCTACATGCAAAAAACATTAGTAAAAACTTTTCAAAATGAACACTAACATTTTTATCAGTTCTTTGTTGTAAAATAACGTAAAAGAAGACAAAGTAATAGTCGTTTTTAGTAATATCCATATCAAATTATATTCCCCTTGTTTAAAAATATGTTTTTTGAGATTTGAGAAAATGTTTGGAGCCCATTTTGTTTAATTTACACTACTTCATCTAAGGAAAGAACATAATTGGTCTGTTTAGAAGTATTAGACTACGTTCACACTACTGGTCTCAAGGCTTGATCTGCTGTTTTTCCGAGGTCCTATTTTTTTGTGTGTTATTTTATATTACAATTTAAATCTGGTGAGAATTTTCATACACAAAAGAATGTCACCCGCATCATGTACTGTTTATGTACAGTCAGTAAATATGGATGCAACACGTCAGTGTGCATGTATTAGTTCTGAAGCTGAGCAGTCAAAGTAACAAAATTACTATGCATTTAAACAACTTTGTTTGACATGCTTGAGTTGTCTATTGTACAAATTTAATCTTAAAGCTTTACACCTCCTTCAGCGCAACAATATGATCTCTGTCACACTTTCAGTGCCAGTAAGAGTTGGGTGAAAACCGATTGAGGACCACATATGAAAATGGCCAGGGGCTTATAGAAAAAAAATATGTGTGCTGTTCTGACTGTCTTTCAGTAATATTATATGGGTCACATATCAGCAAATAAGTCTGATTTGGGCCACTTTTGCATTAAGTGTGAACATAGTCACTTGTTTGCACAGTGAGGACTATCTTCAGCATTCCAGCTGTCTCATATGTGATGACTGTAGCTTAGTATAAAAAGTAGTTATAAACTGTAGGTTGTAAGTTTCATTGCGGATCTGTGTGTGTGAGCATTTGTGGATGCAGCAGCTTGAAAATTATTTGTTTTTCTAGTGCTTTGTGTTGTTTCATTAGAAATGGGTTTCACATGTGCAATGTATGGGTTTTAAATTTAATACCAAAGATATTATTTAGAAATTTTCATGTGCTTCACACATACCATCAACATGTTCCAAAATGGCATGTCCCACTTGCAAAACACAAGTTTTGTCATGTCATTTTAAAATGGGAAATTTCACATGTGCTTCATCACATTCACATGGGATCTCATTTTGCATGGGAAATTCATGTGTTTTGCTTTTATAAGGGTATGTCAAATATTGAAGCAAAATAAAAGTCCAGACACTAAGCAATGTTCACCCAGACTTAACTCCAGATAATGTGAATGGGGGAGTGATGGTGCTTGTTTGTTCAAAGGATGAAATTAGGAAGATTCATTGAGATAAACAGTGCTGGGACATCGCCATGATTGTAAAGTCAGGGAGTCTTTGTTTTAGGAATTTTCCTACAGCTTTTCGGAAACTTAAAAGCTTCTCTTGCTGACAACTTTTAAAAGAAGCATTTAGTCATCTAGTTTAAAGTGTTTTTTTCAAGGAAATGTGTCTAAATACTGTTGAGTCTTCTGTGTTCATTTGTTTTTGCTGTTTTTTTTCCCTTTCTGTGTATTCCTGTGTGACCGTCCACGCATTGCAGTGAGGGGAACTCCATGAGCCATGATGAGTTGTTTAAAGTCTAATCAAAAACTAACAAGTCCCTGGTTATTTGTTTCTGCCTCAATACTTGAGAGTTCCCAGATGTTGTTGAAGGCAGGGAGTAGATTGTTTATACAGCGGCGAATCTCTTCCAAACACACACATTTTATCAGCCTTCATGGCTATCTATCAAGGGAGGCACAAGTTACAGTTTTTCTGCAGCCAGGCAAGCACAAAAGCCCTTCAGCAGCAAATTACAACTCCCACCCCACCTGCTGAAGCCAGCGTGCTGGCGGCGCAATGTTCAGACGGTAACCTGCCTCCGATCGATCGGTTGTTGTTGCAGCTGTGCTCTGGTTGATGGTTTATTTAAGCAGCTCCACATGCTTGTTGAGGGGAAGGCAGCTGAATACATAAAACAGCTCTCAGAACCACTTTGTGGTCCGGCTAAGAGTAAATGGAATAATAAAAACCAAATGGTTTCATTGCATGTTGTGGGATCATAAATCCAGGAAGTTGCTTTTACCTTTAGGATCCAAAGTGTGCAACATTTTAAGTTCTGGATGGGAATTAAAGGTATCCAGGCTGAGCTTGATAATGGTCATAGTTTCATCTTTTTTAACATCAGTAGTTATATTGAAAGGAATTTCTCTCAACAAATGATGTGAATCAATTTACGTACCCTAATAACAGATAATTAGGGACAAGTATTCAGGAGTTTTTCCAATGAAATGAAATAGCGCTAAAACAGAACTATAGCAGAATCCATGTTGAACTCTGCTGTAATTTCAGTCCTCTGTTTAGTCAGCTAGACTTCAAGGTCAAGCCTTGACTCTCTTCTGAGAGGTCAGTGACATCCCATGTCTATTCACTCTGTTTCCTTCCCTTCAGCTAGAGGGGAGGATGTATCCCTAACTTCCTGCTGCCATACACACAGACAGGAAATTAGTCATTTGCTGTGCTGTGCCTGACATTTTAAACGTTCAAAGCTACATTCTAAAGGACTGCTTGCTGATAATCTCTGTTCATAATTCAGATGTTACTTTATAATACTGATCATCAGCATAAATCTTGTAGAGTAATTCATAATTTCATGTATGAATATATATTAGTTAACTAGTTACTGTGACTTGCATTTGGTTGTTAGATCACTTAGTAAAATGTACTAGGATTCTGAAAGAGAATATCGGTCATGTGACCTACAGGTGTTAAACAATCATTGCTGAAATGTTACATTAGTGGCTTGAAAATGAAAATGTTAAGTGTTTTTTTGACAAGTCATTTAATTGGTTTTATTTCATTTCATTGTTCTTGAACTGACAGGTATGACATTACTGGTCTCACGTGTTTTGCACATATTTTTTGTACAAATCTAAATCTGAAAAAGTCTGATGTGCAATTGAATTTACCCCCCTTCTCTCTAATAGTCTGCCTGTGAGTAAATTGACCTCAGTATAAATACAGATGCTTTATAAAGGCCTCAAAGGCTTCTTAGAGAACATTAGTGAACAAACAGCAAAGACGATGCAACTCAGCAGACAAATAACCATGAAGGAACTATAGCTCAGGTGCAAGAATCTGACAACAGGAAAACCATTACTCAAACATTCTCTAAATCTGGCCTTAATGGAATAGTGGCATAATGAACGGTATTGTTAATAGAATGCCATCATCTCTTTGCAGTTTGTTTAAAGCCATGCAGGGGGAAAATATAAAACAAATAGAAAAAAAATACTCTGATGCATTGAGACCAAAATTGAACTTTTACGATCATATTCCAGCAGGACAACGACCCTAAACATACAATCTGAGCTAGCACAAACCTATTTAGATCAAAACCTTTTAAAGTGTAGAATGGCCCAGTTAAAGTCCAGACCTAACTCCAGTTAGGAATATGTTGCAAGAAAATTGCAGTTCACAGATGTTCTCAGTTTTACAAAGTAAAAATAAATTTCATCCTGAAAAGCTGTTAGTGACATAATCCAAAAGACCTACAGATACCCAGTGGGGTTAGACTTTTATTTGGAAAAAAATAATTACAACCATGTATCCTTTTCTTACCACTTAACAATGATGTAGTACTTTTTGTGTCTCTATCACATAACATTTCAATAAAATAAAATACATTTGTGGTTGACAAAATCTAAAAATGTTTGAGGAATATCCCTTCTTTTGAAAGTCAGTGTACGCATGAAGACAGTAAACACTGGCAGCTCTTCAAACATTTAGCAGATGCTGATATCATAAATTAGTCCATAACTGAAAACTTGTTTTTCACTGAAACAAAAGCAAAGAATAACATTAATGGCTGATCCTGGTTGGGAAAAAGGATTTGCTCCAATATCAAATTGCTTTGGTAACAGTTTGTTTTTATCAGTTGGCTCCACTCATAGTGCTTTAATTTCCAAATAGTTCATCTAATCAAGTGTTCGAATTTGGGCCAAGTATTTTTGGCCTGTCTTTTCCTAAGCGCACTTGCTAGCAGAATTGTATTTTCCTTTTTTTTTTTTTTTTTTTTTTTTTACATTTTGGCATTTGGTCAGGATAATAACTGTTTGTTTATTTTTTCTAACATAAATCATATTAACTAAACATGGCCTCCTCCTCCATGTTAATGGAAAATTGATATGAAAATTCTACTATATTTATATTGATGTTTTTCTAACTTAATTGGCTGTCTTTTTGCAAGTCTTTTTTTCCACAGTTTTTATTTCTATAAAAGCAAAATATCAACAAAAAAAAAGAATTTGTGTCTTGGACTGTCATCTTTCCAACCAGACATCAGCTCTGTAAACAGAAGGAGTCTTGTCACAGCCTTCTGCTATTTTTCAGTATAAAATTATCCTTGAACTAGAAGAGTTTTAGGGTTGCAAATAGAAAAGATGTGACTTAGGGGTCGGAAAAGCACATTTTCATGACCAGGATAGGCTTTGCATTAGCAAAGCCTTATAAAAGGAGGATGCCATAAAAAAGGGAAGAAAAACCCCCAAAAGTAATTTATATCTTTGCAGCATTATGATGAAATGCTCAGTGATTGAACTACAAATCATCTGTGATGAGGTTAATGGTTCTTAGGGGCAAGGTTTTTAACAAACTCATAAAAAATGAATGTCCCGATCAGGATTGCATTGTCCCAGATAGAAATCCAAGTAATTTAAGGAAATTACTAACAAGTTCCAGCTCTATTCTTCATTAAAATCAATGTCATCCATATGCTGAAAACTAAATGGATTTAATGTGAAGTAAACATACACCCTGCATTTAATCAATATTACATAGTCTACATTACTATTTTGATTGTCTTCTTCTCAGCTGACTCACTAATGATGGTCTGGGCACTGCAGTATGTACTTCTCTTGACGGCGACAGATATCTTTCCCAACAGTAGTTTTTATATGAGACAGCCTTTTGTTTCTAAACAAATATGTGGCTCAACATGTACAGCTACAGTCCTCTCATATTCCATTCCTTTTAACATGTCTTCATGTGAAGCAGTTTGTTAAAGGCTAATGCTAAAATGCTACTTAATTTTGGCTCGACTTGTTGATAATTTGGATTGATACATATTTCAATGGAGATAAGTCAGTTCAGAGGGGACAAAACAATAGGACATCTTTCCATTTCCTGGAAAGTGCACGCAGAGCAGGTCACATGACACAGACGGACAGGAAGTTGAAGCACCCAATACAGTCTGTTTCCTTCTGAGCACTAAGTAAAGAGTGAAAACAGTTATTTCAGGAAAATCCAGATTTGTTAGAGCCAACATATTGTGTAAAACTTATAAGACACTTTCAATAGCTATAAACACTGTTGTGTTTTTTAATGGATGTGTAAAATACTGCTCCTCACATAAAATCACACACAGCATAAAAATGATAGATATCTGGAGCTGAGTCCAGCCAGGGACTCCAATAGTGATCATTAAAAAACATTCTGATCTAGGTTAATATAGGAATGAAATTTGGAAAAGAAATGGGGAAAATAAAATCACAAGTTTTTCTCTAAATGACAGGATTATGAAATTAAATCTAAGACTTGCATGTGCTTCTTCTCTGTGAGGCACAAAATGTGATTGAATCTCAGTAATTGAGGATGAATGGAATATCCATCCATCCATCTTCTTCCGCTTATCCGGGGTCAGGTCGCGGGGGCAGCAGCTTAAGCAAAGAGACTCAGACTTCCCTCTCCCCAGCCACTTGGGCCAGCTCTTCAGGATGAATCCCTCTCGATGTGGAGGAGTTGCAGCTCGACTCTAAGCCCCTCCCGGATGACTGAGCTTCTCACCCTATCTCTAAGGGAGAGCCCAGACAACCTGAGGAGGAAATTCATTTTACCCGCTTGTATCCGTAATCTTGTTCTTTCAGTCAACACCCAGAGTTCGTGACCATAGATGCTTTCCGTGCTCACCATAGCACTGAGAGTACCCACGTCAAAGTTTTCAATGACATCCGCATAAATACAGACTGTGGTAGAACCACAGTGCTAGTACCTTTGGACCTCAGCAAAGCATTTGACACAGTTAAATATGATATACCATTCAAATGACTGGAGAGCTGTGTCGGTTTTTCTGGTACAGTACTTGGCTGGTTTGAGTTTTACCTAAAGAACAGGGACTTCTCTGTTTCAATAGGAAACTTTTCATCAACACGAACAGATATCACATGTGAGGTGCCCCAGGGCTCCATCCTGGGGCCCCTTTTATTTAATATCTACATGCTCCCACTAGCCCAGATTATAACAACCAATAACATTAGCTACCATAGCTATGTAGATGATACTCAGCTCTACATTAGAATGTCACTTGGTGACTTTGAACCCATCCAAACCCTAAGTAAATGCATCAAGCAAATCAATGGATGGATGTGCCCTAACCTTCTCCAGCTAAACAGAAACAAAGTAGAACAGTATCTACTTTTGGACCTAAAGAGGAACAATCAAGACTCAGCACACAGCTTCAGTTAATACAACTAGAAACTACTGATCAGGCCCGAAATCTAGGTGTAGTAATGGACTCAGACCAGAACCTCCAGGGTTACATAAAGGGAATAACAAGGTCAGCCTTCTTTCACCTGAAGAACATTTCTAGGATTAAAGGACTGATGTCGCAACAGGACCTGGAAAAACTCATCCATGCGTTTAGTCAGATTGATTACTGCAACAGCTTCCTCACAGGTCTGTCTAAAAACTCAATTAGACAGCTGCAGCTGATCCAGAACGCTGCTGTTCGTGTCCTCACTAGCTGCCTTTGAGTGATGTTTTCATGTATCATATGTTTTGTGTGTGCTTCATGCTTTATTGCTGTTTTTACTTTATCCTAAATTATTGTCTGCTCTTGAGTAATGTTTCAACATGTCATATGCTAAGTATATGTTTTATGCTTTATTGCTGTTTTTACTTTATCACCTAATCCTGTAAAGCACCTTGAATTACCTTGTTGTTGAAAGTTTGCTCTACAAATAAAATTGCCCTGCCTTGCCTTGCCTATCAAATGGCTGTTTTAGAATTTTCTGAAAAATGTGCACAACTTACTCACTTACTCACTGTGGTTTAATTAATTCAAGTTATTTTTTAAGCTATACTTTCTCGGTTTCTTCCTGTCATAATCGTCGCCAGTTGTTTGTGAAATATTATTCCTAGTTTTTACAGTGCAATCCACTGTTGTAAGTCCTTTTACCAAGCATCCCGTTATCCAAACAACTAAAATTTTTGTGATTGCAATAAATGCATCATGTGAATATGATACTTTATTATGAGTTAGTTTCAGTCGTTCAGATATAGGTAAAATGTAGTTTTAAATCTTTTGCATTGTTCTTATAGGAAATATAATTTTAATTTCATCCCTGAAATTGTCTTAAGAAGAAAATCGGGTGTCCTTTTTAAAACCCAGGACATATGTTTCACTGCACGTAATATAGCTTCTGTTAGCAATGCAGGCCTTTGGAGGAAGCAAATCAGAGAATTAGTAAAGAGTCTGATACTCTGATACTGTTGGTATTTCCGTAAACTCCCAGGAGTTCAAGACTGGCCTATATCTGAAGGCTGAAAAACATTGCTGGAGTGTTAATTTCTATGCAGAAAACAAGCTCATTTTAAGGAGACATTGAATGTTCCAAAGAACAGCTTGTCCATCCTTTAATCAAAGATATATTGGCTTATATTAGCCTGACATTAGATGGAAACAGTAACCTACATTCTAATGTCCAGTTAAAGCAAGACCAAAAGTAGGGCCCATCATTTATAAGTGATGAATCATACAGCATTACAATACCTACTCTGCATTGATGCACAGATTAAACTCTGCGAGGCAAATAGAAGACTTCATGCAGCTATTTTTAAAAACTTTATTTTTGCAATCCCAGGTCTATATCAAACTATTCATAAAGTTATTTTATCATCTGCTGCAATCAGATTTGCTTCCACATATGTATACATAGACAGAGGATGATTTTCTTTAAAATGAAAAATGACTTTGATGAAATATTTTTTCTTTTCATTGCTTTGTAATCATTTTACAAAAAAAAATGTTTTGCATTTTATTCTATTTATAATTTTTGGTGTTGACTGTTATTCTTTTAATGAATCTTTTAGCTAAATTCTACTGTACTGTACTGTTGTATACACTTGGTATACATTTGATTTTAGGATTTCATATTGTCAAGCATTCTTTAACCAGCAAATGGCCAACCATTTTAAACTTAAAGCTATCTTATCCTTTGCTTCCAATTAGTAAAATAATTAGACCGCATAGGATAAATTTCCACAGTTATGTCGATGATACACAACTATATTTATCCATAAATTCAGATGAATCCAGTCAGTTAGGTAAATTACAGGCATGTCTGGAAGACATAAAAACCTGGGTGACGCTAAACCTTTTTCTCTTAAATTCAGAAGTTGTCTTCTTTGGACCAGAAGCTCTAAAAAAGAAACTGCTTAACCAATTGCTTCATCTGGATAGTATTAAATTGGCCTCCAGTAATAACTGCGTTATTTTTGATCAAGACATTACATACAAATCCCATATTAAACAGGTTTCAACGATTTCCTTCTTTCACTTCTGGAATATTACTAAAATTAAAAACATCCTGTCAAGGAGTGATGCTGAGAAATTAGTCCATGCATTTGGTACCTCAAGGCTGGACTGTAATTCTTTAATATCAGGAAATCCACAAAATGTAATTAAAAGCCTTCAGTTGATCCAAAATGCAGCAGCAAGAGTTCTGATGAATATTAAAACGAGAGATCATATTTCTCCTGTTTTAGCCTCCCTTCATTGGCTCCCTGTTAAATCCAGAACAGAATTTAAGATCCTTCTTCATAAATCAGAGATCTGATCGTTCCATATGTTCCTAACAGAGCACTTCGCTTTCAGACGGCAGGTTTACTGGTGGTTACTAGGATTTCTAAAAGTAGAATGGGAGGCAGATCTTTTAGTTATCAGACTCTTCTCCTGTAGAACTAGCTCACAGTTTTAGTCCATGAGACAGACACCCTGTCCACTTTTAAAGACCCACTCCAATCATTAAAAATGGTGAGCAATATTGGAGCTATCCACCCATACAGTTTTGAGCCAAATGCCAGCTCGGACAATGAGCAGGAAGACGTACATAGATTTTGTCATCTCCAGCACTGCAACCCGCTACAGCATACAGGTGTTGATCTCCCATCGTCTTCTCTGCTCCTCAGAACCTGATCGGGCGGGGCAGAGCGGAGCAGAAGCTTGTAGCCCGCCCAGTGCAGTTGCTAAGTCACAAATGCAGTCTGTTTTAGACGGCCTTTTAGCGTCTGCTACTGATTGACAGCGATTTGAAAGCAGAAATACTCAGAAATGCAATTTTGAGCTTAATTTTAGATATGTCCTCTGGCATCAGAAAAATGCCACAAGAACATGTTAACAACATGAAAAACACGATTTTCATTGGAGTGGGTCTTTAAAGTGTAACTGAACCTCATGAAAAATCCTAACCCCGCCCCCAGACAACGTTTGAAAAATTCTACAAAGTGGGCAGTGCCAGGAAGCACGGAGGGGTATGGCAAAGTGTGGAGGATGAGCGGAGGGGGGAACAGGGGTGTGTTCAGGAGGACAGTGACAGCTCGCTTAATCTGACACTTAAACATGGACAGTGACCAAAGCGACGTTGGCAGTTTTGCGACTGATCGATCTGATCAACATTCATCTGTTTTGAACGTTAGCCTATGTTAGCATTACCACTCAGAGACTGGACTCCTCCTGTCTCCGTCTGCCTCGGTGGCACCAGCCTCGACCTCGGGCAGCACTGACTCAGCGCCCTGAGCCAGCGGATCTCCTCCACCATCACCGGAGGCTTTATGGAGCCCAGCGGCCGCGAGCCGTATCAACTCAAGCCGCTGGCTCGGGGCCCTGAGTAAGCGCTGCCCGATGCTGGCGCTGCTGCTGAGGGAGAGAGAGACAGGATGGGTCCGGTCTCTGAGTGGTGATGCTAACATAGGCTAATGTTCAAAACAGTATGTTAGCTATGCTAACTAAGTGGTAATGTGATAATAATGGTAACCTGAAAAACGCAATCCAACTCCAAACTCGCCACGCGGCTGGTATGTCTGATAGTTTTATACCCGCAGGGCGTTTTTGTGAGACCATGGCTGCTGTGGTCCATGCCTGTCACGTAAAGATGTACCGCTCTCCACCAAACAAAAAATTCATATGCAGTAGCCACCGTTCAACCCTAAGAAGGCAGCACTAAGGTGTTTTTAGACCAAAAAGTGTAGAATTAAACAAGTTTACACCAAAATGTAAAAAAATCCCCAGAAACTGAAAAATAACATTGGTAAAGACCCATTTATACAGTTTGTAGGCAAAAAAAAAATGTTTTGGGGTTTAGTTACTCTTTAAGGCCAGGCTTAAAACCTTCCTTTTTATAAAGCTTGAAGTTGGAGTGGCTTAGGTCATCCTGAGCTATCTCTGTAATTATGCTGCTATAGGCTTAGACTGCTGGAAAACAGACGGAGCACTTTTCTTCACTCTGCTCTTCTACTATTCTCCAGTTGCATTATTTGCTGTTATTTCGACTATTAACTTTGTTTTTCTCTCCATAGAAGCCACACCTGGTCTGGTATCCTGCTTACTTGCAATGACTTGTAGGACGGGGGGCGTTGACTTGGATGATGCTCCCAGTAACTGAGTATCCTCCATGTCCTGTTATCAACTTTTTACTTTCTTTGATATAGAAAGTACTCTTACATCAGTTCTTTTGATCTTTCTGTGTTTCTGTGTCTTTTCAAACCCCTAGACGGTCGTAGCAGATGGCCACTCGTACTGAGCCAGGTTCTGCTTTGTTTCCCTTCCTCTCTACAAGAGAGGAAGGGGAACAAAGAAAACACAGGAAGACATTGAAGTTTGCCTCCATACCCACAGGACGGCAGAGAGAGGGGGAAAAACAAAACAAAACACGAAAAAGGAACATCGACAAAACAAACCAAACATTGTGAACTAAGAATTACACAACCACATCATACAAAAATAGATATAAAAATACAACAACAATGTCACAGAAAAACTCATGGTACAGATTAATCAAGCTCTAGTAATGATATCCTCAGCCCAAGAATATATCCTTAAACACCAGAGACCCCACATCTATGTGTGTGTGTTAGCATGCTGGTGCATATAAGGTTTCTCCATAAGAGTGTTTGATAGTTGGTGTGAGCAGGCATCAATCCGTCTCCCAGGAATCGATGCAGACATGAAGGAGATCGGAGCAAAGACCCCCAGAGCCCCAGGCGGACCCGAGCGGGGCCGACCGCATCCCCCAAGAGTGGAGCAAAGGAGAACCCCAGGGGAACATCCAGCGGCCACTATGCAGGGGCCCGGGGGGCAGCAGTGACGAGCCCACGGGCCCCGCCGGCAACCGGGGTGGGGCGGTCGATGGACCGGGGGAGCCGAGGCCCAGGGGCACCCCACCCCCCAGCAGGGACCCGACAAGGGACCGGCCGACGAGGGGCCCCCGGCACTGCAGGGGCCGCGGCCGCCCACCACGCGCCGCTTCCACCCTAGGCCAATCCCCACCACCAACATCCCAGCGCCCCACCGATAGCCGCAGGGGACGGACAGCATCCCCAGGCCGGGCTCAGCCAGCATCTGGACACCAAGTTGTACCAGCTCCCGGGTCCTGATTCCGCGCAACGCAGGGCGCCGAGACCAGGCATCCAACGAGGGCCAGGGCCGGTCCAACCCGCCAATGAACCGGCCACGCATGGTGCGCACAAAACAGGTGATCCAACGAGCAGAGACGCCGGATCCGCATCCCGCCGAGCCACCGAGCAGGCACCACCCAACAATCCCAAAACTGGCACCTCTAAAAGAGGTGCCCCAACCAACCAAAGGAAGATATCGGCCCAGCGCATCGGCCGACCGACACACCGGCCCCCCCAGGCCCGGCCAGGCACGCACCAGGTCCGAACCGGATTGACCACCGATGCACCGGCAGGCAGGGACCCCCGTCACCGGCGGGGAGTGACGGAGGGGAAATAGGCCCCCCATTAAGTGTAAGGCCTGAGGTGCGCCAGGCGAGGGGGCAGACCAAGATCCAACCTGACAGGTAGACAAAGACATACAGACACAGTCATACGTTCCCTCCCTCTTAAACCCACACATTCTCACTGACTCACCAAGACACCCATAAAAATGATGCTGTACCCTCACTCACACACCCCATACACACTTTGTGCTCCCAGGTCCAGGTACCGATGCCCCAGTAGAGCCACCAGCCCCCGGACCCGGGAGATGGACCCCCTACCTTCTAGGACGGAGACAAGCAGACCGCCAAGGGCCCCACAGTGGCAAAGCAGCCCGACAGCCCAGGACCCCAACCAGACCGCCTGTTCCTCCTCCGGACCCCAACCCCTGATGGCCCGTAGCGAACAGGGGTGTGAAAAGACCCCTAGCCTCCATCCTCCCGCTCGAGTATGGTGTTGATGCGTGTTGTTATAATGTGCATTTAAAACAGAGGGGTGGGATGTGGGGAAGGCAGCCACACATCCCCCAACCCCCACCCCGAGCCCTCAGTGTCTATATGTGGTTTAACAGTGGGCACCGGCACCAGAGGTGAAGCTGATTGAACCGCTCCCCCTCTGGATGCCGAAAGGTGTGCCCACCCCAAAGTCCCTACATAAGTGTCGCGTGAGAATGTTATAAGTGGGAGTGTCTAAGTTGTATATTAAAATTGGGACCCAGGACACCACGGGATAGCGAGGAGGGAAGCCCCTCCTCGCACCCCAGTGATGTGCCCCTGCCCCAAGACCCTATATGAGTGGTAAAGTGATGGAGCGGGTGGACAGAGGTGTCCAGGGATGGGGAGGGAAGGACTGGGAGACAAAATGTCTTCCCAGGGAGCCAGCTCCCCCACTGACCCCAATAGGCACCGCTGTTCACCGGGATCCACCAGGGGAGGGAGGCCATGGCACCTTCGACCCGCGGCCCACGGCCACAGCACCACAAAGCCCCACGGACCCCAAGGCAGTCCCCCCAGCCCCATCCCAGAAGGGGAACTAAACCCACCCTGACATTCGCTCTACTCTCAAAACACAAAAGACACTAGACACCCAGGTTGAGTTCGACCCGCACACCGGAGGCTCCCGTAGCCCGAACCACAGCGACCTGCCCAGACCAGGAGCAAACCGATGAGCCGGGCGGCCGACCCACCAGGCCGACATCCACCAGCCTCATTTCTTGTGGAGCGACCACTGTTGCTCAACGGCCCGGCAGGAGACCAAACCCAGCACCCCACCCACCTGCCCTGCATGCCCACCACCCGGCCAGTCCACCTGCAAGTCCGACCGAACCCGGCCAAATGCCCAACCCCAGCGCCCCGCACAAAGACCAAGACCCAGGAGCCAAGTCCAGCGCAAAAAAGGACTGATCCGGCCCAGAAATGCCACCCATCCGCCGCGACCAGCATTCAGGCACCCCAACCAGCAAACAAGGCGAGACGCCATACAGGGACTGGCGATGACAATCGGCCCAGAGAAAAAGAGAGAGGCGGCTGCACATGCCGGCCGCCGGCCGGCCCCGACCCCCACAGCCAACAGAGACCCCACGCCGGTCGACCCCCAGCCAGGACCACAGCTAGGGGGCGCGGCGCCCCCGAGCCCCGAATCCCCAGGACCACCCCAGACCCTAGCCAGGCACAGCACGGCCACAAGGCCAGCAACCCATGTTCGCCAGTGCAACCCCCCCAAGGCACCGTATGCAGCCATCAGGAGGTACCTCCCAAAGCCCAACCCCAGGCCGGCCACGACGTCCAGCGCCCCAACCGCCCAGTGATCCCACCCCCTGGGGTCCCCCCCAGACGCCTCCAACCCCAAAACCCCCACATCAGCAACAGTGTCCCAAACGTCAAAACCAAGTGCCCCCCACCCCCACTAGGTGATGGAGCCGATCAAAGGAGCCCAGAGAGATTGATCAGATATGGAGCCAGAGGCCATCTCAAGACCAATATGGTCCAACAAGAGATTTCTATACTGATTAATATTAAGAGCTTTTTTATTTTTCAAGTTCAGGAGGATAGTTTTCTTAGCGATGCATAAGGCAATGTGAACCATTAGAACTGACTTTGTGTCCATGGTGACATCATTTAAATGTCCTAACAGGCAAATTGAGGGAGATGGTGGAATGTTACATTTCAGACACTTTGATAAGTCCTCACATATCTGGCACCAAAATTTCTTAACAGGTGGACAGAACCAAAGCGCATGAACATAAGTATCTGGTATATTGCTTGTGCATTGTAAGCAGGTATTAGACAATGTAAAACCCATCCTAAACATGCGTTGACCTGTATAGTGTACTCTATGAAGGATTTTGTATTGTATTAATTGCAAATGAGGATTGTTTGTTATTTTAAAGGTTCTTAAACGTATCTGAGTCCAGACGTTTTGGTCAAAGCTGGCTGATAAATCCACCTCCCATTTTGAAATAGGGATGGCTATTGATTCATCTAATGTAGATAAAGTTTTGTATATTTTAGACAGCAATTTGGGGGGGTTGAGATTAAGAAAATCTAAAACTCTTGCTGGAATTTGTAATTCAGCTGTATTGACCCTAAATTTACCTTTAATAATAGATTTAATTTGTTGATATTCTAAGAATTAGTTTTTATCAATTCCATATTGTGCAATTAATGTATTAAATGGGATAAAGTATGTTCTTCAAATATATGTTCCAGGTATTCAATTCCATTGCACCTCCAGACTGGGAAACTTATCATATATTTTTTTTGCAAGATGTCGGGGTTATTCCAGATGGGTGTGCGTCTGCATGGGATTATTGTGGACTCTGTCATTTTTAGAAACTCCAACCATGCTGTCAGACAGGAGCTGATATTTATGCTTTTAAAGCATTCATATTGTTTTATATTTGAGCTAATAAATGGTAGGTCTGAAAGTTTTATCTTATTACATAGTGTCTGTTCTACGTCTATCCAGGACTCGTCTACAGCTCTTTAAAGTAAAGTACCCAAACAACAACACAAGGGTTGGGGGATGGGGCTGAGGGTGTTAGGCCATATCTCCAGTAGTCATTTGGCAAGAAGTAGGGTACAACACATTTTGTATCTTTTTAGACTGCAGGAGGAAGTCTGAGTACCCTAAGAGAACCAACACATGCACAAGAACATTATGCAGAAGGCAGAATGCTATGTTGTGCAGCCTATGTTGTGCAGTGCAGTTATCAACAACAAATTCAGTCCAATTTAACTGAACCCAACTCAAAGTAACACAATTTTTATGTAGAAAGAGAATGAAACAAAGGGTTCCAGCAGCATCAGAGTCAGTGACTTAAAGCTCAACAAGCTTATCAAGCTAATGAAGAAGCCTAGTTCTGCTCTAGGGAATGCTCTGGAACCTCCGGGAATGATTGATTAAAGAACAATAAAATAAAAAACATTATGTACAACCCTGAGCATCATCTGCATCAGACTGTCATACAACAATGCACTCTGCAGATGTTTCTTGAGAAACGCTTTAATATTGACCGCTACAGGATCATTCCTGCCCACATCTATCATCGTCTACAACAAATGGTTAGGTAGAAAACAATGTCTCTAATTTTGAAAAGCTCACCAAGCAGCGTTCAATCTATGATCCTAAAAATGGTAAGACCAAAAACTTACCAAGACAGGGTACCCAAATAAACTAACAGGGTGGGGAAGGAGTGCAGTAGTAAGAGAAGTAACTATAAGGCCATGGTAACTGTTAGAAGCTGCAGGGATCCAAAGCAAGGGTAAGAGAATCAGCGTCAGGACAACTATTAGTCATGCACTGAACAAAAATGACATTTTAATGGAAGAGCAAGAAGAATCAGTCAATGTTAAAAGAAAGTAATGAGAAGTCTTGTTTGGATTCGGCTTATTGCTATCTAGGAGACATGGCAAACATTTAAAATAATGTACTCTGGTCAGCTGGAAAATATGTCGAACTTTGTGGCCATGCAAAATGCTATGTATGGCACAGACTAACACTGTACATCCTCCTAAATAATATACCCATGGTGAAACATGGTAGTGGCTACATTATCCTGTGGGGATGCTTTTATATAGCAAGGGACAAGGAAGCTGGTCAGAGTTGATGGAAATATGGATGAAGCTGGAACCAAGGTTTGCCTTATCAGCAAGACAACAACTCTAAACATAAAGCAAAAGCAACAATGGGAGGGGCGAGATTAAAGTCCACAATAGAATGGCCTATTCAAAGTCCAGACCTAAATAAACTTTAGAACATGTGGCAAGACTTGATCATCCATGCATAGAAATGTTCTCTATCCAATTTGACTGAGCTTGAAGAATTTTGCAAAGAAGAATGGGCAAAATGTCAGTCTTTAGATGTGCAAAGCTTGTGGAGAAAACAACTTGAAGATGTATGTGACTAAAAGTAAGATGGACTTGGTGGATACAAAATGCATAATGTACTTTTTAGATTTGAATTAATAAAAAAAAAATGTTGAAAAGTATGTTGAAAAACATTTCCTACCCACTTCACAGTTGTCCAGTGCTTTTTGTTGGTCTTTTACATAAAATTCTGATAGAATGCATTGAAGTATATGGTTGGAACGTGACTAAGTAAAAAATCATCAAATCAAATCAAATCAAACTTTATTTATATAGCACAATTCATACAATAAATGCAACTCAAAGTGCTTTACAAATTAAAATGACCCCACATGCCCACATTCCCTCCCATCCCCAGTAATATAAAAGCAATTTGACATTAATACCCCCGCGTTACACTCAAAAGAAAATAATGGTGTGTATGCCTGTGATGGACTGGCGACCTGTCCAGGATGTAACCTGCCTCTCGCTCTGTGACTGCTGGAGATGTTGTATGTCAGACAAATCCTGCTTAAGAATGTCAGGTGAATAACATCTTATTCACACCAGGTGCAGAACTGATGCGGTGCAGATGCGGTTCAGATGCAGAGCTCCGGAAAGTTTCCGCATGAAGTCTATTTTTTCTAGACGCCGCATGCAGATTTCCATAAAGTTAAAGAAATTACCATAGACATATATGCTGTACATATATTACCGTCTATGGAAATTGCATAAGCCAGACAGGAAGTGAGACATGGGCCAGCGAGGTCCACCTGGTATATTTCAAAATAAAGCCTATGATTAATTTCTTTTCTGACTTTTTATTTCATGTTATTTTTAAGTATATCTTTAAATATATTATGTAAAATTTTCTCAATGTTTTTCAAACTATTGCTAAACATTTTTAAACATATTCATTTTTTTTGGCCCAATCTACATAAAAATCAAAAGACAAAATAGAAAGAAAAAAATCTTCACAGACTTATACAGTATTGAATTCATTTTAAAATATCCTCAGTATTACTTGTGTCAGATTTGAAGTCTTAATTTCACACAAGAAAGGTAACAATAAAACTGTAGTTCAATTCTGTGTGCTTGTTTATCCTTGTGTGTGTAGAAGTTTCATGACCTTTGGTTGCATCTTGTACAGTTGCCAACAATTTAGCCTGCCCAGCCAATGATTCATTTTCATGTCATGCTTGAGAGAGATATCCCAGGCATCTGACCGGATCCAAATATGATCTGCTCAATTTTCTTGACATGATTAGTACCAAATATAAACAGGCCACAAATATCAGAAGAGGTCACACTGACAACACTGTAAGTATACATTTACACAAATGTTAATTCACAGGGATACTCTGGGAGTCACTGGAGGGCATGGCTGGCTCTCACACGCTAATAATAAAATCTCTGATATCTCTTTTTAATCTATGAGCAATAACTGCTCTTAAAAACGTATCTCAGCATTTTACAATTATTCCACAACAACAATGGCAACAGTCTTCCAGGAGAAAAACTTGAGAAAATCCCATTTGGTATTTCCCTTTCTCCCAGAGTGGCTATTAGCCATAAATTCACTGTCCTCTCTGAGTGTTGTTGTCAGTATTCTTACTTGATTAAATCCCTGTGGCATAAGTGACCAGTGTCATTGATTTGCTATCCACATTGTTGCATTGACTTGCCAGGCCACTAGAGGCTTTTTGAAGGCTGCTGATCCTCAATATATATTTGTAACACATTTGTTTTAATTAAGTGTTCACACAGCATGGAAATTGGATACTTGACTAAATGACTGGAACCAATAGTAATGGGACTAATTGCGGTTAGTGTTGCACCCTTTGTGCCCCGCAGATCAATATTTAGAGTAGCTGGGTATTGAGTTCTGAAAAGTAGAAGTAACGAGGTAATTTTAAAGCCCAGTGTTTTCACAAGTGATCAGTGGGAACTTTTAATCACGATTTATTTCCAGCAACATTTATAAGACTATGAACACAAAAAAATGTATGTTACTACTATTACAAACCTGCAGTTTTAGATGTTTTGTAGTCCAACAAAAGCTTGCAGACGGTGCAAAGCAGCAGTTTTTCAAACTACAAAACTAAATGAAATAAAACACTCAAAGGATTAGAACAATTTAGAAAGCAGACCCCCTTCTCTTCCATTGTGCCTCCACCATGCTGGGGCTATTTCTCTATGCCCAGCATGGGTTCCACTTTGTGGCTTTTAATAACCTACCCCTTCAAGCTTCCACCCCCTGAGACACATTTTTTCCCTTGCTTTATTTGTGCCGCTCTGTTTCTACCTACCAGCAGCTGCAACCAGGAGGAAGCAGTGCAGGCAGGAGCGGCAGCAGCAAATTTCTTCCAGTTGCTCAACGCACTAATACTCCCCCTTTCTTTGCAGCTCAAGCATTATATTGCAGTTTCATTGACTGGGAGGTGTTGTGTTGCAGTGGAATCAATAGCTGAGGGGATCCCAACCCAACGATTAGCTTGTCAGTCAGGCCTCTGCGGTTGAAAGGAGGTGAGGTGGCGTAAATCCCAGAATACCAGGGGCCACCAGCATGGAAAAGCTGGAATGCTTGGAGCTGCTGATCGTGCTGCACCACCTGTTGTAAGAGGCAACATGTGCTGAGTGTATTAACCTTTCTGCTACTGTGGTTTAATCACTTTCGCCATCACTTGTCCTTCTGTACAGTGCTGAGGTCATTCAACACACCAGTAACATTTAAATTAACTAATTAATTTTCATTTATCGCAAACCTGTTCTCCATAAACTGGTAATTCATTTGAATGAGATCTGTTTTTATTCAAAGAAACAGATTTTTGCTTGATCACAAGCCCACAGTCAGCTGGAGAAGCATCTGGATATATGTTTGTAGTTTCTTTTTTTATGAAAAGAGGTTAAGTATTTAGTTGTGAGTTAAACAAACTAGAATTTGTAAATCCCTCAATACAATTAAATTCAGGACTGAAAAGTCCTTCTAAAGAGAAAAAAAACAACCTTTCCATTTCTGCCCTCAATGTGATTTACATCTGAAAATGACTAGCCCACACATAGAAATGACCTTCTGGTAAACATTTAATAGTTACTTTTTAAAATTCAGTGTTTTAAAAAAGATTGAGTGCATCTTTTTGATCTTGATTCGAATATGTTTGCCTTAACATAGGTCAAAAGCAAGGCTGAACTATCGGCTTTTTGTCACATGATGACCACAAAATTTAGTTTATAATACACAGCCCTTGACTTTAAAGTAGAAAGATTTTTTTTTTGTTGCAAAAAAGTGTTACTAAAGTAACATCTTACTGGGCCCCGTGTATTTAATAGGCAAATGGAAAGAGTATGAAAATAATTAGGCCTGTTTTAGGTATACCACAAACCATTTAGGGGACAGGTAACATATGCAAGATGGTGCTCTGGTCAGATGACACCAAAGTCAAACTTTTTGGCCTACATGTGTTATGTGCGAAGGTAACTAACAATGCATATATATATATATATATATATATATATATATATATATATATATATATATATATATATATATACACACCACACACTGGTATTAATAGCCAGTTAAGGATGTATAAATGAGTTCCTGAAAACCCAGTTTTTGTCTAATCAAATTTGTGTGTAGGAATAAAACCAACGGAAATTGTATTGTTGTGTTTAATGTAGCACTAACCTTAGACCAAAGATTAAATTATTTTGTGTTGTTTGATATGAATTTACTAATAATGCAATATCATTCTACAAACTACAGTTTCAAATACATTGTTTACTCTTAACTCATGAAATAAAGTCTAGTGTCTGACATGCATAGTCATACTTATCTAACTCAGAGTGCAGAAAGACAATTCATCCTGTAAGCTGCAGAAGAAAACTAATGAGCCTCCCGCTTAAGGGCTTGCTCTGATATCAAGGCTGGTGATCAGTTGATCGTCTTCCTTCAGATCAGCCTTTGCAAAAGGCAGCTTAAGTTTTTAGCTTAGACAGAAACTGTCAACCAAGGGTCACTCCCTGAGAAAGTTGGGGCATCAGGCTACAGCACCAGAGGAGGAGTCAAGGGCAGTTGTGGACAGTTTGTTTTGAAAGAGGATGGAAAAGGGTAGGGGTCACTGGAAAAGGATTGAGACCCCATTAGCAGTGTTACACTTACTTCCACTAGCTTAGCCTCTGGCCTAAAGAGCAGATTTGTGGTTGAAAATCACTCCAACCTTAGCCTTCTGAGTTCCAGAAAATTAAAATGATTTATTTATTAGAGAAATATTATGTATTTCTTGTGGTGTTATATGTATAGAGAAGCTCAAGATGTACACTCAAATAGCTTAATTTATTTTAAAGGTGACACAGTGTGGGGTAGGCAGGGTTCTTTACCACAAATCACTAGAAGTTTTGCTTAACAGCATCTCTATGGTGGCCCGTTCTTGCACATTATCTGGGTTTTCTCTCCAAACATTCCTAAAACTTAGATAAGGATTCCAAACTGACCTTAGGAGTTAGTTTGAGCAGAGATTGTTGATTGACCTATGAAGTGGCCACTTGTCTGTCATGGGTACTGCTGATTCCAGCCCCCTTGTGATCCTGAACACAAGCGAGTACAGAAATGGATGGAATTATGTTTTTTGTCATGACAAATATGCTGTTGACACGAGTTATAAATTTGTTATAGAAAACATTTCTTCAAAAATAGGCAAGGGAAGGCAAGGCAATGCAACTTTATTTGTATAGCACACTTTTAACAAAAAGGCAATTCAAGGTGCTTTACATCATTCGGGGATAAAATAAAAAAGCAGCAATAAAAGCATAGAACACAAAATTGGAGAACCTAGCATATGACACATTAAAACATATGACATTCCAGCTAGTATTAACCACTTGCTCAGAGGCAGTTCTAAACAGATGGGTTTTTAGCTCTGATTTAAAGGAACTCAGTGTTTCAGCAGCTTTGAAGTGGTCTTGGAGTTGGTTCCAGATAAGGGGAATATAGAAACTTAAAGTTGCTTCTCCATGTTTGGTTCTAGTTGATTAATAGACTAGAGTTGGCAGACCTGAGTGGTCTGGGGAGTTGGTATAGTTTCAACAAGTCTTCAACATACTTCCGAGCTAAGCCATTCAATGATTTATAAACTAGTAAAAGTATATTGAAGTCTACTCTCTGAGCTACAGGGAGCCAACTGTAAGGACTTTAAGGGGCTGTTTACATGACAACTTTACCGTTTTTGTTTGAATATGGGGGTGAAAACGCACTGCGTTTACACAACAGGGCGCGCAATGGAAAACAATGTAGTACATATGCCCGGCCTTTAGATGGCAGTGTGCCCCGTGTATGCAGTGTTCCAAGGTTTCCCCCTCACAACCCGGGAAATAAACATTTCATGATAACTAACAATGGCGGTCTCTGCGCGTACAACTGTGGTGCGAACTGATGAAGAAGTGGATTTTCTGCTGAATTCAACACAGGACAATAAATCTGTGAAATATTTGGACAACATTGACTTGGAATCATGCTTAACCAAATGTGCGGATATTCATGAAGCTGTAGAAAGGTGGAGTACGCAAGTCCAACATGGTCATAGGCGGCTGACAGTGATGTTATCGTTTTCAAAAGTGTCCGGCTTGCGTTTACATGATAACGAATCACCCAGTGTTTTCAGAACTCTCCACTCTGGAAGCCGTTTTCGAAAAGCTGCGTTTTCGCCCCCCCCCCCTTTTTCCCGTTGTCGTGTAAGCGAGAGGCCGAATCGCAGAGAAAAAACTCTGTTTTGCTGAAAAAAGTTGTTGTGTAAACCGCCCCTAAAACTGATATGCTCTCCCTTCCTGGTTCTAGTGAGGATGCGAGCAGCAGTGCTCTGGATCAGTTGCAGCTGTGTGATTGACTTTTTAGGCAGACCTGTGAGGACACTGTTGCAGTAATAGATCTGACTAAAGATAAATGTATGGATGAGGTTTTCGAGGTCCCGTTGCGAAATGAAGGCTGACAATGTTATTGGTTTTATGTGACCCTGGAGGTTCAAGTCTGAGTCCATTACTACAACTAGATTTTGGGCCTGATTAGTAGTTTCTAGCTGTATTAACTGAAGCTGTGTGCTGACTCTTGATCGTTGAGATCCAAGAATAATTACTTCAGTTTTGTTTCTGTTCAGCTGGAAATAATTATGGCACATCCATCCATTGACTTGCTTGGCACATTCACTTTGGCTTTGGGTGGGTTAAAAGTTATGTGACATTGTAATGTAGAGCTGAGTATCATCTGCATAGTTATGGTAACTTATCTTTTACATAGGAGGGGCCCCAGGATGGAGCCCTGGGGCACCCCACATGTGATTTCTATCTGTTCTGATGATGAATTGCCTATTTACACAAAGAAGTTACTGTTCTTTAGATAAGAATCAAACTAACCAAGTACCGCACCAGAGAGTCTGACAAAGCTGTCCAGTCGTTTCAATAATTCAAATTCAATTCAAAAATACTTTATTGTTCCCAGAGGGAAATTAAGTGTTGGTATAGCTCATATAATTAATTATTTAAGGAGTTGTTGTAGATGATGATGGCTGTGGGGAGGAAGGATTTCCTGTAGCGGTCTTTATTGCAGCGAAACTGAAGAAGCCTCCGACTGAAGACACTCTGTTGTTGTATGACTGTCTCATGAAGAGGATGTTCAGGGTTGTCCATAATTTTTTAGATTTTATGAAGAATCCTTCTTTGCATTATCATCTCCAGATTTTCCACAGTTGTCCCAAGAACAGAACCATCCTTCTTTATCAGGTTGTTTAGCCTATTCAAGTCCCTGCATCTGATGCTGCCACCCCAACAGATGACGACTGAAGAGATTACACTCTCCACAACAGACTTGTAGAAGATCTCCAGCATCTTGCAGCAAACCTTGAAGGACCTAAGCTTCCTCAAGAAGTACAGTCTGCTCTGTCCCTTCTTGTAGACGGTTTCACTGTTGCGCCTCCAGTCCAGTCTGTTGTCAAGGTGAACTCCGAGGTATTTATACTCCTCAACCACCTCCTATATCATGATCAACAGTGTCAAATGCTGCACTGAGGTCCAAAAGTACCAGCAGTCTGTATTTACGTGGATGTCATTGAAAACTTTGATGAGAGCAGTCTCAGTACTGAGGTGAGCACAGAAACCAGACTGAAAAATATCAATAACAGTTGGACGTTGTTAGGAAGCAAGCACACCGTCCCAGAAACGCACCTGTTCTGAGGCTAGCATCTCCACCATCTCTCCAGAGAAAAGCTACATCGATGTCCTGGACTCAATAGATAAGAAGCTAGTTAGCCTAGATGCCCGTCTGGCCCTGGTTGAGGTTCTCCACAAAGAAGCTCTAAGCTCTAAGGGAGTCTCTGGAGTTCAGCCAAGAACAGGTGGCATCGCTCTCTGCAGAAAACCAAACCCTGAAAGACAGTGTAAACAAACTCACCGAGGGGATGACACAGCTGACCAGAGAAAGTATAAAGGGTGAAAGATACTATCTTGGATAGCCAGGCTAAGGGAATGCAGGACAATCTTGTTTTTTTCCGGGATCCTAGAACAGGCAGAGGAAGACGCTGAATCCACTGTCCGAGAATTTCTCCAACATCAGCTGAAGCTCCCAAGCGACATGGTAAAAAACATCACTTTTCACCAAGTCCACCGGCTTGGGGGGATGAGGCCCAACAACAGCCGCCCGTGACCTATTGTTGCTAAACTTGAGCACTAGAAGCAAAAAGAGCAGGTCAGAGGCTAGGGCAGAGAGCTGTGTGGAACCAATTACAGCGTTAACGATCAATATTTGAAAGAGATCCTGGATAGAAGGCGCGTTTTGTTCTCAATCAGGAAGAAAATTATCAGTGAAGGCACCAGAGCTACAGTAGCTGTAGACAAACTGTATGTTAATGGGCAGCTGTTCAGGGACCCCCAGATTACTCCTTGGCTTTATTAGTCATGTAACACTGGCTAGATAAAAGCTGTTTTATCAGTCAACTATAATCGAATGAAAGCACAGCTCAGAAAGTTGTTTACATTACTCGATGTGGGCTCGATATTCAGGGGTGTGCACTGGAATATTGGTTCTTTTTCTTCTCATCTTCACATGTCTATCACCAAATTTCTTTGTCTCTTTTCTTCTTCTATCACTCACATACACATACATTTTTCATAACATACCTATATATTTCTCTCTCACCCTCACCCTTAACACCTTCCTAACTTCCTAACTAACCTTTCTCTTTCTTATATATCTGCTTCTGGATTTTCAATCAGGCAACCCCAAGCACAAACTAATAATGCACTCATGTTTATCTGTTCCCATGGTGACATGCACTGTCCAACTTTAGTCTCACAATTATGGCTACACTAAGGTTTGTCACATGGAAGATTCATGGAGCTGGCACTAGAGGGAAACAGTTAAGAATTTTAACCATCTTCAAAGATTAAAGACAGATGTCATCTTATTACAAGAAACTGATAAATCTACTTCAGCTGCAGATGATCCTAAAACACCTGAGTTTCCTAATGTGATTTCTACATGCTATAACTCTAGACAAAAAGGAGTCTCAATATTAATAAATAAAAATGTTAATTTTACAGTAATAGATACAGTTACAGATCCAGAGGGTAGATTTATTATTTTTAAACTATCTATACATAACCAAAAGTTATGCATTGTCAGTATATCTGGTCTAAATGTTGATGACCCATCATTCTTTCATTCCTTCTTCTCGGTGCTCCTTGAACACTTGGATTGCTTACTTCTATTTGGGGACAACTCAACTTTGATTTAAACGGATATTCCACTTCTAAGCCAAAATATGTCTTTTGCCAAATTCCCCAGAGTTGGATAAGTGAGAAAAAAACATTTTAGAATCAGCCCTGTAATTCTCCCGATCTGGCAGCAGTCTGTTTGCTTTAGCTTAGCATAAAGCAATGTAAGTGAATGGTACCCACCAGCATTTTGTGTACAAAAGTGATTAAAATGAATCAATAATGATCGTAATTTTAACTGGTGAACTCAATAATCATATCGACTGCAAATGAAAAGTAAGAAGTAGCACCAAGGAATTACAGGAGCCAATTTACCCCCAATTTCCACTGCATGCGCTCCGCTCCGGCACGCACTCCGCAGCAAAAAATGCTCCCATTGTAGTCAATGAGAGCATTTCCACTTTTCTGTTCGTTTTCCATGGAATGAAGAATTTTGTTCAGACTTCCGCATTTATTACTGTCTTTTATCGAGAGATCTCGCAATTCCCGTTCATGCTTCTTTGACCACCTCTGGGCTGCCGACCGCAGCGGATCTAGAGCGTATGCAGTGGAAATTGCGAAAAGCTGCGGAGTGCGTGGCGGACCGGAGTGCATGCAGTGGAAATTGGGGGTTAGACTTAGTACTACATTACGACAAAGCACCGCTGTAAGCCGCTGCTGCAAGACACAAGGACATGACGCAGCAGTCTATAAAGCCACCTGATTCCGTAAACACCGATAAACAAGCTCCGTGGAATTTTTATTTCCGTATCTTTAGCCATGCATGTGTGTATGTTTACGCTGGATGTCATGGCCTCCACCTGGGGTGGGGCTTTGGTGGTTTTGGGTGGTAACTCCAAATGGCTACATGCGTTGCCCTAGGGGGGTTGCACTGGTGGACATGGGTTACTGGCCTTGTGGTCGTGCTGGTCCTGGGTAGGGTCTGGGGTGGGCCTGGGGGCTCTGGGCTCTGGGGCGCCGCACCCCCTGGCTGGGGTTCTGGCTGGGGTTTGGCCGGTGTGGGGTCTCTGTTGCTGGTGCCGGCCTGTGGGGGTTGGGGCCGGCTGGTGGCTGGCATGTGCTGCCGCTTCTCTGTTTTTTCTGTGTTGATTGTCATCGCCAGTTTCTGTATGGCGTCTCGCCTTGTTTCCTTGTTGGGGTGTCTGGCTGGTGGTTGTGGCAGCTGGGTGCCGTTTCTGGGCCTGATCAGACTTTTTGGCATTGGACGTGGCTCCTGGGTCCTGGTCTTTGTGTGCTGTGGGGTGCTGGGGTCGGCCATTTGGCCGGGTAGTGGGCGTGCACGGCGGATGGGTCGGTGCGCTGGGTTTCATCGCTTGCTGAGCCATCGGACAGCAGTGGTCGCTCCGCAAGGGCTGGTTATCGGCCAGGAAATGGGGGTGGTGGATGTTGGCCTGGTGGGTCGGCTGGCCTGGTGGGTATCGGTTTGCTCCTGGTCTGGGTTGTTATGTCCCTGGGATTTTGCGTGCGGGGGCCTTTGATACGCAGGTGGTGTTAGGGGCCTCCTTTGCTGGCGGGGAGGCTGTTGCTATATACCGACAGGTGCTCTCCCCCTATGGGGTCCACTTGGACGGGGGGGAGGGGAGTGCGGGAGGAGGGGGGCTGAACTCAACCTGGGTATCTAGGGATTTTTGTGTTCTGATAGTAGAGCGAATGTCGAGGTTGGTGTAGCTCTCCTTCTGGGATGGGACTGGGGGGACTACTTTGGGATCCATGGGGCTTAGTGGTGCTCCTGCCGTTGGCCCCGAGTTGAACGTTCAAAGGCCTCCCTCCCCTGGAGAATCCTGATGAACAGCGGTGCCTATTGGGGTCAGTGGGGTAGCTGGATCCTGGGAGGGCATTTTGTCTCCCAGTCCTTCCCTCCCATCCCAGAACACCTCTCCCACACGCTCCATCACTTTACAACTCATATAAGGTCTTGGGGCATGGGCACATCACTGGGGTGCGAGGAGGAGTTTCAATCGTTGCTATCCCGTAGCGGCCTGGATCCCAATTTTACTGTACAAATTAGACACTCCCACTTATAACATTTTCATGAGACACACATGTAGGGACATTGGGGTGGGCACACTTTTTGGCATCCAGAGGGGGAGCTGTTCAATCAGCTTCATCTCTAGTGCCGATGCCCACTGTTAAACCACATATAGACACTGAAGACATTTTAACAACACACATCAACATCAAGATTCTAACAATTAGAGTCGGTCTGTACCAGTCTGTACCCACCACCAATGTTATACCCAATTAACACCAATGTAGAGAACATGTCAGAATTCAATGAATTAATAAAAAAAAACCTGAAGAAATCATTAACCTATTAAGCTCCTCCTCTTGCTGTCTTAATATCCTACCCTCAACTTTCCTTGAGAAAGTTTTCCCTGCCATTGGGTCTGATCTGATTCAAATAGTGAAGTCATCCCTCCTGTCAGGTGTCTTCCCCAAGGCATTAAAAACAGCAGTTATTAAACCATTGCTAAAGAAGAAAAATCTGGAGAACATGTTAATGCAGAACTACAGGCCAATCTCTAATCTTCCATTCATCAGTAATATTACTGAAAAGGCTATGTTTCAGCAGGTAAATAGCTTCCTAACAAAAACCAACTGCTTTGATGTCTTTCAGTCTGGTTTCCATGCTCACCACAGCACTGAGACTGCCCTCGTCAAAGTTTTCAATGACATCCGCATAAATAAAGACTGTGGTAGACCCACAGTGCTGGTACTTTTATAACTCAGATCAACATTTGACACTGTTGACCATGATATCATATTTTAACGACTGAAGAACTGGGTCAAACTCTCTGGTACAGTACTTGGCTGGTTCGAGTCTTACCTGAAGAACAGGGACTTTTTTGTTTCAATAGGAAACTTGTCATAACGAACAAACAGAAATCACATGTGCTCCATCCTGGGGCCCCTCTTATTTAATATGTACAGGCTCCCACTAGCCCAGATTATAACAACCAATACGATTAACTATCATAACTATGCAGATGATACTCAGCTATACATTACAATGTCACCAGGTGACTTTAAACCCAACCAAACCCTAAGTAAATGCATTGAGCAAATCAATAGATGGATGTGCCATAACTTTCTCCAGCTGAATAGAAACAAAACAGAAGTAATCACTTTTGGACCTAAAGAGGAACGATCCACAGTCAGCACCCAGCTTCAGTTAATACAGCTAGCAAATACTAATCAGGCCCAGAATGTAGATGTAGTAATGGACTCAGACCTGAACCTCCAGTGTTAGGTTATTTTAGCTTCACAGGTCACCTAGAAATGAAAGCACGCACAGAGGAGATGTGAAATGTGTTTGCTCAATTGAGGGAGACCGTGCAGTAACAGAAATGACACACCAGTCTGAGTTCCATTCCAGCAGAGTCTCAAAGATGTTGAGAATCCCAGCTTCTATTTGTTCACACATATGAACCGTTTCACCACACCCACCTAGTCTTATCTTATCACCATACAACACACAGCAGAACTGTTTCTAACGGTTTGTAGGTGCATCCTGTTTGCACAGCATATTTTTGCAAAGTCAGTTCCTTATAAGCACATTTCCTTAAGAAAGTTCTTACCCCCACACTAAAAGTTACTTCCCTTAGTCTTGACACACAAAGTTAAACAAAAGAACAGACTGCATTTATCACATACTCTCCAACATCCAGGGTCACATAAAGGCAATAACAGCAATAACAAGGTCAGCTTTCTATCACCTGAAGAACATTTCTAGGATTAAAGGATTGATGTTGCAACAGGACTTTGAAAAACACGTCCATGCATTTATCTTTAGTCAGATGGATTACTGCAATGCCGTCCTCACAGGTCTGCCTAAAATGTCAATTAAAAAGCTGCAGCTGATCCAGAACACTGCTGCCCATGTCCTCTCTAGAACCAGGAAAGTAGAGCACATTACCCCAGTTCTAAAGTCCTTACACTGGCTCCCTGTAGCTTAAGGAATAGACTTCAAAATAATTTTACTAGCTTATAAATCATTGAATGGCTTAGCACCAAAGTATGTTGAAGATCTGCTGTTACTATAACAACCCACCAGAACACTCAGGTCCTTTAATTCCAGTCTACTCAACATCTCTAGAATTAGAACCAAACATAGAGAAGCATTTTTCAGTTTCTATGTCCTCTAATCTGGATCAAACTTCCAGACAACTGCAAAGGTGCTGAAACATTGAGTTCTTTTAAATCACAGCTAAAAACCCATCTGTTTACAGCTGCCTTTGAGTAATGTTTTCATGTATCATATGTTTTGTGTGTGCTTCTTGCTTTATTGTTGTTTTTGCTTTATATGCTTTATACTGTTCCCACTACGTGTTGTATATGTCCAGTATATTAACGCAGATAAACAGCAAGCAAAACTCGATTTTACGAGCCAGGATCAGAGCGCCTTGCTCCCTTTATTAATGACGAATGAAATTACGAGTGAAACTGCAACAACAAGGAAAAAAATAAAGAAAATGTTCACAATAAAGATACTAATAACTTAGTATGCACAAATCAAAAATTAGACTCCAACATCGGCATTAAACATAAACATTCCAATGCAATGAATTAGTGAGGTAAATAATTAGTTTGTTAGATATAGACTGATATTCCAGTTTATGCCACTAGATGGCGCTATTATCGTGCTAACGTAACATAACCATTTAGCTCAGCTAAAATGTCTCAGATACAGAGCTAACAGCAGAAATTACAAAGTTACAAGTTATAAAAACGATATCTTAAAACACACATAGGGCACTTGAAAGTATTATAATAATGTTACTTTAGCTACCAAACAACATATTACTTACTGTCATTGCTTTCTGAAGCATGAGAAGCTTTAAGGCACCACAAGGAGAGAGAACGGCTTTCACCCGTCCGCCATTACACTGTCAACACTGATTGCGCAATCTCTTTACGGTAATGGACTGCGACTTGTCAAACACCTTCAAAATAAAATACTGGAATACAATGTATGTATACCTCTAACTGTTTTAAGACATTAAGAACTATGAATTAACATAATGAAATAACTTTGTCCACTGACCTGCAGGGCAGAACACTCCCCGCCTGGCATAACTATGCCATTACACAAACCTTTCTCAGTTCTGTTCAGTCTCAAGGAGAAGGATGACTTCAGAGATGGGGTGCAAGAAAGTCTTTGAATTACCCTCAGATGATGTCCTCACCTCAATCTTCCGCACCTTACCATCAGCGCTGGGGTATGTTGCTGTGACAACAGCCATTGGCCACTCGTTCCGGAAAGCTTGAACTTGCTTCAGTAGCACAACGTCTCCAGGTTGTAAGTTGTGGCAGGACTTGAGCTACTTTCTCCTTGAGTGAAGAGTGCTGATGTACTCGTTCCTCCAGCGGCTCCAGAACTCATTGGCGAGGGCTTGTACCTGTTTCCACTGTCCTTTCAGCAAGTCTTTTCCAATAAACTGTCCTGGTGGAGGAGGTACTGGTGGTTTCTGGGTTAGAAGCATCGCAGGTGAAAGGAGGAATGGTGATGAGGGGTCCGATGAAACTGGCACTAGCGGTCTGGCATTGACGATGGATGACACCTCAGCCATTAAGGTGCACAACACTTCATGCGTCAGGCGAGTGTGCTTGTTCTGCAAAATCATAGAGTCCAGTATCTTTCGTGTGGTACCAATCATCCTCTCCTAGACACCTCCCATATGAGATGCATATGGAGGGTTAAACTTCCACATACAGCCATTGCTATGGAGATAGGCTAGGACCCTTGACCCTTTTTCGTCAGGCTGACTCATGCCAAGTTCTGAACAAGCAGCGACAAAATTGGTACCCCTGTCTGACCAGAGTTGCTTTGCTGGACCTCTAATCGCGAAGAATCTCCACAAGGCATTTACACAGCTGCTGGTGTCCAGTGACGCGATGACCTCAATATGCACACCTCTTGTGCTCATACAGGTGAACAGAATGGCCCACCCCTTACTCTTAGCTGCACCACCCCTTGTGCGACGTGTTACAACTGTCCATGGAACAAAAACAACTAGTCCAACAAAGGAAAATGGAGATGATGTGTCAAGTTGTTCAGGAAGTAGGTCAGACATTTGTTGCAGCTGTTGTTTACCCCTAAGCTTACGACAGGTCACACAGTGGTGTATAAGGGATGCTTCACCTCCTCGTAAAAGTGTCTGACTAAGAGCTTAGTGACATGATGTTGGCTTGGAAGAATAACAGTTAAGATAACAGTTTTACCTCTGACTTGAGCGAAGTTCGGCTGAGACGACCTCCAACTCTTATAGGGCCATCACACAAGTAGGGATCGAGGTTCAAGATTTTGCTTGAACTGGAGACTTCTTTGTTTTTCTGAAGTGCTGCATACTCATCAGGATAAGCATCTCTTTGGACAATCTCAAGAATGAGCATTTTAGCTGCTTCAAGAGTTTCTGGCTTGCGTGGCTTGATACGGACTGGAGCTGAGGAGTTGCTTGGGTTTGCCAACTTGTGTGAACGTGCTTGATGCATCAGGAATGAGATGGCTCTGAGCAAGGAGATCCATGTTGAAAAGTTCTCAAAGTTCTTGGATGCAAGTCCCTGGTTCTCAATGCGGGTGGTGAGTGTGGTGATCATTCTGACTTCTGTGTCGTTTTCAGGGTCTATCAATTCAAATGACTCATTTATCTCAGACTTTGGAGCTTTGAACAGGAATGGTGGTCCCTTGAGCCACATACTGTCCATCAGCTGATTAGCTGGCACAGACCGAGTTGCTAGATCAGCTGGATACTGTTCTGAAGTGACATAGTGCCATTGTTCAGGGGATGTTGTCTGACGGATGCGCTGAACACGATTGTGCACATACACGTAGAAGCGTTTTTTGTCATTACTGATGTATCCAAGTACGACCTTGCTGTGAGTGTAGAATTTCACAACATCTGGGTGGTAATCCAGTTCGTCCAGGATGAGCTCAGCAATCTCGACAGCAAGAACAGCTCCACATAGTTCAAGGCGAGGTATCGTTGGCTCTGGCTGTGGTGCCAGCTTTGCTTTCCCGAGTACAAACCTTACTTCACACTGACCTTGTTCAGAGATGGTTCGCAAATAGGCAGCTGCTGCAATGGCCCAACTGAAACGAACTGAGAAGATGCACAGCTCCGTGTAGGTAGACTTGGAGAGTGATGTTGACACATAGCAGCGTGGCACGTGAAGACTGCTCAGATCTTGTAGCGACATCTTCCATTTTTCCCATGATTCCATCTTGTCGCTAGGAAGAGGGGTGTCACATTCTCGTGTGCTACTGGCTAATTCCGTTAGTAACAGACGGCCTTGAAGTGTCACAGGTGCTGCCAGTCCCAAAGGGTCAAAAATACTGTTAATGACAGACAGCACACCGTGACGTGTGTAAGGCTTGTCGGCTGTGGTTACTTTGAAAGTGAACGTGTCTCCATTTATGTCCCAGGAAAGACCAAGACTTCATTGTGCTGGCAGGATTTCATCATCCAGACTCATGTCTTTGATGTTTGTGGCCCGGTCTTCAGGCCCAAAGGCTTGCATTACTGCCACACTATTTGAGGCAATTTTGTGAAGCTTGAGATTGGATTCAGACAGGGATGCACATGTTCGCTTAAGTAGGTCTATTGCTGCAGACTCTGTGGAAAGAGAGATCAGTCCATCATCCACGTAGAAGTGTCTCTCCACAAAATGCCTTGTGTCCCTTCCAAACTTTAACTCGCCTTTCTGAGCAGCTCTTCGGAGACAGTAAATAGCCACTGCGGGTGATGGGGCATTTCCAAAGACGTGAACACGCATGCGGTATTCTTGCACTTCTTTATTCAGATCGTTCTCCTTGTGCCAAAGGAATCTCAGATGGTCTCTGTGATCAGGGCTAACAAGAAATCCATAAAACATTTGCTGGATGCCCCCCATTATTGCGACAGCCTCCTTACTGAACCGCAACAGTACACCAAGGAGAGTATTGTTTAGGTCAGGACCTGTCAGCAACACTGAATTGAGGGAAACACCTTGCTGCTGAGCACTCGAGTCGAACACAACACGTATCTGTCCAGGCTTCTGGGGATGATACACTCCGAAAATGGGTAGATACCACAACTCTGTGCTCTCCTTGACTGGGGGTGCAATTTCAGCATGTTTGTTTTTCAAAAGTTTATCCATGAAGTCACAGAACTGCTCTTTCATTTCAGGATTCCTGTTAAGAGTTTTCCGCAAGGAGTTGAGGCAGGAAGTTGCTTGAGCTTTGTTTTTAGGGAGTGGGAGATGAGGAGACTTGAACGGCAGAGGTGCTACCCAGTTGTTCATTTCATCCTGATGGACTTTTTCCTCCATACTTTTCAGGAAGATCTGATCCTCGAAGGACATGGCATGCTTGTTGTCACTCTGTGTATATTCAAATACCTTGTTTCTGAGCTTGTCTTTGGGCGTTGTAGGTCTAGAACTGCACGTGGGGTAACCATTCCTTTTCTCCCCACCGTGGCACACTTTTTCTTTAACGGTGATGGCGTTATGGCAAGGAGTGAGGAGAGATGGTCGTCCATTGTGGAGGATGTGAGTTCGGAACGCACTTACAGTTGGTTTGTGAGCTTTGTCAATACACGCCTCACCTACTATAACCCAGCCCAAGTCCAGGCGCTGAGCATAAGGTGCATCATGTGGACCATTCACATATCTTCTTACTTTGTGCACTCTGATTGCGTCACGACCCAAGAGGACTGCCATTTGAACATCAGGGTCCAGCTTTGGAATGTGTGGAGCGATATGTCTCAAGTGACTGTGTGCAAGCTCTACTTCTGGTGTTGGTACTTCGTTTTGGTTGATAGCTATCTCACTGCATTCAATTAGCGGCGGCAGATTCAGTCATAGTCTACCATTGGCTGCTTCAACTTGGAATCCTATAGCCTCTCTTCCAACCATTTCTGTCGTGCCTGAACATGTTCTCATTAGATATGGTGTTAGACTGCATTTTATGCCAAAATGCTCAAAGAACTCTGGACAAGCTAGCGACCGATTACTCAGGTCATCGAGTATAGCATATAGCTTGACAGAACGTTCTGGGTGGTTCTGAGGGAAGACTCGGACTAAGCAGATCTTGGAGCAGGAACGGGCTGACTTGCCTTCACCACAGATCGTCGTGTTCCTTGTTGTCACTTCAGGTGGACTGCTGGCTTATGGTTCTCTTTCAGAATTAAGTAAGGTGGGAGCATGAGATGATGGAGGCAAATGTGTGGACTGCGGTGCATCAGGATCCATTGCGGTGCAGTGTCTTTTGCTCTCGCCCTCATCACATTTAAGAGCAGTATGACAATTTTTTGTCATATGGGTTGGTGAGCAGCACTGGAAACAGCGTTTGTATTCCTTCAAAAGATTCTTCCTCTCTGACAAAGGTTTTGCTTTGAATGCTCTGCATTTAGCTAGTGGGTGTGTTTTCTTATGAATAGGGCAAAAACGTGTTTGGTCATTGTCCTCTGAGTTTGTCTCTGTAGCTGCAGCAACTTCAGTTTTATGGACTGATACAGATGCTCTGTGTGTACTGGGTTTGAATGAAACTCTCTCACCTTTACTATATGGTTGGCTGCTGTATGGTACAGTGAAGCTTGGGTCATTTCTGGCTTGAGCCTGCTCGTAGAGGAAGTCCACAAGAAAGGAAAAGGGCGGAAACATCACACTATGTTCTTTTTTATACCGTGAACCAGTTAGAAGCCACTTTTCTTGTAATCCTAGGGGCAGTTTTTCCACTATAGGTTTCATACAGCGAGGAGTATCTAGATAAGCAAGCCCAGGGAGGTAGTTTTCATTTTTGGCTGCCAGTAATTCCATTAGAAGATCCCTGAGCTCTCTCAACTTTGTGTTGTCTCTAGCTGAAAGACGTGGGAAGCTGTCCAGCCTACCAAATAGGGCATTTTCTACAACTTCTGGTGTAGCATAGCACTCTGCAAGTCGATCCCATGATGTTTGAAGTGCAGCTTTTGGATTAGTAGCATAGGCAGCTCGAATCCTTTTGACGTGCTCTGAAGAGTCTTTGCCCAGCCATTTTACCAGAAGATCTAATTCGCTGTACGTAAGGCCTAGGTCTCCTATAGCATTTAGAAATGATGACTTCCATGATCTGTAATTTTCGGGAGTATCGTCAAACTTAAAAAGGCCAGTAGTTACCAATTCTCTTCAAGCTAGGAATTTGGCAAAGTCGACCATAGGAGGTGGCTCAGCATGGTGAGAAGTGTATGCGTGATTTACCTTTGAGCAGTCGTGCAGTGTGCCAGAGGGATGAGGGTGCTTCTTTAAGTGTGGCTCATGCTGTACTGGCTGGATGGTGTACCAACATCATGACTCAAATGCGGTGTTGGTTCATTTTTTGGATTATCATCTGGAACGTTGTGAGCGGTTTGACTCTGCACATATTCTTCTGTTCTTTTTCGGACAACTTGAGAGGAAACTGAACTTCGCACACTCAGGAAACCATCATGCTCACCAGCCACAGCAGCCTCTAAAACTTCAGCCTTTGTGACAGCTGCTGCTGCTTCTTTTTCAATCTCAAGGGGTTCTAGCTCTGCATCCAGTCTAGCTCTTTCTTCTTTGAGTTCCAACCGTTTTTTTACCATAGGCAATTTTGGCTTTTGATGCTTCGGCCAAAGCTCTAGCTCTGGTGGCTGCCTCAATAATGGAGGATTTACTAGATGCTGTGTGCTTGGATTTAGTTCGAGATCCAGATGATTTGGATGAAGCTGAATGGTTGCTGCTTGCACTGGATTTAGCCTTTTTGACTGATGCGTCAGTTGGATGATCAGTCCATGGTTGTGTCTTGCATCATTTTCTTTGCCTCTCGATACTGACATTTTACTATACTGTTCCCACTACGTGTTGTATACGTCCAGTATGTTAACGCAGATAAACAGCAAGCCAAACACGATTTTATGAGCCAGGATCAGAGCGCCTTGCTCCCTTTATTAATGATGACTCATGAAATTACGAGTGAAACTGCAACAAGGAGAAAAATAAAGAAAATGTTCACAATAAAGATACTAACTTAGTATGCACAAATCAAACAGTAGACTCCAACATCAGCATTTAACATAAACATTCCAATGCAATGAATTAGAGAGGTAAATAATTAGTTTGTTAGATATAGACCGATATTCCAGTTTATGCCACTAGATGGCGCTATTATCATGCTAACGTAACATAACCATTCAGCTAAGCTAAACTGTCTCAGATACAGAGCTAACAGCAGTAATTACAAAGTTACAAGTTATAAAAACGATCTCTTAAAACACACATAAGGCACTTGAAAGTATAATAATAATGTTACTTTAGCTTCCAAACAACATATTACTTACTGTCATTGCTTTCTGAAGCATGAGAAGGTTTAAGGCACCACGAGGAGAGAGAACGGCTTTCACCCATCCGCCATTACACTGTCAACACTGATTGCGCAATCTCTTTACGGTAATGGACTACGACTTGTCAAACACCTTCTAAATAAAATACTGGAATACAATATATGTGTACCTCTAACTGTTTTAAGACATTAAGAACTATAATGAAATAACTTTGTCTACTGACCTGCAGGGCAGAACATGCTTTGTCTGTGTTTTATTGCTATTTTTATTTGATCCCCTAATTATGTTAAGCACCTTGAATTACCTTGTTGTTAAAAGTGTGCTATACAAATAAAATTGCCTTTCCTTGCCTTACCTATCAATATAAATGTTTAATTATTTATGTCTAACCAGGTTTCCAATAGAAAGACATAATGTAGATTGTGCTCAGTTATGAAGTAATTAATTAGAAACTACTTCCCTTACTAAGACCTGGGGTCTCATTTATAAAACTTTGCGTAGAATCATTACTAAAACCGTACTTAAGCTCAGCAGCTTTTCTTTACTTACGCCTAGTTTCCAATCTATCAAACTTGAAGTACACACAGCTGCACGCACTTTCCGCTTTATAAATCCCACTCTCCCTAGAAATGTGCGCAGCTGTTTTTGAATCATATCCCGCCTCCTACACGCCCACTTTCTCCCATCCCGGTCCATGCAAAGTGTCTAGTGAATATTCTGCATCCACTTAAGCCAGCTAATTTAGGGCGTTTCATGGGTAACCATGGAAACCAAGAGGCGGAGAAAATAAGTCCTCAGAGACAGCTGCAGGCTCATAGAGGCACGGAAAACCATTTAATTTCAGTCAGTCACTAAATCAGCGCTTTACTCAACCAAAGGCAACCTAAGTGCTTCACATTAAAAGACAAAAATACAGTTGCAAAAAGCAAATGTGTAACCAGAAGAGAGTAAAAAGATTTTTTAAAAATTATAATAAAAGCTGCACAAGTTCAGAAAAAGATAAGAACAATAAAGTTTTAATTAGTACTATATGACTATTTCTTGTAGCAACAATAAGACTGGAATTTATTAAAACAAAATTATTAAAAGAAGCAAATTATTAAGCCTGACAGAAAAGGTCAGTTTTTAAAAAAAGTATCATCCTTGCAAATTATTGATTGAAGAATGGGGGACAGGGTGCACGGGTCCAGCGGGTAGGTAGATCTAACACCGGGTCCAGTTCAGCACATAGATCTAATAAGACTGCATTAAGGAATCTACATCGGGTCCCCCATCCAGATGCCTTCAGTGGCGTGATCTTTAATGAGCGAGAGCATACATTGTGCATCATTATGCAGGGGACGCTGCAGTTTTCGTACTTCACACAAATAATACACCAATAAGTGCAATTTCTATATAATCTGAAGACATTAATACATATGAACATACTGTGATATAATTCTTATGTGCAACACATTTTCATTCAGCTTTTCATTTCTATTCTCTGTTCAGAGACGGGATGGGAGGTTGACTGCTGGTTGTGTGTCTGTGTGCGCAGAGGTCTACAAGGTGTAAATTGTGGCTAAAATTCACATCTCTCCTGCTTCGCTGTCAGTGTCCTTTGTGTTCAAATAAGTGCGTAAGCAAGATCCTTAGTGTGCTTAAAGTTGCGCACATATTTCCGCCATGTTTTTTCTATAAATCCTAAACTTGGCATAGAACGTTGCTTATTTAGTTTTCACACCCCGTTTTGTGCATAAGCAAGCTTTATAAATGAGGCCCCTGATGTTTAATCAGGCTAATTTAAGAGGTTTGGTGGTAGGTAGCAGATCCTTCGGACATGTGATCAATTTGAGATTTGGTTTAATAGGGAAGTGTTTTGCAGACTGATCCTCATAGATGATGGGTCTAGAATTAATGTCCAATTCCCTTCTATATCAGATGTCTGTTATTACCAGTTGTGGTAGAGGAGGAACACATCTAGTAGCAGTCCAAGAGGTGTGGTGTGGTCCAAGTCTTTGTGTTAGCTAGTTTCTAATTCTAATTTTAGCATTCAGTCTGTTTTGAAGTGAGATTAATTTGGTGATGCGTATGATGACGGAGAATGCTGTATGTCTCTGCTCGCTGCTGGTGGCATCATATTCACTTGGTGTGCTGGGGGGTAGGCAGGAGGTGCTTGCTCTCAAGTAATTCCATCGGCTGTGAATTATGGTCAGCCCTTGGGTGCTTTGTCACATGTTTTGGAACATCCAAATCTTTTATTTTCTTTTATTGAGATAGCAAACATGCTAGAGGTCAGGAGTCCCAGTCCAGCTTTGTTCAGATAACTCTCATTGTTTCTGAAGAGATGTTTTGCACCACAAAATATTTTAGTTATTGATAAATCTAATTGAATGGTCAGAGCTGGTGTTCTTTAGCCATTTGTGAAGCATACAAAGTCTGCTGTATCTTTCATCTTTTCCTGTATGCAGTGGTTTGCTGATAAAAACTTTATGTTAAGTCCCTCAAGTTTTTGCAGCAGATCAGAAAAATTCCTTTGCAAAATCTCAAACTATTTTTTGGGAAGATCAGTAGATCCTGTGTGAATGTCAAACGTTTCCTGTTTCAGGTGTTGATTTAGGATGTTTTCTAAAATGTTTCTCACTGTATTTTGGGAGCAACTGAAAACACCAATGTTCCATCTCATTTATTGAACCATCATGAACAATCAGAACTTTGGGTGGTAGATTTCTTTCTTTCCTGTGTGTCTGCTTCTTTGGGATATATTTCTCTCTGCGACCTTGGCTTCTGTTTGGGTCAGGGTAGTCCTTTGGGGGACCGAGTGTTACATATCTGTTTTTGTGCGGGATTCCAGTAGTAATATTCCCAGACGGAGTACTTTCTCTTGCTTTTGGGTTGGAATTTCCTTTTTTTTTCTCAGAGCAGAGGCAGAGTTGTTGCCCTTCTTCATCATTCTGCAAATGCAGTGTCCTTCCTGACTTTTGCACCGGGGTACAATTGGAACAGTGCAACCAGGTTCTTTCTCACTGTTGGCAATCATTGGTAAAGTTGTCTTATTTCCATATGTTTACTTCCATATTCATTTTGAGACGACAAATCTTCATTTCCACAGCATCCATTCCATGGAGCAGTTTGTCAAAGTCCACAGCTAAGCAAAATGGCATTTTGTTACCGCACTGTCCAAAAAGTAATCTGAAAAGAAATCCGGTCTAATGCAGTAACTCCAGAAGCTGGATATATAGAGTAAAAATGAAAAAAGCAATAAAGAAGAAAAGAAGATAAGGTGAGAGAACAGGAGGTCAGGAGAGGCTGCTCCTCCTTCAGCAGCCAGCAGTCATAGTCTGTTTAGATATTTTTCTGTTGGTAAAAGGTATAATTTAAAGGTGAATCGGGTAAATATATGCAACTTTTCCCCCAAAATAAACGTAACAATAGCCTTTTTATTTGACCATTTATGACTCAAACATCTCCTGATGAGCATACTTACACCTTGTCAGCTCACAGTGGGTGCACCTGTAAGCCTAGATCCAATTTTTTCTATTTTCTGTCGGGTTTGATTTTTCCCGCACTGTCTGCGGATGTGACGTCAAGCGTGTTCATGTTAAATGTTTCAGATCACTCTGCCACTACCGGTAGTCAGCACTCGCAAGCAGTTAAATTGATTGTGCGAATACACAGAAGAGACCCAGGACAACTTTGACACCAACAGTAACTCCACATAAGACTAAGAAAGTTAAACCTCTGACAAGTGCCTGAAAAAGATCGAAGATTGAGAGCAACTCGAGCGCGCGCTGCGAGAGTGAGCAGAAAGGAAGAGCATATAGCCCCTTTAAATTACAGTAAGACATGCAGTATATAATCTTCAAGGTTCTCAGCCCTTGTCCATATAATTCAACTGAATTAAAAAATACTTTTTTGATCCCAGAGGAAAAATAAGTGTTGTTGTTTTTCATACCAATTAATTCTTTAGGGAGTTGTTGTAGATCATGATGGCTGTGGGCAGGAAGGATTTCCTGTAGCAGTCTGTGTTGCAGCAAAACTGAAGAAGCCTCCGACTGAAGACACTGTCTTGTTGTAGGATAGTCTTGTGAAGAAGATGCCCAGGGTTGTCCATAATTTTCTTGATTTTATGAAGAATCCCTCTTTGCATCATCATCTCTAGGGGTTCCACAGTCGTTTCCAGAACAGAACGAGCCTTCTTTATCAGGTTGCTTAGTATTTTTAAGTCCCTGGCTCTGATGCTGCTACCCCAACAGATGATGGCTGAAGAGATTACCCTCACCACAACAGACTTGTAGAAGATCTGCAGCGTCTTGCTGCAAACCATAAAGGACATAAGCTTCCTCAAGAAGTACACTTTGCTCTGTCCCTTCTTGTAGACGGCTTCACTGTTCAGTCTCCATTCCAGTCTGTTGTCCAGGTGAACTCTGAGGTATTTATACTCCTTAACCACCTTCACTTCTTCTCCCATGATGGAAACAGTGTTTGTCTTAACCCTATTTCTTCTGAAATCTACAATCATCTCCTTCATTTTGTTCACATTCAAGGTAAGACGATTGTTTCCACACTATGCCACAAAGCAGTCCACAAGCTCTCTGTATTAATCTTATTGTCAATCTCTGATACACCCGACAAATGCAGTGAGCTGAATATTTCTGCAGATGACAGGTCTCTGATTTGTACTGGAAGTCTGAAGTGTACAGAGTGAAAAGGAATGGTGAGAGTGTGGTCCCCTATGGTGCTCCTGTGCTGCTGGCCACCTGGTTAGACACACAATTCAATTCAATTCAAATTCAAATTCAAAATTACTTTATTAATCCCAAAGGGAAATTAAATGTTGTTGTAACTCATTATGCAAGTTCCTTCAAAGATTTGTTGTAGATGCTGATGGCTGTGGGTAGGGATGATCTCCTGTAGCGCTCTGCAGATCTGAAGAAGCCTCTGACTGAAGACGCTCTGTAGTTGTATGACAGTCTGATGTAGAGGATGCTCTGGATCTATGGATCTTTTCAACTCATCAGGATTTTGTGGCTGTAGCTGAGGTATTATTTGAGATTTTGTGATGTTAATCAGCTGCTGCCAGTTGTAAACCACCTTGTTGCCATGGTTATGCATCATAACAAATGTCCAAAAATAAAAAGTATCAGCAAAAATCCTTCCAGCTGCACAGCATTCAAAACCAGAGAGAACAGTTGTCCACAAAAACAATGTTTCTACCAGAAATGGAAGAATAAAAGTTTTAAAAAGAAAAAAAATATGAACCAAAGTAACAGAGCTACTCCAACATGCCGCCACCTTGAGCGGCGCAATTCCGGAAAGCCGGAATGCCAGTCTTACAAATTGTGATCTGTTTGTCAGATAGTAATTAATCCAGGCGATTGTTGAGGCCTCCACCTGTGTCTTCTGGAGTTTCTGACAAAAAAAAATTTCCGGCTGAATTGTCTTAAATGGACTGGAGAAATAAAGGAACAGGATCTCCACAGTGCTGCCTGCTTTGTCCAGATTACAATGGATTGGTTGAAGCAGGTTGGTCATGGCATCTTCAACACCAATTCCACTACGATAAGCAAATTGCAAGGGGTCCTGATATGTTCTTGTTTGCTTACTCAGGTGGGCTAACTGCAGTCTCTCCAGGACCTTCATGATGTGGGATATCAGTGCAACAGGTCTATAGTAATTGATGACTGATGGCTTAGTTCTCTATTGGTATTGGAACAAGGCACTGTTGTGTCTTCCACAACAGTGGAACCTGGGTTAGGCTAAGGTTGAACCCGACTTCTAGAGACAGACAAGTGGGTGGGGGAGGAAAAGGGAGCAGCACCATCTCCTGACTTAGTTGAAGACCAACTTGTGGAAGCAGAAGAGTCCATGACAGAGGTGGAAGATAAAACATTCATGCACTTTTTAACTGCATTTTAGACATCAAATCCTGGATGGCAGAAAACTTTCTCCAGCTCAACCAGGACAAAACTGAAGTTTTAGTCATCAGTCCTGAGGCTCAGAGAGATAAGCTTTTACCAAAACTACAATCACTGTCTTTTAGTTCCGGAATTGCGCCGCTCAAGGTGGCAGCATGTTGGAGTAGCTCTCTTACTTTGGTTCATATTTTTTTCTTTTTAAAACTTTAATTCTTCCATTTCTACTAGAAACATTGTTTTTGTGGACAACTGTTCTCTCTGGTTTTGAATGCTGTGGAGCTGGAAGGATTTTTGCTGATACTTTTTATTTTTTGACATTTGTTATGATGCATAACCATGGCAACAAGGTGGTTTACAACTGGCAGCAGCTGATTAACATCACAAAAGCTCAAATAATACCTCAACTACAGCCACAAAACCCTGATGAGTTGAAAAGAAGACGCCATAGATCCAGAGCATCCTCTACATCAGACTGTCATCCAACTACAGAGCGTCTTCAGTCAGAGGCTTCTTCAGATCTGCAGACTGCTACAGGAGATCATCCCTACCCACAGCCATCAGCATCTACAACAAATCTTTGAAGGAACTTGCATAATGAGTTACAACAACATTTAATTTCCCTTTGGGATTAATAAAGTAATTTTGAATTTGAATTGAATTTTAATCCTCCTTTACAAGTGAAGAACCTGGGCGTGATTTTTGACTCTGAGCTGACTTTTATCCCTCACATTAAAAATATCACTAAAATAGGTTTTTATAACCTTAAGAACATCGCCAGAGTCCGCCCCATTCTCTTTCGGGCCAATATGGAGATACTGATGCATGCTTTTATCACCAGTAGGATTAATTACTGTAATGCCCTGCTTTCTGGTCTTCCCAAAAAAGAGTATATCAGGTTTACAACTCCTACAAAATTCTGCAGCACATGTCCCGACGAAGACCAGGAGACGGGAACACATTACACCTGTCTTAGAATCACTGCTCCCCGTGTGTCTTAGGATCGATTTTAAGGTTCTTTTAATGGTTTTTAAGTGTCTTAATGGGCTTGGGCCTTCTTATCTATCAGAGCTGCTTTTACCATATGAACCTTCGCGGTCTCTGCGCTCCTCTGGCAGCCGTCTACTTGTCATCCCAAAAGTCAGGACACACACTCATGGTGTGGCATCTTTCCGTTATTATGGCACTCACCTCTGGAACAGGCTGCCTGAGGACCTTGAGGCCGCAGAGAACGTTCATGTCTTTAAAAGTAGGCTCAAGACTCAACTTTTTAACCTTTTTAGCCTAGCTTTTAATTAACTGATTACTAATTACTGCCTGTTATTTGCTTTTCATGCTTTTATTGATCAGTGTTTTACTACTTGGTCTTGCAGTTATCTCGTTAATTTAATTTAATTTATTTATTAATTTACCTACCTATCGATCTATTTATTTATTTATTTGTGTATTTTAACATGTTAGCCTGTTTTACACGGATTTAAAAAAACATAGACACATCGTTCCAGTGTTTCCTCTAGGAGAGCCCTCTGCCCTGGGAGCAGTGGTTGGCTGTAGCTGCCTGGGTGCTCTCAAGGGAGTGCTTGGGTGGAGGTCACAATCCTGGCCTCCCCTCCTCTGGACGCCCTGGGTCGGTGCCTCGGCTGCTGCTGTTGACCCGCTGCTGCTGGGGCAGATGGCTCCCTTGATGACGTTTCCTTACCCAACCTGGCACATCTGTACTCGGCCCAGTGTCCATCCTACTTTCTATTTTAATTACCTTTTAATGTTGCTCTTTAATGTGTCCGCACATGGGGATAGGATTGGGGGGAGGGTAGTATAACTGTGTTTAAATTTTTTTGGAGGGGGGGGATTTTTATTCTGTAAAGCACTTTGAATTGCATTTTTTGAATGAAAAGCGCTGTATAAATAAAGATTATTATTTTTATTTTTATTATTATTATTATTATTATTATTATTATTATTATTATTATTATTATTATTATTATTATTCTAGGTCTGACAGGAAACCCGTGGGTCAGAAGAGGGTGGGATGTCTGTTTAGCTGGGGACAGGAATGGAGGATGCTGAGCTAGTTCCAGAACCTAACCTTTTGAAGAATGTGTTCAGTTCATGGGCTTTGTCCAGGCTTCCATCCTGTGATCTTTTTTTATCCTTGACAAGATATCTCTGATATTGTTCCTCTGTAGTTTGCTCTCCAACTTCTTCTTGCATGCCTCCTTGCTGTCTCTGTGACTAGCATTTTACTACTGTATCGCCGCGCACTGAACGAGCCGAAAGCCGGAAGTGACGTTAGTGAGAGAACGCATTCTGTTTGTTGACACATTTGACAGCGGCTTTTCAGCTGTGACTGGGACCGCTATTTTCTATTTTTGACACATGCTCCATGTGTGATGGCACGATGGAGATTCTTTGTTCAGATTGTTCGGGCTGAATATTAACTAAAATGAATGAAGAATTAAATAATATTGAATGTTTCAGATTTTTTCAAAATAAAAAAAAAACTGTCAAAGACAAAAAAAAGGGATCCCTGATTAAATGTAAATTATAGTAGAATTAATAATTTCTCTTTTATTGCTTTGGAATATTCCACCCGCCCCATTGCAGGTCTCTGAACTGTTAAAGTTTCCCCGCACAGAACGGCGAGGGTTGTAAAGGGAACGTGTTTTATTATTGCGCATATCGTCTATATAGCCAACGGCTGAATAATTATAGGCTATATGAATAATCAATAATTGTCCCCAGCAGTTTTAAAAACAAACTGATGCCCTTGTCCAGAAAAGACAGGAACATATTCAAAGCAGTTTTGCTATAATTATGAATAATTCAAACTCTATTTAGTGAGTCTGACAAAGATATTAAATAACAAACGTGTTTTTACCTGAAACTAATAAATTGGTACGATAATCATAAAGACAAATTGTAATGAAATAAGTCTTAGACTACTCGCTTTGTTGTTTGCCTTGAATGTCTGCCTACAATATGATTTTATTTTTCCGATATCAGTCTCAGACCTTATAAATAAGTAAGTCTGGATTAGTTTAGTATTTTTAGTTTTAAAACTGATTTACCATATTTATATTATGTAGGCTAATGTTTATTTTTCAGGTCACTACTAAAATCACTACACATTAATATTATTATGCTCATTTATATCAATTTGTTAATTATCTGAAAAGAAAAGAAGCCACGATTAAAAGTTATTTCTAATCCTTACCAAGCTGTGTTTCCCTGACGTCACTTCTCTCGCTAGCTTCTCTGAGCCGCTTTCTTCTATCCATCTCAGTCATTGTGTACGGCTCGTACCTGTACAGTTCGATGCCACCACCACCTCTAGAAGCACCAGAACCGGCTTCATTTTCCACCTCTAAAACAATCTCAAGGCTAAAACTGGAGGAAGAATCGTCCGAGCCTTCAAATATGGGCGCCTCCATCATGCCTGACAGCGGAGTTTTCCGACTGTCCAGCCTGAGAGGTTCTGTCGCTGATGTCACATGGAGACGTAGTTTTGAAGCCGGGGTTAAGCTAATATTTTTGAAACTCTAATTATCGCGTAAAATCAAGTCTGTTCGGCTCATAAATTTACACAACCACATACTTTGACAAGATGCATTATGTCATAATGCATTTACATGAAGTCAGCTTTGTGTCATGAGATCTTTAAGCAGCTTCAGTGAAGAGGGGCTGAGGTTCAGAGCTGCTGGTTGAACTCCCAAGATACAGGAGATAGGATCCAGGGCTAGTTTCCTCTTGAAAATACTATCAGTTTCTTTACACACTTTGATCCAACAGTCATCAATAAGAGGGCATTCAAAAATACAGTGGAAATATGAACCTTCAGCAATTTTACACTTATTACAGTATTTTGAAAGCAGAGGACTTGAATTTGTTACGTTTCATAGGAGTAATTTGAATCCTGTGTACAACCTTAAACTGCATCTCCCTTGCTTTGTTGGTAAACAGGCAGCCTGCGGGGCTCGACCAGACACTGTCCCACACATCATCTGAAATAGCCTCTCCAAAATCAGCTTCCCAAAGAGCTCTGACATGAGCTGTGCATATGTTATTTGGGCTTGATAGGGCCCTATAAAACCTGGAAATAAGTTTTCTGGAGCCTGGGTTTTGAATGGCCTCCTCCACAGCCGAGAGAGAAAACCCATTAGGGTGTAGTTTAGTGATAGAGGTGATAAAGATACGTATTTGCAGGTATCTAAAATAATGACTCTGTGGCAGATTGTATTTCTCTCTTAGCTGCGCAAAAGACATCACAACGTTGTCTATCAAAAAATCACCCACAGTCTCTATACCCTTACTGGACCATAAGGAGAAGGCGTGGTCAATTAAGCTAGGGGGGAAGTCTAGGTTTAAATGGATAGGTACGAGGCGAGAAATAGGCCCCTCCATGTCCCAGCCCTCAAGTTTCCTTGCCAGTTTCCAAACCCTTATAGTATTCTGTAACAAAAAGTTGCCCCTTACCTTGGGCCGTGTCCAATTCTTAGACACATATAGAATATTACGGAGAGGGATAGGGACCACTGGGATAGCTTCTAGAGTGAGCCAAGTAGAGTCAGGGTCAACTCTAAACCAATGCCATAAAAAACTACAAAGGCAAGCAACTTGGTAACGTTTAATATTTGGCACAGCCAGACCCCCTTCCTCGAATGGGCGTTGCAGGGTGGTGAGTTTAAACCTAGCGCGTTTATTTCTCCAGAGAAAGGAAGACAGAGAGCTATTTAAAACTGAAAGTGATTTCCTTGTTAAAAGAACCGGGATCATTTGAAAGGGGTATAGCAACCGAGGAAGTATATTCATTTTGAAGAGGTTTACTCTCCCCAAGAGAGACAATGGAAGAGACAGTGGAAGAGCCGTCCAAATCTTCTTTAATCTTACGAATTAGACGTTGGCTTTGTACAGGCCAGAGGGGGATGGAGTAATATGGATACCCAAGTAGACAAAACCTGATGGGGACCAACAAAAAGGGGCAGAGCAGTTTGGAGACCACGACACATTGGGGGTCATTGGCATCGCCTCAGATTTAGAGTAATTAACCTTATAGCCTGAAGATTTTCCAAAGGATCCAATTATCTCTACTGCTCTTACAATAGAAGCCTCAGGGTTACTAAGATAAAGAAGGATGTCATCTGCATAGAGTGAAATTTTGTGCTGCATAGGACCCACTTGTAAGCCAGACAGACACTAATGGATCAATCCTAATGGCCTCTGCCAAAGGCTCCATAGTGAGAGCAAACAGAAGAGGGGAGATTGGACAACCTTGTCTAGTTACCCGCCTCACTGTGAATGCAGGGGATCTCATGTCATTTGTAATAACCGAGGCACGGGGGGCGGCATATAGAAGCGATATCCATTTAATAAATTTATCACCCAAGTTAAATTTAGAGAGAACATGTAACAGGTAGGGCCATTCAACCCTGTCAAAGGCCTTCTCTGCATCAAGGGAAATCACAAGAGATTTGACTTTCGACTGTGTCCCATGTTGGATAAGATTTAGGAGTCTCCTTACATTATTATAAGAGTTACGACCTAGAATAAAGCCAGTCTGATCAAATTAGATAATATCTGAGAGGACACTTTCAAGCCTTCTGGCCAGTATTTTGGCAAGTAATTTTCTGACCATATCCAGCAGAGCAATTGGCCTATAGGAGGCACAGTCATGGCCTGCATGACTTCCTCTTTTGAAATCGGCTTGTTCACCAATTCTTTCGGTGTTTCAGAAGCTTGGGGGATATTGATGGATGACAAAAATGTATTCAACAGGGTCTCCGAATTACTACCCGATTCTGAATTATATAGACCTTCATAAAATTCTGAGAATAAGTTGTTGATATTCTTGTTATCATAGACTTTTTTGCCTGATTTGTCTTTTATAACCGGGATGGACTGAGACTCAGCCTTTGCCTTAACTAAATTTGCTAAATATTTACTTGATTTGTTCCCAAATTCGTGCATCCTTTGCTTCGCGAACAAAATGGATCTTTGAGCCTCTTTAGACAACAAAGCGTCCAGAGCTGCAGTAGTAGCATCGATTTGAAGTCTCAAGTCCTTTAACGGGTTGAAGTTAAACTCTCCCTGCAGTTTACATGATTGTTGTTCAAGCTTCTGCTGTTCTGCCCTCTGTTTTGTCTTTACGTTTGCTGAGAATGATATAGTAAGACCACGGATAACAGCCTTAGCGGTTTCCCAAAGAAGACTAGGGGAAACACCAGGAGTGTCAATTTAAATTATAAAATATTTAAATTGTTCAATAAGATGTGATCTTAAATTGGGGTTTTTCAGAAGATAATTTGGGAACCGCCACTGTGCCTTGGGACGTTGTACATTACTGGAAATGACTAAAAATACTGATGAATGATCACTAATAACAATGTTACCAATCGAACAGGAGCGCACACTCTGTAGTGCAGATTTAGGTGTAAAAAAAAAAAAAAATTCTAGAAGATGAATTATGAACCTTAGAATAAAATGTATACTGTCTATCGGTGGGATGTAGAGTCCTCCACGTATCAATAAAATGGGTGTTGTTGCAGCAGCCAAGTAAAGATTGGCCCTGCCCTATATGAGATTGCACCTTTTTACTGGATCTATCCAGCCGTGAATTTAGATAACAGTTGAAGTCGCCAGCTATAACAGAGGGCTCAACAATCCAATCTGAGAACAAGGAAAACACTCCAGTAAAAAAGTCCGGAGAGCGGACGGGGGGGTGTATACATTTAAATAGGAGACTGTATCCCCATATAATGTCCCTTTATCATAACATACCTGCCCGCATTATCCGCTCTAACCTCTACCCCTGTCAGGGGCAAGGACTTATGAACCAGGATGGCCACACCTCTGCTCCTGGTGGTAAAAGAAGAGAAATAAATCTGGCCCACCCATTCTCTCTTTAATTTTGAATGTTCGCTGTCATCCAAATGAGTCTCTTGGATCAGAGCTATTTGCACATTTTCTTTCTTTAAATAATTAAGTATTTTCTTGCGTTTAATAGGGCTGGGAATCTCATGGACATTCCAGGAGCACAGTTTAATTGTCTTGTTGTCAACCATAATCCCAATTAGCAGGTACAAGAAATCCGGCCGAAACCCCCGATATTATGTCAAGACACGGAGGAAAAAACCTTCTGACCAAAACAAAAACGAGACATAAAAACAACAGAAAAGGTGTGGAGAAGAATAAAACCCCAGACCACCCGCCCTCTACACCCCAAACGCCTCCCTAAACGAAGCGTCTACTACACCTCACACCGTGCATCCTAACTGCACTAAACCCGTGCTCCAAACCTAACAATATATTGCACCAGACGTCTAGAGAAAAGGAAAGAAGAAAACTTGTCATAGACATTATCTGTATGAACACAGAATCAAAATGAAATATTTTCAGCACTCCACACTTAATCCAATAATATAATACATTAAATTATATACAATTAAATTAAATTAGCGGCTTTAAATAAGCAAACACACTTTTAAACAGACAGATTTACGACGTCCATATTGGATTGTCTGTGGGGCTGTCATGGGGGAAAAACAAACCGTGATACTGTGAAGAGTCAACCGTTATCGGCTGCACCGTCAGCTCGACCCGCAGGGGGCGTCGGGGCGATAGTCTCTGTGTAAAATCTCTCCGCCACCTCCGGAGAAATGAAGCTGTATCTCCCGCCGCTGAAGGTCACCTGCAGCCGGGTCGGAAACAGCAGACCATATCAGATCTGGGCAGCCCGGAGCTTCTGCTTGACGCTGTTAAAAGATGCACTCTGTTTAGCAAACTCAGTGGTGAAATCCGGGAAAATATGCCCCGATTTTCCACGAAATCTGAGCAGGCCTTTCTTCCTGGCCAGCTGGAGGATTTGCTGCTTTACTCTGAAGTGGTGTACCTTCACGATCACCGGTCTCGGGGGAGTGTTAGAGCCCACGCCTGGCCGAGAAGCGAGGCAGTACGCCCGGTCCAGCATCTCCGCTCCTCGGGAATATCCATGCCCAGAGTCTCAGCGAAGAAATCGGTCATAAATGCTGTGACTTCAGGCCCCTCCATGTCCTCCGGGATACCGACCACGCGTAGAATCTGACGACGGCTCCTCGACTCGAGGTCCTCGGTTTTAGCCATTAGCAACTTGTTACACTTCTCCAAAGTCTCACATTTCACCTGCAGTAATCCTGTCATCACAATCCTGCAGCGAGGTTTCCACCGCCGACATACGTACCCCAAATGACTCTACAACAGACTGAAGAGTGCTCATCGAAGAGCGGGTTTTGCCGCGGAAAGTTTTAATAAGATTAATAACTGCCGACAGGGACAGTTCTTCCTCCTCCTCGTCGCCATGCTTGGGGGATGGCGGGTGGCTAGCCTTCTCGCTAGTGTGCCGGGATTGAGCTCAATTCGAGTGGTCTAGGCGAGAGCTGCCTTTCCCAGCCATAGTAGGATGTTTAATAAACCGTTACAAAATTAAAAACAACCGAAGTAGTGGAGTAAAATGAGGTTTGGTGCTCTATTAATGATTAAATATACGGAGCTGGCACAGTAGCCATGTTGCCACACCTCCCTGAACCGATCTCTAATTGCGTTAGTTCCTGATTAGGCGCTAACGCCTCACCATTTGATTCGCTCTTCATCATAATATCAGGTAGCCTCGCTACCAGGTTCTGGTTTAACACTCACTTTCGCCAAATTCTGTTCCGTTCAGGCACCTCCCCTGAGCTTTACTCCGTATATTCCATCCGCAGAGGAGCAGCTGCCCGATCAGGCATCTTGGACAATGTAATCCAAATCCTAGGCCACTGGTCATCTCTAGCTTACTGCTCTTACATCCGCAACAATTTGCACAACCTTCACACTCTGCTTTGTAAATTTCATCAAGACCAACTTCGGGGGTCATGAGCAGGCTCGGGAAAGACGAATTCCTGAATACTGCACCCCCACGCTAAGTCCTCTTTCTAGCCTCCACTGGCGCATCTCCCCAGACCTTCCATCCCTCATCCTATTCCTTCAATAAACGTTTAAATTCAGATCTTTGAACCATGATCCTAGCTAGTGTAATGGAACTTAAATTGGGCAGTGGTATGGCTGGTATAATGTGGATTGTGGCAGAAATCTTGCCTACAGAATGACTGGGACAGAAAGACTTCTAAAATCAGACGTTAAAATCTCAGAGGTACCATCAGCAATATCATTACATCCAATGTGCACTACAACAGTTTTGATGTCAGGATAATCAGGTGGTCAGTAGCTCGAGGAGGGAAATCCTGGAGATTAAAAAGGTCAAAAAAGTTTAGCAGACGAAGTCCATTTGTTGGCGTGTGGCTACTTCTAGTCTTTGATTTCAGTGTCTATTCTAGTGATTTTATGCTCTTTTAGTAGTCCACAATTCTGTATCCAGAGAAGGGGAGCTAACTCGGGCTTTGGGTCTGGCGCCATACTGGATTAAGCTCTCCCCAGTAGGTGCCTGCACAGTATTTGGAGGAGGCACGATGCCCGGCAGGGAGACCAGTAAACTTGTTGTAGCAGCCTTGCTGGGTAAAGCACATGTGGGAGTTGAGGTCACTGGAGGCTGAAGAGCTATTGTGCCAGCCAGCTGCTCACCAGTAGCAGGAGCTAACGTTCGAGAAAGGATTTCATTATCCGAGCCCATTTCGGCTTTTTGGAACTTGTAAAGATCGGATATTCTTTTCTCAAGCACCATAATCTTCTTCGACATGAGGACACAACTCTCACAACTGAAAGGTAAGGTGAGATGTGCCATAGCCTGGGCCTGGACGGTGGTGGTGGAGTCTGGGCCTGGAGGCTTTTGGTGAAGTTTGGGCCTGGTGGAAGAGCCTGGGCCTGGAAGGCTAGTGGAGGAACCTGGGCCTGGAGGCTGGTGGTGTAGCCTGAGGCAGGAGGTGGAGCCTGTGCCTTGAGGCTTGTGGTGGAGCCTGGTCCTGGAGGCTGTTGGTGTTGCCTAAGGCTGGTGGTGGAGCCTGGGCATGGCAGAGGAGCCTGGGCCTAGAGATTTGTGGTGGAGGTTACGCTAGTAGTGGAACCTGGGTCTGGTAGCGGTGCCTGGGCCTGAAGGCTTGTGGAGGAGCCTGGGCCTGGAGCCTGGGCCTTGAGACGTGTGGTGGAGCCTGGGCCTCGAGGGTGTTGGTGTAGCCTGAGGCTGGTGGTGGACCCTGGGCCTGGAGGCTTTTGGTGGAGCCTAGGACTAGAGGCTTGTAGCGGAGCTGTAGCTGGTAGTGGAGCCTGGGCCTGGTAATGGGGCCTGGACCTGAAGGCTTGTGGAGGAGCCTGAGTCTGAAAGCTGGAGGTGAAACCTGGGCCTGGAGCCTGGTCCTGGGTCTGAAGGCTTGTGGAGGAGCCTGGGCCTGCAGGCTGGAGGTGGACCCTGGGCATGGACACTTTTGGTGGAGCATTGCCCTGGCAGAGAAGCCTGGGTCTGAAGGCTTGTGGAGGAGTCTGCTGCTGCTGCTCTATTATGCTGACAGGTTTTCCTTTCACTTTTTAAAAATGTTTCCCCATTGTTTTCAAAAAAGTGTAAAGAAGGTGATATATATATATACACACATACATACTAAATATAATATACTAAATACTTGACATTGTTAAAGTTGTGGGCCCTGAATCTATAATCTATGGAAGTTTAACGTTTTTAATGGAATTATGAAAATAAATAAACTTTTCCATGATATTGAAATTTTTTGGAAAGGGTCTGTATGTTTGTGATAGAGCAAGAGACAGAAGCCAATAAAGAGAGGGAAATCCTTTGTAAAGTTTTTGGCAAGTCCCTCAAGGGTCCTCACGAAAGGATCTGGGAAAATGTTCTGAGTTCCAAGGAGAAAGACCTCTCAAGAGTGAAAACACACTAGTGGTAAGTTATTAGCTCCACTTTGAGCTGTGTATGTGAAACAAGCTCTCACAAGAGCTGGTGAGAATCCCTTAACTCACATTACTCCTCCCCTTGGCTTTGTCTCTTTTTCAGATTCAGACTGGGAGGGTTATTCTCTCCATGTCGATAGGTCCTCGGACCCAATTATCTGGCAACAATGCTCAATTAGCCGTAATCCCTCTTTTGAGGTGATAATAGGGGGGTTTGCGTTTTTAACTTCTGGAAAAAGATGAACCTTTTAGTGAGAATAATACAAAATGTGTTTCTGCTCTTCTTCAGAAGCTTAAGAAATTTTGTTCAAATTTGAAACTCAAAAACATATAAAGCCAGCTAAGTAAATTCAACTGGATGTGCCTGATTCAAAAGATAAAAAGAAACTTTTAATTTATTTCATATAATTTAGATTTTTGGCAGACATATGTTTAATTAGAATTGTTCAGGTAATAGTCACAAGGAAGGTCATATTCTGTCAAAAGGTGCTCGTTTATAAACAGCATTAACCTTGTTTACAAAATACAAGAGCAATACGGACTGTGGTAGTAAATTTATTGTAATTAAACAGTAGGAGGCCACTTTCTCTTGGCTGCTTGCCTGTGAGCCATATCAACTGAGCCAGTTAGTACAAACACACACACAAACTCACACATTAACATTTAAGCCAGCACCAGCACTAGGGCTACATCTGGGGCACCCCTCTTCTTTAGCCAACTAATGACAAATTGTTTTGCTTTACTTTGGCGTAGTTCTTGACTAACGAGTTCAAATATTCATGAAAAGTAGACTTTAGGAGCTTGTGGTGCCAGAAAGCAAGGAAAATGTCTGCCTCAGCTTTATGATGTGGTAACCAAAAGGCACTGAACAAAGGTGAGTGCAAAATAAGCCCAGACATAAAAGAGTGAAACTTTGATACTCAGAATGTCATTGCACACCTACTTAAAGCTAGACTAAATGCTAAATGCTGCTCTTTTAATTTGTGTGCCAGAAAGTGTGCGTGAAAAAAAAACTAATTTTCTTTTCTTTCATTTTTACAAGTTGCTTTACAAGATATTTAGCTGGAAAAAATACCCTCCAGAAGGGAGGGTGTTTTAGTTTTCAAAACTGAAGGATATGAATTGCACATGTATATGAAAATAGTCCAAAATAATCCTCCCTCTAACTAAAGAAAGTACAGCAAGATTTCCAAAAGGTAATACTCTGAATTTTGGAATCAAGCCCACAAGAAAGAACACTTCTGATCCCTATCCCCGCCTATCTGTAACAATGCCTGATCTCATGACAAATTTGATACCAAGTGTTACTCCTCTAAGCTTTGTCACAGGTTCCTCCCAATATAGGTATTACAACTGTCTCTGTTATTCTTGGAGGAGTGGCTCTCAGTTAACCTCAAATCAAGACCTGTAATTTGTGGTTGATGGTGCACTTTGAGATCTGTCTGATCTCTGCGCCTCAGGCTTCGAGGCACGGGACTTGATTAGAGACAGCTACATGTGGGAACCACAGCACTAACCGCAGCTCTGTGCAAATGTCAGCCGCATTCATGTCTCATGTCTCTTTGCAGAGATATATGGCTTGGTGAGAGCTGCAGTGGAACATCTTATGATGTCTTATTCTGATTTACTCCTTTAGGACTTTAGAAATACAACACTGTTACTGTTTTGACACATGGAATATTAAAAATAAAGTTTAGTTCCTGTTCATGTTAGCATTTATTTATTTAGATGAAAATTAATGTTCCATATCAAGCGAAAGCGTTTGTTCTGATTTTTTATTATTCAATTAAAAACCTAAAGAGTGGGTTTTGCAGTTGTATTCACACCCCTTTAAAAGTTCAAAATAAGATTCAGTGAAACCAACTACCTTCAGAAGTCCCCTAAAGAGTAAAAAGAGTCCACCTATGAGTCTTTTGTTACTTATTATAAATACAGCTGTAACTGAAACCAAAATAGAAAGTTATGGTCTACATGCAAATTGGCCTGTACACACCATTATTATAGTGAAAAGGGATGATGGTAGCACCATGCTTTGGGTTGAATGTTTTTTTATTTTTTTAGCAGGAACAGGGAAGTACACCCGAGTTGTAAAAGATTATAGACTGTGGCAGACCCTAAAAAGACAGCCAGAGGTACAACAGAATGATTTAGGTGTTATAATCTTAAAAACTCGTGATTATCAATGCTTCAATCTGACTGAGCTTGAGCTATATGCAAAAATAAACTATAAATATCAATCTCCAGAAGTGCTAAGCTGGTAAAACAAAATGCAAACAAATGCAAGCCAGACTTTTTAGATATATTTTGTAAAATTTCTAAAAAGTCTGATGATTAAAAAAAAAAATAATCTCTCATTTTCATTTCACAATAAAATATGAACTTCTTTATGTTGATCTATCATGTCGAATCCAAATAACTTACATTAAAGATTGTGCTTGTAATAGAACAAATTGAGAAAATGGTAAAATTCAAGGGGTATAAAAACTTTTGTACGTCACTGCAATGAACTAAGTTCTTAGAACCGCATTTCTTGAATAAAAATTGCCATCCAAAGACAGATATTTCTCCGTCATGTACAGACTCATACACACACAGATTTGCAAAGCTTTTGATTTGGGGTCATGGCCACTCAAGCTCTCCCTCACGAACTCTCAGTCCACACTCCACACTATATAGGAGGAGCCGCTGGAGGTGAAAAGAAATACTAGCACAATAAGAATAAAACACAGCCACACCTTTCAGCGCCTGTGCTCTTGAGGAATTTGATGAGCGACATTAGCGGTGAATAACTATTTACGCTGCTGCACAGCCATGCCGTTGCCTATAGATTCATTAGCCTCTTTGTCCCCCCTTCCTCCCCTCCCCTCCCCTCCCCTCCCCTCCCCTCCCCTCCCCTCCCCTCCCCTCCCCTCCCCTCCCCTCTCTCGCTTTCTGTGTCTCTCATTCTTTATGCCTCTCTAACACCCTCAAACGCCTCACTCTTTGCCTTTCTTTCTTTCTTTGCTGCCTATAAGAGGTTTTTAAGCCTAGCCAGTGTTTGTAATTAGCTCCCAATGCTGGAATGGAACATGTTGAGGTGGGTGTTAATGGGCTGGCCAGGCCCTTAGTCGCACAGCAGGCTAAGAGCAGAAACAGAAACCAGTCTTTGTTCCTTGGATAGGGAGAAGACAAAACGTGGGCATTAAAAGTGTTGAGAAGGGCTTCTGGAAAATATTAAGCGTCATTCATATTTTAAAAGAACCCTTGGACTAAAGCACATGGCCTTATAATGACTGCCACCTCTCTACATGAGTTCACCTGGAAACTCTCTGGCGACTTGGTGTAAATAACTTTAGTTCACAGAGTTTAAAGAGCAATATTTTCTTTATATGGACTCCCAAATCTTAAAAAAAAAAATACAGATAAAAGCAAAATTCTGAATTCAAAGGAATCACTTAAGTCACTGAATATCTTGGGGACAGCAGCACAGTGCTGTACAGTCACTTTCAAAGCAGAGGAAGTAAAAATTGTAGTTTTTTGTATTTGGCATTTCAGGTCAGAGTTCAAACGGACTGGGAAAGCAGTGGGCGTAATTCTGAAACCTTTCAAGATCTTCCCTCTCCTTTTTTTCTGGCACATTCACATCAGGCCATGTGGCTGCAGGAGCAATCCATTACTGTGTCAAAGTTCTTATTCGGCTTTGGTCTGGAAGCATAGTGAAACAGCTTGTTTTCATTGCAGTAGGGGAAAGGCAGGGACTGCGTTTCAAGTCCACTACCCCGCCAGATGTGCCTTGATCAAGGGAAGTTGACTATGTGCTTTGTGTTCTTTAGGACACTAATGTGATTATGTCACATATTTTCAGCTGATTCCCAGTGCTATTAGTCTTGGTGTGGGGTCTGTGTTTCAATGGACTCTATCAGGATGGGAGTAGGAGGGATTTTTCTTTCAGCAGTGTCTGACTCCCAGCCAACCAGAGAACACTGAGGATTGTGTGAATAAATCTCTCTGTCTGTGCAGTAAAGTATAACATTTAAGCTTCTCAAATACTGTCTAAATATTTTACTAGGGCTTTCATGTCTCATATTTTCCCTTTATAAAAAAGAGAGTAAATATCAATGTCAGTCCTTCTTTCTCTGTAAGTATTTAAATATTTGTTTATTTGAGTGAATTTGTGATCCACTGCTATCCAGAACATAGTGTTTCCATATGTTAGGTTGTCTTCATCCTACATGAAAGCTTCTACATCTTCAATTCTTTGTCGTTTTAAGTTGATATAAGCCTCTAAGGACAAATGCAAATATTTGAACTGTTGTAACATTTATAACAGAAAGAAATAAAATAAATAATGCAGATTAAGAATAACACTTCCATTTGATTTTGACCATCACCAAAATGTTTAAAAATAATTCTGAGTAAAATGTTTCTTTTATACTCTAATATGAAAACCTAGTGTGCAAAAAGCCAACTAGATGGCTAAATTATATTTTGCAATTGTTTATTAGAAAAAAATCTACAAGATATATAGCTAACAAAATAGTGAGTCAATTAGCGAAATCTCATTTCTGGAAACTTAAATTAGAAAAAAGCATAGCAAAAAAAGAAAAAAAGCATAGCAGCCAGAAAGCTACTGTAAAGCTACTGTATACTTTTATTAGACAGACTTTTATTAGACAGAGAGCATATTCTAAATAGTTAGCTCGATAGACAATTATCTGGTTATCTATTTATTTATCTTGATAGGTTTATTTTGTCAACTATAAATCAAAAGTAAACAATCCAGATAAGTAGCCAGTTAGCCATATTTACTTCTGTAAACTTTTATCAAGCAGATAAAACAAATCTACTTGATAAATAGCTACCTTGATACAAATAAATATTTTCATTTTATTTTTGCAAACATTTAATGAAAAAATAGCATTTACTGTACATACAGCAAGCTAGCCAGCTAACCAGCTAGCTACATTTTACTTTTGTAAACATTGATTAGGGAAAAAGGCATCTAGACAGTTATATAACTAGTTAGTTATATTTTACTCTTATAGGGGAGAACATCTACTAGCTAGATAGATAGGTTTAACTTATATAAAAAATGGCATACAGTGGACCCTATTTGTATTGTATCAGTGTATTGTATCAGTATTCATGCAGATTTTCTGTGGAAGGTGATTTTGCGGATTTTTTTTCGTAGCACATATTGAAAATATTCAAAAGAAAATGGAGCTTCTGAAGTTTGAATATCTAGGTGCAATGCCATTTGAATTGCTATTGGCTGATGTTTGCAAAGCAGTCCAGGAGTCAGCATTAGCTTACTTCTGTAAATATGAGCTTCTGCAGTAGTGCTAAGACAGTGTTCACTGAGTGCATAAATGGATATTAAGGTATATATCAAGTTTAGCGTTTTAGAGGAGGTCAAGTTTTAACTAGATTTAACTAGATTTAACTAGATTTAAAGTATTCGTGGGCGACTGTGGTCCCTAATCCCTACAAATACCAAGGGTCCACTGGGTCGACCCAGCCTATTGCCTAATGACCACTTCAGATAGGCACCAGCCCACCTACTAGCCTGGAAAAAAAACAAGAAGTCAATGTGGAAGATGGATGGATGGATGGATGGATGGATGGATGGATGGATGGATGGATGGATGGATGGATGGATGGATGGATGGATGGATGGATGGATGGATGGATGGATCCAACTTGCTGAATTTTATTTTGTAAATTTTTGTTAGGATAAAAGTATCTACCAGCTAAATGGCTAAATTTGCATACGCATACTGATAGCCAGACAGACAGATAGCCAGCTGTGTGCTAACTGAGTCACTGTTTCTGGAAGAAGTTACCAGACTATGTTGTGCTATACTGGTAGTTTACAACATGTACAGATACCATCAGGTTGAGCCTTGGTCAGAGGCCATACATCTCTCCCTACAGTAGCTCATCAGTCCATTACAGAGCCACCTGTCTATCTACTGAAAAAAAGCAAAAAATGCCAAGAAATATCTTGTTAAAAACAGCAAGTTCATGCATATAGTAGGTCCTGCTTCTGTGATTCTATGGTAGCTAACATTTACCTCAGTGTTACATATATCAGCCTGTCCACTCTCTAAAAATCAACATGAGAGCATTTTATGGAGAGTGGCAGCATAACTACACAGTGCATCCTCACCCACTCCTAGATTAGAGGCCAGCTGGGAAGACAGCTCCATCATCTGTGAATCCAAATGGTGTACCCCACTTTCTTTAAGCTGCCAGCCTGGGTAAAAACAGGATTAGGCCTCCTGCTCACAGACTGGGCCTAGATTTGGTCCATGGTAAATGCCATTTTTAATTTCTTTTCTTTTTTTTACACAGGCCACTGTCAGCTGTAACTTCACTACCCGAAACTAAATGTGTAAATAAGATCTTTAATTGTAAGCTTTATATTGACTTATAATGCTTATAATAGACTGTAAGAGCTAGCTTGCCTAGTCACTAAACCTATTGTGTTTTTTTTTTTCAGAGCCACCGCAGAAAAATAAAACAGCTTATTTAAGAAGCAAAATAACCAGATATGTTGGTGGAGTCTCACAAAGAAGTGTGTGGTTTCGGACAGTTACAAATCATTTTGGCTATGGTTTTATCACAGTAAAGCTCCATGAATGGAATCATGCTCAAAACTGTGGCAGGAGGTATGAGCTGTTTCAACAAAGTCAGAGCAGGAATTGAACATTATTGACCAATCCACTGATTGAGCCAGCATCTACCGCTGTCTCAATGGCCATTTATGATCACCATTGTGAGTGTTTGAGCAGTTCCTCTTTCTAGATAATTAACTCTCTTAGTCTGGAGACTTTTGGAAATAGTGTTTGATAAGTTTTCTGTATTTTTTCTCTAAGTTCGTAGTTAGAAGACTTGAAGTTTAGTTTTGTTTTACATTTCTTAGAAAGGGTTGTGTTTCGTAAGGTTTAAGAATTTTTTTGGGGGGAGTTTCAGGCAAAAAAAAGAAACACTTTCAGACTTTGGGTCTTAAAAATGTTATACAAGAGAGTGATTAAGGATGTTTCTCTCTTTAGTTTTTATTTATTGGCAAAAATATGACTACTTCCAGGAACATCAAGTATTTTACTGTGGTGGTTTAACTAAATGTTTGAAGTTGAAGTCGTGTAGTAATGACTTTTGGAATGTTAACACATTTCAGACTTAAATTTCATAAACAGTGTTGAATAGAAAGGTGCATTTTCATATATCTAATCCTTTCATTTAGGTAAAATGTTGAGTGGAAACCACTTAAAGGATTTTCGAAATCAGACATCATTTATTTGCAGTTATACACACACTCTATAACTACTGGGTTTTTAGTATCAAAATTGGATGACGGAAAATAGTTAAAATAAAAATTAAAGAAAAGAAAATGCCAACATTCTTGCAACTGCAACCCACACACAATTTTGTGTTTTGAAGGAACATATAATTTGCAAAGAAACAGGAAACTCTAATATCTTGTTTACCATGTTGGGCAGAAATTCCAGAACCATCCATCCATCAATTATCTTTACCCGTCCATCCTATGCAGGGTTGTGGGAGCTGGTGCCTGTCTCTAGCAGTCACATTGCAAGAAGTGGGGTACACCATGGACAGGTCGACAGTCCATCGCAGATTCTAGAACCAATTTAATGAAAATAGTTGCATTTGAATGACATCTAATCTAGAAAGCAGCTGCCTTGTAATTCTGTAAATACTCATAATCCCACATCTGTCATTATCTATCTGAAGTGAATGTAGATTATTCCTTCAAAGGACACATCTACTGTTATTTGAACCATCTGTGTTTTTTAGTGTCTGTTTAATTAACAAAATAATTCAAGATCCAACCATGACACATGTACTCCCCGTGCCCTGTCTGACATTTGCATTGCCACAAACTGGATAATCCTGCTGTCAACAGTTTGTTAAATGTAAGGGCCACTTTCTGGTTTCATCACAGTTTGGAGCAGATTAGTAGAGGGTAGTGGATCTCATATGGCCTGGTCAGAGGCCATCATTGAAGGGCTTAAGGGATTAATGTTTTCTTGTGCTTTCACTCTGTTTCTCCAATATTTAGTGTAACACTGCTGTGAGAACTCGTAAAGAACAGTTTGTACAAACATGTCTTATCATAGTAGTTTAACAATACCCATCTATTTGCTGAACTCTGTTCAGCACATACTACATATTTCCTCCAGATGGTTTGTTTAAGGATTTTCCTGACTTCTGCTCAGTGCTCAGATACTGCAGCATTGCAACACATAGCGTCGCAGTGCAGCGTGAAGCTATCTATTGCAACCGGACCATGATGTAGTGTCCATGGGTTTGAGGGAACGGGTCAAAGGCTAAATCCCTGCTTAAAGACGCCATAGTGAGCCTTTTCTATCAACAGACAGGCCATTTCAGAACGTGTTGGATAAGATGTAATTTCCCATCTGCTTTATTGCTATTTCTGATCCCTGGGCTCTTGTCAGCAAACTCCTCAGGACAGATATCATCAGTAATATAAGGAGGACTCCAGCAATACTTAGGGCCTTAAAAGGCCCTTCACTTCCCTCCGTCATGTGGATGGCTTAAGGGGTTTGAGAGCGTAGGTCACAAGTAAACGTTTCACAAACACTATCAAATAGCTCAGATTTAAGTGGCTTAGGACAGCTTCTTCACAGAATGCTGTGGAGTGAGTGCATGTGTGTGTGGTTGGCTTTGGATGGCTGGGGATGGCATGTGGCATTTTGGATCAGAGTCTGCAAGCCAAACTGAGTTCATACAATTTGTTTTCTAATGGATATACATATACAGCACTAATCACTTATCATAGGTTTGTTCTTATTCTGACAGCAGAATTTCAGATTTTAAAGTAGCACTCCCTATCCCAGGAACAAGCAGTTGTTCTTTGCCAGTGTTATTGCATATCTGTAATTGTATTCTTAAAAAGTCTTCTAGAAATATGCATTTTACACTAAACAGATTTGGTTTGTTTTTGTTATTACCAATGTACTACCATATTCTTAACTTGCTCAAGATGCTAGCAATATTTAGTTGAATGTGCAGGAAATTTTGTTTAACTGTTTGCTGCCAAATCATATACTTCTGAGCTATACATTTTTAGCTGTAGATTCCCCGTCACATTGCAAAACAAAGGGAGTGATGGCAGAGAGATTTCCTATCTGCTTGCAGCAAAAAAGAAAATAAGACATTTTTGTTTCCTTTTGACCATTAAAGTAGGTTAGCATGTTACAGTATGTTTTTGTGTTTTTTAATCAATGGCAACCACCCAAGTAGCAACAGCAGAGACACCAGCAAAAAAGAGGATAAAGCACCAATCTTTATCAGCTTTCACACTTACTAACTCATAGTAAGGGAGCCACAACATTAGGTGCTTTTTTGTTTGCTGTCTCATTCACTACAGCTCACATATATTTATTATCCCTCAATATGGATCACACTCTCATCTATCCCTCTACTCAGGTAAAAAGTCTAGGAGTCATCTTGGACAACACTCTTTCATTTCAATCACATATAAACAATATTATCAGATCTGGATACTACCATCTGCAAAACATCAACAGGCTTTGACCTCTTAAATCCTCAGTCAACCGCCATTCTGGTCCACAACCTTGTTACATCCCGCATGGACTACTGTATTTCACTTCTTTTTGATCTACCAATCAAATCCCTCCATAGACTGCAGCTTCTTCAGAACTCTGCAGCCCGTATAATAACATGTGCCCCCCTTAAAGACCACATCAGTCCTACTCTTCATCAACTCCACTGGCTTAGAATTCAGTTGAGGATTAAGTTCAAAATCATTGTTTTCGCTTTCAAATCCATCAATGACTGGGCTTCATCTTTTCTCAGTGATCTCATCAGCATTGCCTCTCCCTCTCACTCTTTCAGATCTTCAACTGCCTCCCAGCTGATCCTTCTCATTGCTCGTCTCACCACCATGGGTTACAGGGCTTTCAGTCGCTCTGGTCCCCGACTCTGGAACTCACTTCCTCCAGATTTACAAAAACACAGACAATCTTTCACTCTTCAATTCCAAGCTTAAAACATATCTGTTTAAACAAGCCTACTCATTATGACCCCTACTTATTACCCCTTGACATTTATCTTTTATCTATTTGTATGTATTATTTGCATGTATTTTCAATGTAATACCTTTCCAAGGGATCTAGGTATGTTTTTATGTTTGCTTTGTAAGGTGTCCTTGGGTTTGGAAAGGCGCCCTGAAATAAAATGTATTATCATTTATCATTATTGATTTAGTTTAAACTATCTGCTTCTTTTGTTTTATATTTGCATTCTCACAAACAAAGTCTCAAGAACATTTCAGAACGGATTCAGAACTGCTGGGCATATGTAACAACGTTTCAACTGAAGAGTTAGTTGATTGTAATTAAAGCAACACGTAGTCAAGTGCAGCTTACTCTAGTCAAACTACAACCTAGTGTCCTAACATAATAATTTTCCCCTATTGTGTGATTTGTTACGTGAGATTAGTCTCGGTATGCTATGTGATTCAAGTAGTAAAATACTCGTGCAAAATGCTAAAAGCAGAATGCTAACAAAATAATTGTAATATTTTAATTGTGAGGCATGTTCATTGTCTTTGAGATGGTGGTGGAAAGCTGTTGGGGGAAATTAATTTCATAACATGGGATTTTTGAAGGTTCAATTTTTCAAAATTCTTCAGCATATAGTACATATCTATGTACATGTGTGTGTGTGTGTGTGCGTGTGTGCGTGCGTGCGCGCGTGTGTGTAAACAACTTTTCCACATTTTACTCAGAGGTGCTTGATGCAAGGGTGCTGTATTTTAGTCTGAGAATTAAACCGAGAATAAATCTAATCAAAACCTACTGAGGACTTTGGTGTGATTTTCAAGTTTCATGAGAATCATGTTTTTGTGGCTTTTATTAATGTTGGTGTTAATGTGTAAATCTCGATCAGATACTAATGATATAATAATGTTTGAATTAGGACCCAAGTGGTAGCAGAACTTATTCCTCGTGTGATTAATATGTCATTCCATTTGTTACAAACACCCACCGTTACACTGAAAGCATAAAAAACTTTTTTGCCATTCAGCTGATTTGGTGCATAGTGGTCGAAGGAGGTAACCATGTAATGGTGAGGCCACGAGTAGGAACACTTTTTAAAATGCACAGTTAAAGGCAACTGTAGCTGTGTCATAAAGGATCAGGAGCAAAATGCTCATTAGAACGAAAATGTAAGAAAAGCACTCGTTCAAGTAAAGCAGTGTTGTAAAATGGAATTTATCTTTCTTTCTCCCTCATTACAGGCAAACAGAATGTTGGCATTGGTAATGAGTTATGCACACACTCTTGAGAGGAATACAAAACAGCATGAGCTTTAGTCTGGCCAGGATTGCTGTAGTTATAATGTAAAACATCAACTTGGCTCCACCACATCATCCCAACACATGTTAGTGTGACTGCCAAGTGCCAAATTTGAGTTAAGATAATTGTGAAACAAGTTGATAACATATGCTAAAGTCCAGAGTAATTTTAAGGTATATTCTGAGAAAGACAGGGGATTTCACATTCCCCAGACAAATGTATGCTTTTCATATTACTCCCTTGTAATTTGTCTGGACTTTCAGTGACACTTATATCAAATAGGAAATCTTACCTCTAAATCAGTCATTGTTGATTGTCACTTAACCCAGTAAATCAAACAAGTTACAAGACAGCTTATTTTTTCTTAGCAATTTGGTACTAATTTCCATTAGATGAGCTACATTCCTCTTCTTTGCACTCACATACTTATCCTTCTATTCTTCAAACATGTCTTAGACTACAGTTTTATCATCCACTCCCACCGCAGAACCAGAGAGACGCTCCTCTTTGACCCTAACTCCAACTGCACTGCGTTCACATCCAGCTGTTTCGTTTCACCACTTTATTGCTATCTTTTTCTTTCATTCACCAGAGTGTATTCTTCTTACTTTTAAAAATCAGTTAGTGGGTGGACGGTATGGGAAACAATGCATTGTTTTCCTTGAGTCATTCAATGCACAGGGCCCATATCCAGCTGTGTTTCCTCAAGCATGATACACTTCACTGGTTAAACACAGTCATTAGTTAGTCAACACTTCTCAGGCTGCCTGGCAAGGAATTAGTGATGACAGTCTCTCCTTCATGCTGCCTCCCACACACCCAGAGCCTCCCACCATGAGTGCTCACAGTTCTCGACCTGCTCTGTTCCATGGGAAAGTCCCAGCGCTGCTTAAAGTTATGACCAGAGTGAATGTGTAGGAAGGGCATTACCGTTTTGCAGGGTTTTACCGTAGATTCAGATAACCCAGAAAGTAGGATGAAAACTATTCTAAATAAAATCTAACATATTTTTCCTTTCCCTTAAAGGTTCAATATTATTGCTAAAATATTTTAGGTAGATTTTATTGGAAATCAAAGCTACAACTAGGTGAAAAAATTCGATACAGCATTAAATTAATTTGTTCTCTTGTGTCGAGATCATTATTGTCTTAACCCCTTAACATTCCTGCAATTTCCGCCCTACATTTTTTAAAGACGCATACCCAAAATTAACTTAGCTGTTCTTGAAACATTTTGAGTAGAGACATGGCTGGGGTCTCATTGGAAAGCAAACACTCTACAATTTATCCCAGAACTGTGTTAAACAGAGGGTTCAGATTTTTTTTTTAAATAAGGTGCTATGCAGGTATTATCAGTAGGAGTCTACTTACCTATTTTGAAAGATGTCAAATCGTTCCGCAATTAGTGAAAAGTAAATAAACCCTCAAAGCTCCCGAAGGTGAACAGCTAGTCAGCAAGACCCCTTGGTACAATACTAAAGTGAACATGCATTGTCTGCACTCTCAAACAAGGTTGGGGTTTTCTCAGCCAAACAACTTGCATCTTACTGTGTTCAAGAGTTGAGCAAAGTTTTGCACTTTGCTACAGGTTGTTATTTCTGCCATTGCATCATATGGATCATTCTTTTAAGCTTACAGGTCTTGCTGTTGTTTGGAAACTATCCCCGCATATTGAAAATAAAATGAACCTCCATATCAGCTCATCAGGCTGATTTACAGAGCCTTACCAAACACTGTAACCTAAGCAAAGACACGAATATTGTTCAGCTAAAAAAAAAACAGCGAAAATAGATTCAACAAGGTGTCGAAAGCGTTCCTGAAAGATTTTGGTCTTCATTTTCATAATAACATGGCATACTCTCTGCACATTATTTTGGCTGCACATCAATTTTGAAAAACTCTTGTTCCTTCACATCCCAAATATGTTCTATTGGATTGATATCTGGTTACTACAGAGACCATTGCAATAATGCTCTAATCTCAAAGTGGTTTGTTGAACATGACAATGAATTCATAGTGTGACGTGGTGCATTATCCTGCTGGATGTAGCCAGCAGAAGAAGTGTGCACTGCGATCATAAAGGAATGGGCATGGTCAGCAACAATACTCTGGTAGGCTGTGATTTTGGAATGCTGCTTAGTGGGTACTAAAGGGCCCAAATGTGCCAAGACATAATCCACCACACTATTAAGCCACCATCTAGCGTGAACTATTAACACAGAGCAGCATGGATCAATGCTTTCATGTTTTTTCACAAAATTCTCACCCAACTACCTGAATGTTGCAGATGAAATTGAGGCTCATTGGCCCAGGCAACGTTTTTTTTTTTTATCTGTTATTGTCTGATTTAGCTGAGTCATGTGAACAGCAACCTCAGTGTCCTGTTCATAGCTTACAGGAGTGGCACCTGCTGTGGTCTTTTTCTGTTTTCAGAGAAGGTAATCTCCATACCTTGCTTGTAACAAGTAGTTATTTGAGCTAATGTTGCCTTTCTATCATCTCAAACTGATCGACCATTCTCCTTTGACATCTGACATCAACAAGGAACTCGTCCTCCCAATTGCGCATCACTGGATGTTCTCTATTTTTGGACCACTCTGAAAACCCTTGAGATGGTTATGTATTGAATATTTTCATTAGATCAAAAGTTTCTGAAATACTCAGACCAGCCTGCCTGGCACAACAATCAAAGTCACTTAAATTCCCTCTCATACTATCCATTTTGATGTGTCTTCAGTTAGAGGATTCTTCAGTTTTACCGCAACACAGACCACTACAGGAGATCCTTCCTGCCCACAACCATCAGGATCTAAAACAACTCTTTGAAGAATTAAATAGTAAGAGCTACAACAACATATAATTTCCCTCGAAGATCAATAAAGTATTTTTGAATTTAATTGATGTTCGCTTTTAACACCTTGAAGTTATCTTTACCACACCTAGATGAAGTGCATTGAGTTGCTAAAATGGAGATGACCGATTTGCTATTTTTCTGTTGATCATTTGAACAATAGTTTCTAATAAATGGGCCAATGAGTAAAACCTTTTGGTTATTTTGTTTTTTAAATGGATGGAATCATCATAAACTGTGAGATTTGTCTGACTAAATGTTAGTCTTTTACTAGTGAGGATTTATTCACTTTTATTACACAATCTCACAGCAATATGACATCTGTTTATTACAAAAACAGGAACTATCACTGAAATTAACTTCACACAACCTGATTTAAAAAATAAACTATTTCCTGGGCTAACTTTGTCTTTTGAGGAAATGAGGAGCTCCGTGATCCTGAAAGGGGAGTGATTTTTCTTGTGGCATTGAGACATTCCAGGACTCCATAGATGAAACATGCCCCGTCTAAATTAAGCCATGTGTAGGTGACTGCCCCCACCCTCTACTCTAACAATCTGAAGCTAAGAAATTACTGGAGTTGGTGTTATATCCAGTTTGCTCAAGTTTAAAATTTTATTTGGATAAGGACTCATCATCGCTTTGTTAAAGTCGACTGCCTGTCTTAAAGAACATAGGATATTGAGAATGTTTGATTAAGGAATGTGATACAATCCACTTAATAACTACAAGGAAAAAATATTTTGTGTCTCTCACACACATGAACACATGACACATCCAGACACACTGTATGCTTTTTTTAAGTCACTGAAGCTCAATATGCTGCTGTGTTTCTCCTTGGAGTTTCATTTCAGGAATGCAAATGCCTTGGGCCCAGACACTCCGTGATTTATCTCCTCATTTATCTTTCCACACATCTGCCTGTGCCCTTGTGTCTGCCTGTTGCTCATTCCTCCTCTCTTTCAGCCAGTGTGTCTCCCGTGGGACCTAGGACTCCCCCACTTGCCCCGCTCTGCTCTGTCACATACATGCTCGTGTGCATACATACACGCAGGAGCATACGCTTGCATACAGAAGATGAGAAGCTTCACTTGGAGTCACCGTTGCAGCTCCTTGATGCTACCATCACTGTCCTGCCGTCTGCTTTGCCTGGGGACCAAGTAATCCAATCTGTTCATGACCAAGAACAGGGGCCGTGCACCAAGAGCATCAGCAATCTGTATGCTGTTGCTGCTGGATGGAGAAGTCTGTGGTGGTGCATTACTGGAAGCCACAGAAAGTGACCTGATAGCTGCACTTGCTTTCTGTCAACAAAGATTACACTCAGACAAGAGCGCGACGGGAGTCCCGGCAAGACCAACCTGCAGCTTAATGTCTTATACAGCCAAACATAGGATGTGCAAGACGGAATGGAGCTTTGTTTTTCTTGTCAGAAACAGGTATGAATAACAGCAGGGCCTGCCACAACACCCCCTGGGTGAAGCTTCATATCTTCAGAGCATTGCCATGAAGTAAACACAAGTACAGCAATGGCACTATGTTTCTCGTCAAGTCTCAATGCTCACTCAGACATCCCCTGTCCTCTTGTGCAGTGCCCTCCACCCTTCTCCTGAAGTGCCCCACATTCTGCCATGATTTTCACATTTTCTTGTGCAGGTCTGTCTGGGGCCCTGCATAGAAACCACCGCCTGGTGTGAGGTCAGGTGTTATTTATCACAGCTGTCTGTGTGGGGAGTTGACATTCGCACAGGCATTCTGCTCTGCCATCGTAATTGACTCTCCTTGTCTTTTCGAGGACACCAACAGATATAACTATGTCAGGACACATCCTAGCTATATATTATCCATCTCACCGAGGAGGACAACTGGTGAGTTATCATTCTGCATCAGCTAAACAAGACAAGCAACGTGGCTGGTCACCGGGAAGGGGCAGGATTTCTCGAAACCAATATTTTTCTCAGCCAGCTTTCTTTCTTTGTTTCTTTCTTTCTACTGCAAGTTCTGCTTTGTGTGTATTTTGGTTGATGTCAAGACAAAAGGCACAAGGATAAAGCTCATCAGTAGGCATCAGTAAATATTATTGCAGATGAGCAACTTTTGACTGATTTCAACATAGATTGTAAAGCACTGCAGCTGCATTAGAGTTCAAGGGGTTCGCCTGGTGTGTTGCTAGATATAAAGCCATAATATGGCAGACGATTATGCTGTTGATGTGCTCCAAACACAGGGGGACAGTATCTTTGAAAAAAAAAGATCCCTTCTTTCCTTCTGATCTATACCATTGGCTTCAAGTTTTTTCCATTAAAAAGCAAACATTTTTTAAAACTGTATTCCTATTCAGAGCTTATTGATATTTTTGACAATGTATGGCTCCCAAGTTTAGACAATACAATGCAATATTGCTTGTATTTTTGAACTTTTATGGTGGATCTTTTAAAATATAATTTCCTTCCCAAAGCAAATGTATCTGCACAAACAGGACTTTGGATCAATTCTTACTTTTTTCTTATGCTGTTTTATGCTTCTTCACAGTAGTCAGACTCATTTAGCTAATTAATTTTAGGCTAAGTTGTGAAAAATCTAAACACTTAAGGATATACTAATGTCATTCACTTTGTTAACACATACTTATGTTTTATTTTTTATTATTATTTTTTGCTGTCAATGATCAGCATGCTGGTAATTTTTGTAAACCTGTGTTCTTTGATAGTTATACTTCCTTTTAGGTTCACATTACTGTGGGCCTGAATTCTTGAAAAAAATGTAAACTTTATTCTGTCAAAAAATTTTACACTACAATGTTAGCATCTTTGTTGCCAGGAATTATGACAAAAAACAGGTTTTAAACTCTCCCAGGAAAGATAAAACATGTAGAGGTCTTTTCAGTCCAGATAAAAGCCACCTGTCACCTCTCAATCATTTGTTTTTTATCTCTACCCCTTACTGGTTGGCTCCTCTGCAGAGTAAAGTTGGTTCTGAATCTCCCGGGTTAATGGCTTGAATCTTTGCACTAAATCAAGAATCTCAAGTTCAAGGTCTTCATTAACCCAGATCATGAGACCTCATGCTGGCTACTGCTAAGTACACAAGGCGGATTAGCAGACTCATGGAAAGACAGGAGACCCACAGGAGAGGCACAGGAAACACAGCGATGATTCGGTTCACCTACTTCACTCACACTGACTGTGGGTGCCAACAGTGAGAACATGACCCTCAGTTAAAGGGTAGCAGATAAAGAAAACCACAGGTCAACTCAAGACATTTTTTTTCTACATAAGCTGTGCACAGTAAATCTCATTACTGTAACTGGGGTAAAAGACACAAAATATTTTTGATCACAATGAATTTGGGTCCAGCTAAGCCTTCATTTGGGTCAAGAGCAAGGAAGCCATTTGAGGATTTGTTTCATATGTGGTGAAGCATACATTTGTAAGCCAGAGTTTGAATCTGTACTTATTCATCACTGGTCAAATGAGTAAAAGTCATATTCTGCTTGTAACACTTTAGACAGTCGTTACTGTGGTGCTACATGAAGTTAGAACTTTTGCAAAGCTCATGTGTTTTACCCCTCCTTTCCACCGGACGCGTAAGCGGCACATTACAGGAGCAGCACGTTTCACTTGCGTATTCTGCTGCTCGGCCCTTTCCACCGGGTGCATATGAGGCGCATAGCAGCAGGGAAGCAGCTGTCACCGAGAGAGCATGAAATCACGCGAGATTAGCAAAGTCACACATGGTTTCGTCAGTAAACACAACAACCATAGACATATATAAACGTCTATGACAACAATAACCAGGAAAAGACAACAACATGGCTCCAAAAGGTCTGTGTTTTATGTTATGTCCATTTTATATTCGCCAATAAGTTTATGTTATGTCAGGGAATGTCAAAAATCACTCATTTGTGTGATGACACACAAATGAGACCCTACCGCGAGGTACTGACATCTCACCGGGCCGCACAGGTACTGACCTTTTTTTAAGTAAAGCAACTGCAAAGCAGCACGTTTCTTTTATTTAGAAATTTTCCGGTGCCGAGCCGTTATATTTCCTGTCTTCCCCTATCCAAAATGTAGAAATTTACATGTTTCAGAGGCGTACCGCGTAGAAAATAGGACTGCTGCGTATATTTATAAAAGTGCTGCGACATGACGCTTCTGAGATGCGGCGGACTCGTGCTGCTTTCGCCTCCGGTGGAAAGGGTTTTATTGACTACAGTGGTGGCTATCAGTTGCGTATGACGTGCTGCTCCTGTAACGTGCTGCTTACGCGTCCGGTGGAAAGGAGGGGTTATGGTGTCACCAGAAGTATGTTCATGTGGAACCCTGTTTTTGGGAGGGTGAATTTTATTTTTATTAAATAGCGAGTTACAACAACAACAAAAATCTAAATGAATTGGAAAACAGACCATGACATGTTGAATAAAGGTAACCAACCATATGAAAAGAAAACGTGTTTGATCTTACAGAAAAATTTACGTCTTGGCTTTAAATCTACAAAAATAAAAGTCTTAAAACCACACAAGAACAACACAGTTCAACTTCTATGATAGAACTGACATTTGTGGGGCAAAGGCGGCAGGCACATTACAGAGGTCATCGGGAAGTAAACACGTATTAATGGTTACCTGCTTGACAATCAGATAAACAGGTAATGGTAATGATTAAACCAAGGTTGGCCAGGTTAGAGGCCATGTGTGCACAAAAGCAGGTTTGATGAAAGCAGGTTCAGGCTGGTGCTAAAGGAGTGAATGTAATTGTTCGAGGACAGCGATCTTTGACCCTCGATGTGTGAATGCAGGGGAATGAAACGGGAGCAGCATGCGGACAGTTGATGGCAGCTACAGTACACCCACACACCCCCACCACACACACGCACGCATACACACACCCCCCCACTACACACACACACGCATACACGCATACACACACACACACACACACACACGCACACACATACACCCACACACAGACACACACCACTCTAGTGAGATCTGAATAGTTGAAAACAATCCAAATTGCAATGCAGGTTTTGCTGAGAGATTTAGCTGCTGACTGAGTGAAATAAAAAAAGAAAAGTGAAGGCAGAGAAAAGAAAAAAAAACACTCAACCCAGCTTAAGTTCACAAGGTCATTTCCAGCTCAAGGATTAAGTAAACTAAACAAAACTACACAAGCTGTAACTTATCAGACTTGCTTGCATGCCAGGACTTTTTTATCTCCCCATTGTGTTTGTGAATGTGACACAGAGAGCTCCCAGTCCTTCAAATCACCAAACATTAGAATGACCTTCAAAATGCTGAGAATGTGTATTCTTTTTTAAATAAAAAAAGCATGTTTACTTATTTAAAACGTTTGTTCTTAGCAGTTTGAGGGAAAACAGTAATGAAGTGAATGTGTGATATGTCAGGTCAGAAGCTGAGGACTGTTTTACCTTAATCAGTGATTGATTACCCAGCTGATTTATCATTTTTAACTGAGAGAGATTGTGCTGAACTCTAGCAAGCTGGTTATTCAGTGTCAGAATGAGTAACAGCAAAAATGATCCATAATCGCAGTTTTGGTCTCACAGGAAATGGCACTTTAATTCTTTGTCTCAACAGAACGTCTGCACAGCTTTTATTAGAATCATTTTGTTTATTTTGATGTTATAGAGAGAACTATTTACATTGCTTCCTCACTGTCCTCTGACAGACAATCTGAGCAGAATTGGGAAAGCTTGTTTTCTGTAAATTACTTCAACATGTTGTAACATGCAAATTACCATAATTATCAGACTACTAGTAGCTACTTTTTTCACACGCTTTGGACCCTGCATCCTATAGGACGAATTTATAGATTTTCTTACTGCCTAACAGTCTCCGGGGGGCACGCAAAAGTGAGACAGACATGTAGGGTAAGATTATGCGCAGAAGAAGACACTACCGGTAGTTTTCATGCACACACCTTCATTATGGAAAACATTAAAAAAAATGCATATAATGCAGCTTTTAAGTTAAAGGCAATCGAGCCAGCTCTCAAAAAAGGAAATGGAGCTACTGCATGTAAGCTTGACATCAATGAATCAATGCTGAGACGTTGAAGGAGGCAGCGGAAAGAACTGTGCCAGTGTAAAAAGACGACAAGCCTTCAGAGAACATAAAGGCACGGCTGTGTTCGTGCTGCTGCTGCTCTTCCAGCAGAGATTGGAGATTCAGGGTCCTGCAAGAGGGCAGCCAGTTCTGAGCTCTCTGACACAGAAGAGGAGTGGAAGTTAGTTCCGCTGGCAAGTGGGTGGATACAGGCTTCATTTCAGATCAACCTCAAAATGTAGTTATATTAGTTGTTATTGGTACCATTGAGGACATTTCCTGAAAATTTCATCGAAATCTGTGCATAACTTTTTTGATTTATGGTGCTAACAACATACGGCACAAAAACTTCTTGGCGGAGGTAGCTAAAACACTTTTTCCGTGTACCATGTTTCTGTGTAAATATCTCATGTTACACATGAAAATGTGCGGTCTATATTCAGGTGTGGCCTATATATGTACAAAATTTGTTTTCTTTTCAAATTTAGCTGGTGTGGCTATATTCAGGTGCGCTCAATAGTCCCAAAATTACAGTACTTAAGACTCTAAATTCCAGTTTACCAAAATTTAATATAAAAGAGCTCAAAGGATTTTGGCTACGTACTGAAGTGAAATGAATGAGTCTCAGACAAGGGTTAAAGTTTTGAAAATGCCGTCTTGCTTTTTGTTTTTGAAGACAATTTTGTATCCCATAAAATAAAAATATTTAAAACAAAAATATATCTTTGCAACAAAACCTACATTTTGGAGGGATAGCTCCAACTTGCCCACACCAAATCCACTTCCTGCATGTAGTGAAGTGTGAGTCTGTAAAAGTACTTAAAAGTTCAGAGTAACGTCCAAAAGTCAAGGGGATTGTGTGTGTGTGTGTGTGTGTGTGTGTGTGTGTGTGTGTGTGTATGTGTGTGTGTGTGTGCGTGTGTGTGCGTGTGCGTGCGTGCGTGTGTGTGTGTGTGTTCATGTAGGGGAAAAGGAACAGCCATTTCAAAATGTTGTGGTGGGGATTCTTTTGTTACAACTAGACTACCACACTTCACTGTGTAGCAAGGAAAGAAGTTGACTGGTTCATCAGAGGGATTGGCTCGCCATTAACATCAGATCCATCGAACCCATAAAGATAAAAAAAACTGACCTGTTGACAACAGTGTCAAAGAACACACCAAGAATAATTACGAATAATTAAATTTCACAATCTGTTAGCACATAATAGCACTGCTTGTAACATTGACAATGTTTACAGTTGAAAATAAAATAGTTAAATGTGTAATAATCTTGGTAATGATGCAAAATCTTCTTCAGTCTTTTCACATGAGATAAATATTCACAATTTCTATCACATTCTTAATAAAAATTAAACTTTAGGGCATTGGCTCCAGTTTTTCAGCACAATAAAATATAACCTTTCACAGAACATTGTAAACATTTTCTTCAGGAAACATTTTACTCACAGTGAAATGATAAAAAGTGCAATTAAACCATGAACAGGTAAAATAATTTGCTCACCGTAAAGAAGCATAAAGCACATCACAGTAGCATAAAATGGCGACGCCTCTAAGCACGCACTTTCTACAACCAGGAGTGCAAAGAGAACCAAAATTAATTAATATGTTTTTTTATTTAAAATTTTTTGCAGTACACATGCATAAAAGTATTATTAAACTGCATTGTGTAATATGTTTGTTAAATTAAAACCGTTTTAAAAAATCTATAGTCAGTTTTTTCATGCCCTGACGATACAATTAACTATAGCACTTTTTGCCGCAGTTGCATGTAGGGTTTGAAATTCCATTTATTTTGAGGTGATTCGGGTGAGAACAGCCAGGGGTGCTTGAGAGAGGGTGTGCCGTTACGTAATGACGCACGTAAGTACCCATGTAGAAACCCAACAGATTTACTTTCGCAAGTGGAGCATTACGGCTTTTGCTATAGTACTCCGCTTGATATATATGTATAAGAAATCTTTATTAGAAATAGCTGTGGGTTTTTTTTCCTGATATTATGGACACGGAGACAGAAAATAAAGGGGAGGAAAGAAAGATGAAGAGAGGTAGGAAAAAAAGTTAAGAAGGAGAGGGTAGGTTGAAGATACAAGAGAGGAGAGGGAACAAAGAAAACACTAGAAAACATCCCAGTCCGCCTCTACACCCACAGGACGGCAGGGAGAGGACAAAAAAATAAAACAAAAAAACAACTGCAATGACTGCAGTTCTTCTAAAGGCCACATAATGCACTCTTGGCAGCATTTTCAGCAAACTCCGAAGAGTAGCTTTAAAATCCGCAACGATTTCTAACACTTAACTTGGTGCCATTTTCTGTGAAACTTTAGTTTTCTCTGCTGGCTTGTTCAGAGCACATGCTTCAGCCGAAAAGATAAACAGAACACCTGCACTGGGTGGGCGGGCCAATACACCATTTTGAAGTAGCTTATTGGCGAATTGCGATGCCTGCATTCATCAGAGAAGTTAATCATTTTAACTGCTGGATACATAGTTTATTTACCATATACCAATCATAATGGTTAAACTAACAACTATGTTCGCCGTTTTGGGGGATTCAGCACACTTTTATTAAAGCCATATTAAAATGTAGATTATCTATAATCATTCAAACCACTGGGCTGCCTCAGATATAAATTTACAATATTCTGATGCATATTAAAATACAGAAAGTCAGTGGATGTTTGACTTTTGGACTTGTTTTGACATGTTTATTTAAGAAATCGCCTGCTTTGTTGGCTACTTTGCTAGCTCAAACTAAATGTTTAAAAATGATTTTAAAACTTGATCCTGTTGAAACTATTAAAAAAAGTGCTAAAAAGGATGGAAAATAGCTAAATTGCTTATTTTTTTACTAAAAGGGAGTAAGATTTTTGGAGATCTGAATATGTGTGGCTTTTACTACTTTAGAAAATCTAAAACAATACCCCATAATATGTTTATTTTAAAGAGCATATTGCAGGTTAAACCACACCTTAAATCACAGTTTAGAGAAATATATTAGGAACTGGTTCTAAATTTAAAAAAAACTTGTAAATAAATTATTTAGACTTCTGAAGTTGTTTTTGTGACAAAATGTAACTTCTGCCAGACCGGAAGTGACGTAGGCGAAGGAAGACCCGTCAGCTCCATCAGTTCCGTCAATAGAAAACAATGGATTTTAATCCTGGATCCGACCTTGAAGAAACCTTAAATGTTTACAATTACACATATGATGGACCACAACCATACAGCTATGAGCCTGCTGCGCGCCCCAGAGAGCAGAAAGAGACCAGGGGAAGGATTAATAGTCAAAAAGAGAGTTAGAACTGTGGTGTCAGGACAATCAGCAGAGAGACGGGCAGGTGTTGTGGTGAGACCAATGTTAGCATAAACTTGTGTGCCAACATCACAATTTCGTACAGATTACTATCATGTACCAGAAAATTGAAAAAAAACACTAGCATTTGTCAGCTAATATAGTATTGATCCTTGCCAATAATAAACAATAATGAGTTTTTCTAAGTTGTCTCAAACTCGTCAATATCCTTTCACATAATGTGGTATAGCATTTTAGAGAAAGAGAGAGAGAGGCAATGTACACATTTTCCTGATACCCCTTTTGTAGTGCTTATTTGACAACCCACATATCACGTGACATCTAATTTTTGATATTGTTCTTTCACAAAGTTAGTGATTATCGGCTTAGACAACAAGACTTACAATGCCAAGATCCTGTCTGCATAGAGCTGAGCTTTTGATGGATCCCTGACCGTGTGTCCCACCGGCTGCAGCCCCAGAAAGAGCCGCTGACAGTGGTGCCGACAAAGTTGTGTGCAATGAAGTTACTGTGCCTTTTGTCAGTCGCACCTGATCTTTGCTTCACATCGTAGCCGAAGCAGAGGTGAAATCTTGTCTTTTCAGCTGCACAAAACGCACCCAGGAACGGAAGATGGGTCAGTTTTTGTTTTTATTTGGAAATTTGTGGACTCTGTGTCCTGACAGCCTGCTGTTTGTACAGCCTCCACTAACACAATAATTTACCATTTTAAAGACAAATGCACCAAATATAAAACTAGTGAACACACTGACTCTCGATAACACCACCGTTCTACCCGATAACTACCTTCTCGCTACACTGAGCTTAAGCAGCAAATGACTCCTTTCATTTACATCACACGTCCAGATTATGAAACTTTTCTATTAAAATTTGTGGTGTTATGTACTGAAAAAACAAAAAAATATCCCCAATAAACGTTTCAAATAGTAATTTTGGACAGTATTTTATATGCATTTAAAAAAATATTTAACCTGCAATATGCTCTTTAAATTTGATTCTTGATACATTCTGTTCAATACTGAATGATACCTTCTTTTGCACAGTGTTGTCTGTTAAATTATGGAAACAAGCCATTTTCCTTAAAAGTCTTGACATATATTCAAATTCATTCCCTCTACTTTTATACCTGTAAATTAATCCCAGAAACGCTAACTGATTTTAGAGCTAACTTAATTACACCTAGTTATGTTATAAAAAGTAGCCCAAGCATTTGACATCTCATGGAGTACTGTTCAATCCATCATCAAAAACTTAAAGAGTATTTAAAACACTGACAACCCAGGGTCCAGACCAGGAAGTTTAACCCACCTCTCTGCTGCTTCTGTACTATTACCCACCCATTACCCTATAGAAACAGTGTCTTGCCCACGGCCAAAATTAAATGGATTAAAAGTTAAGCCAACAAAAGCAAATTATGGAAATCTCATAAAAATAAATACAACTTTGACTAAACAGAAAAATAAATCTATTAAATGTGGTTTATTAAACATAAGATCTCTCTCTCCTCAAAAACTTTGTTAGTAAATGACTTGATTTGTGATAATCACATTGATTTCCTTTGTCTCACAGAAACCTAGTTGCAGCAGGAGGATTATGTCAGTATAAATGAGTCAACTCCTTCCAGTCATTTAAATTTTCACATTCCTAGAAATACTGGGCGAGGAGGAGGAGTAGCAACCATTTTCCGTTCTGATTTACTAATTAGTCCCAGACCAATTAATAGCTACAGTTCTTTTGAACATCTAACCCTTAATTTTCCTCATCCAAGTTGCAAAACATTAAGACCATTTTTGTTTGTGGTTTTGTATCGTCCACCAGGCCCTTACTCTCAATTCTTGGATCAGATCTCACATTTTTTATCTGATTTAGTATTAAATACTGATAGGGTCATTATAGTGGGGGACTTCAATATTCATGTGGATACTGAAAGTGATAGCCTAAATGCAGCCTTTAATGCTATTTTAGACTCAATTGGCTTTACTCAAAAAGTACAGGGATCGACCCACTCGGGCAAACACACGTTGGACCTTGTACTGACCTACGGTATTGAGTGTGAGGAAATAACAGTCCACCCACAAAACCCGGTCCTGTCTGACCACTTCTTAATAACTTTTGAATTTACTTTAACTGACCATCTTAAATCTGAAAGAAAATGTCATTATAGTAGAGCTTTATCAGACAATGCTGTAACAATTTTTAAAGAATCTGTTCCATTCTTACTTTCCTCAGTGTCTCAGGGTAACACAGTGGATGGCAGCAATTCTATCTCTAACCCTTCAGAAATTGATGATCTGGTTCACAGCGTTACATCCTCATTGCGTTTGGCATTAGATAGTGTAGCCCCCTTAAAAAAGAAAGTGGCTAGCCATAGGAGGCTGACTCCTTGGTTCAACGCAGAGTTGCGTACTTTAAAGCAGAATACTAGGAAGTTGGAGAGAAAATGGCGCTCTACACACCTAGAGGATTCCTATTTAACCTGGAATAATAGTCTACTGCTGTATAAAAAGACCCTTCGACAAGCTAGAACAGCATATTTTTCATCATTAATAGAGGCGAATAAAAACAATCCTAGGTTTCTTTTTAGTACAGTTGCCAAACTTACACACAGTCATAGCTCTGTTGAGCCAACTATTCCCCCAGCTCTTAGCAGTGATGATTTTATGGGATTCTTCATAAATAAAATTTATTCTATTAAAAATAAAATCATTGGCATCCTCCCAAATGAACTGTAGAACCTCAGTTGTGCTTAGGCTGTTTTGATTCAGTTGAGCTTTCGGAATTATCAAAAATATTAGCCTCATCTAAACCTTCAACTTGTATGTTGGACCCAATTCCAACCAAATTATTTAAAGAAGTGTTCCATTTGGTTCCTGGCCCCATTTTGGATATGATGAATCTATCCTTAGTGGATACGTACCACAGGAATTTAAAATAGCTGTAATTAAACCTTTACTCAAGAAACCTTCCCTTGATCAAAATGACTTAGTGAACTACAGACCTATATCTAACCTTCCTTTCTTATCCAAAGTCCTTGAGAAAATTGTTGCTAATCAATTCTGTGAGCATCTAAACAGTAACGAGCTGTTTGAAGAGTTTCAGTCAGGTTTTAGAGCTCATCATAGCACTGAAACAGCACTGGTGAAGGTTACTAATGATATTCTCATGGCCTCAGATTATGGACTTGTGTCTGTTCTGGTTTTGTTAGATCTCAGTGCTGCTTTTGACACAGTTGATCATAATATTCTCTTAGAAAGGCTTGACTATGTTGCAGGGATCAAAGGAACAGCACTAGGCTGGTTTAAATCATATTTGTCTGACAGATTCCAGTTTGTTCATCTAAATGATAAATCTTCTTCACTCTCAAGGGTTACCTGTGGAGTTCCACAGGGTTCTGTGCTTGGACCAATTCTGTTCACCATATATATGCTCCCAATTGGTAGACTCATTAGACAGCATGGGATAAATTTCCACAGCTATGCAGATGATACACAACTATATTTATCCATAAATCCTGATGAACCCAGTCAGTTAGGTAGATTACAGGCATGTCTGGAAGACATAAAAACATGGATGACCCTAAACTTTTTGCTTTTAAATTCTGACAAAACAGAAGTTGCTGTCTTTGGACCAGAAGTTCTTAAACAGAAACTGTTTAGTCAATCACTTCATCTGGATGGCATTAAATTGGCCCCCAGTAATAACCTAAAGAACCTCTGCGTTATTTTTGACCGAGACTTGACATTTAAATCCCATATTAAACAGGTTTCTAGGATTTCTTTCTTTTACCTCCGGAATATTGCTAAAATTAGAAACATCCTGTCCAGGAGTGATGCTGAGAAACTTGTCCATGCATTTGTTACCTCAAGGCTGGACTACTGTAATTCTTTACTATCAGGAAGTCAACAAAATGCCATTAAAAGCCTTCAGTTGATCCAAAATGCGGCAGCAAGAGTTCTGATGAATATTAAAAAGAGAGATCACATTTCTCCTGTTTTAGCTTCCCTTCATTGGCTCCCTGTTAAATCCAGAATAGAATTTAAGATCCTTCTTCTTACATACAAAGCCCTTAATAATCAAGCTCCATCATACATCAGAGATCTGATTGTTTCATATGTTCCTAACAGAGCCCTTCGCTCTCAGACTGCAGGTTTACTTGTAGTTCCTAGGATTTCTAAAAGTAGAATGGGAGACAGATCTTTTAGTTATCAGGCTCCTCTCCTGTGGAACCAGCTCCCAGCTTTCGTCCGTGAGGCAGACACTCTGTTTACTTTTAAGGCCAGGCTTAAAACTTTCCTTTTTGATTAAGCTTATAGTTAGAGTGGCTAAGGTCATCCTGAGCTATCTCTATAGTTATGCTGCTATATATAGGCTTAGACTGCTGCAGGACAGACTTACCAATTTTCTTCACTCTGCTACTTCCTTTTCTCCTACGACTCTCCAGTTGTATTACAGTGCATTCTGTTATTTCGACTGTTAACTTTGTTTTCTCTCAGTGTTTTTCTTTCCATAGAAGATATACCTGGTCTGGTATCCTGCTTGGCTGCAATGCCCTGTTGGATGGGGGGCATCGACTGGGATGATCCTCCCAGTAACTGAACATCCACTGTGTCCTGTTATCAACTTTTTACTTTCTGTAACATAGAAAGTTCTCTTATATCAGATCTTCTGTTCCTTCTGTGTTTCTGCTCTGTCTTCTCAAACCCCCAGACGGTCGTGGCAGATGGCCGCTCCTACTGAGCCTGGTTCTGTTGGAGGTTTCTTCCTGTTAAAGGGGAGTTTTTCCTCTCCACCGTCGCTACATGCTTGCTCAGTATGAGGGATTGCTGTGGTTGGAAAGTCTGCATCAACGGGGCCCAACCTCATATATTGATACAACTGCACACATGGCTGTCCACCCAAATTGACAGCACAGGCAGGGAGAGCATCCACGGTAACTCTGGAGGAGTTGCAGAGATTCACGGTTAAGTGGTAGAATCTGCGGACGTGATGGATTTTAGTCGTGCAGAACAAAAATCGGATGGAATAGTGACAAGTAAAAAGCTATGGTTGAAAATAAAGACACAACGAGTTCAGTTAGAAGTTCGCTACAAACCATGTAGCTGATGCAGAAAGCACGCTGTAAGGGTGGACGTGAAGGTTCTGTTCAAACTTGCTTACATGCAAAACACTGTGTCACAGAAACCTAGCAATGGTTATTGTCGTGTGAGGATGCTGTTGTGATGTTTTTCCTTAACTCCATCCATCTTCCCCGAAAGATGTGTGAAGATGAATGGAGCAAAATAAAGGCAGAGGTTCACTTTCCAGCATGACAGTAAACCTAAACATACAGCCACAGCTGCACTTAAATGGCTTAGATAAAAGCATATTCATTCTAGAATAGCCCAGCTAAAGTTGAAGGGGACTGAATATACAGTACCTACATCACTTTTTAGGGTTCAAATTGTAAAACATTTTAAAAATTCCAACTAAACTGAAATTCACTGCAAAGTTTGCTTTTCTGAAGGACCCACCACTGCCCTGTTTATTTAAGAATATTGAAGAAGATGCGATTCACTTTGAGGTTTCAAATAAAATTGGTTTGGTTTAGGGGTTAAAAATCCTTTATTTGACTGCAAAATCTGCATAAAGACATGATTGGTTCTCTTTGGTTTTACACAGCGTCAAACTTGCTGGCTGCAACAAAAACAGGAAATGTAAAATGAAACTGCTCAAAACTTTATGGGTGTATCACATGAAGGAAAACTTCAACATTCAAAAGGAACGAGGGGGAAAAAATAGTGGAAAGGTCATCTGGTTTCTATTAGGAAGATAAAATGGTTCTTTCTGAGCGTTTTACTGGCCGCTTTGTGACTATGAGGCATCCAGGCTGCTCTCTCCATCATCATCCAGTTGACACAACATTAAAGGCTTCAAACAGCCATACAGGCTTCCTTAATCAAAAACTAATTGTAATAGATATCAAGGAGTGCTAACACTCTAACCGCTCAGCTGGTATCAGTGGTCCAAGGCTGGAGATACGATTAAACAAAACAAAAGCGTGATAGCTTAGGCAGGCCATTGTAAGAGTGAAACACAACATGCGGCAGAAGAGGCACGGATAAAACATTGGTCAGTGGCAAGCCTGGAGGATCCTAAACAATATATAGGGAAAATTTCTGAAAGTGGATCCAAAGAGTTTTAAAATGACTAAACAAAGCAGCAACACCATGGTCCAGTACCATAAATATGAATTTGCAAATATAAGTTAAACTTTAATTTAGTTATTTATCTGTTTGCTTTGATGGTGTGTACAGTTTGTGTGGACAGGAAACTGTGCTCCACATAATATTTTATGCAATGAATTAATTTTGTTTAATTAAATTAGTTATCATCATTAAACATAACTCATGTCAGGTTAAAGGCTTCCCCCCCCCTTATATATTAACCTTTCAGACACACTCCCACTTAGCATATTAGAACCAGACTTCAAATTCACAAATGAGGTGAGTGGAGCTTCTTTCTCAGAATGATACATGGTGCAATTCTCATCCTCGCTGGATGACTAAGTAAAGGAATTAAAGCTACACCAGACTTGTCTCTGTCACCGTATCACTCCTTTTGAGGAAGGGTCATTCTTTTCCTGCTAGAGAATAAAACTGTATGATGAACCCGTCCTCGAAATAATCTTAACAGACCCGTGGAGGTCAGGCTTTTAGGAGAACAGACTTTTTATAGGCATCTAATCTGCCATTTGAGTTTGGAAAGTGGTAATGATTCAGCTCAGTATCCATGGGAATTACATTTACACTGGATGATTTCACACTTAATGATTTACGTTCAGCGCCAATGTTCACAGCCAATACATGAAGTAGTGCTCTTTTTCTGCAGAGAGGTGGAAAGTGCATGGTTGGCGCTCGAGTGGTGCCTGTTCACTAAGAAAATTCTATCAAGAAAAAAACTGCAGGTGCCAGAAAACTAAGTACAAAATATGATGTTTTCATAATTTCAACTTAGAAATGGATTCACAAATAGCAGAAACACATGTGAACACTAAAATACGACTACGTTCAGACTTACGTTTTTTTATCATACAGTATAACAGCAACACATTAAAAAAGTGGGCTTGCAAGAAGATACAAGAAAAATCTACATCCACATTTATTAACATTTTACAGGTTAGTTTAAATCAAACCATTAGTTATAACAAAGACTGAAGATCGGTTGTTATAGAGTAAGAGGGTGAAATACTTTTAAAAACACAATGTGGAATCCATCTATGAGTTCTTCTGAAGACTAACCTCAGTGCACATAGGTTTTTACACTATCTATGTACTGTGAGTCAAATGTAAAACAAAATGGAACTTAATGCACTGATGCTTACTGTGTCCAAGCTTACTTATTGTTTCATGGTGCAAAGTGGAAGGGCAATACATTTGAAGTTTATTAGTTTTTTTTATTATTTCTGAATCAGCATTTTCCAAAATGTCAACCATCAGGAAAATGATTTTACATCATTTGTTCTAACAGAAATTAAGAGTTGTACGGTAATTAGTTTTCTAAACATGCAAGCTTCAGCAGTTGTACCATGATTTTTTTTTTCACTCCAATCAACTAGCTTGTGTATATAAACCTAACAAGCACATTTAGTTGAGCAACTTTAACCCATATGGGATCAGAACAGTATCACCTTGAAATGAAACTGAAAATAAATATTGGCATTGAAAAATATTATTGTAACTGAAAATATTAATTTTGAATCGGAAATAAATCTAGTGAAAATGTTTGAATTGAAAGTGAAATTTTTTTTTACAATGCCAATCTTTTTTTACATTGCCAATCCTTTTTTAGAATACCAATCTTTTTTTACAATGCCAAGCTCCTGCCCTGCTCTCCCCCGCCCACTCAGGTTCTGAGGAGCGGAGAAGACGATAGGGGATCAAGACCTGTGTGCTGTAGCACGTTGCAATGCTAAGAAGTATGATATTATTGGCTTTCATACTTTACCAAAACCATCTGCAGTGAGAGAGAAATTGATTAAGTTTCTTGGTAACAGCAAGATTAAAAACCGCACATCGGTTTGCAGTCAAACATTTCAGAGAAGACTGTTTCACCAACTTGCAGGGGGAAAAAAGGTCTTCCCTAGTAAACTTTTGAAGCCAGGTGCAGTGCCTTACATCAAGACACCATCAAGTGGGCAGCTTACTGGTAAGTTTATTTTTTTCTGTCGGGAGCTAATTCAACCATCCGCCTGTTTGCTAACATTAGGTCAGCTATTTACGGTTCAACAGCCAGTGCTGCATGCTGCTGTGTTTAAGCAATGTAGATTCTAATATAAAGTAATGCGTTCTACGGGGTCTTTTTTTTAAGTGGGGGGGGGGGGGGGATGGGGGGGATCCCCTGTGCCAATGGTTCCGCCCACAACACAGATGCGAATTGCTAATGAGCTACTGCCGCTCTTTTGAAGCTTTGTCCTAGAAAACAGCACAGATTTTGTGATTTTAGCTAAAAACGGCATAATAATAATTTAACGACCACTGAGAACACTTTAAAATAGCTCAAAAAGACAATCGGAGTGGGTTTTAAAGTAACATCACTCTTACTTGAGTACAATTTCTGGCTACTCTAACCACCTCACATTACATCACTGGATGACAGACAAAAACCTTTTAACCAAAAATGCAAATCATAAAACTCATTATTCTAATGTTAATTTATATTTCTATCTGCTGAGCCTGTTGTGACATTTGGAGGTCAGGCAATATAAAAATATATATATATATATATATATATATATATATATATTTATTTATTTATTTTCAACTGGTATTTTTATCCTTTGCATTGGACTGGCAACCTGTTGGGGATAGGCACCAGCCGCCCACCCCCAACCCACGACTCTGCAAAGGATAGACTGTATATAATATGGATGGATGGATGGATAGGTGGATAGATGGATAGATGGATGGACTTTTATCCTACACTTTTATCATACAGTGAAGTTCGTTTGTTGGTCTGACAATTTTATTTCCTTAATATTACAGGGAGTAACATTCAGAGTGTATATTGTGCATTGCTTTGGCTTTAGCACAGTCACATTTCTCTGACTATAAATGTATCCCTTTGCACAGTAATTGTCTGGAAAATGCATGCAGCCTCCACCTAGCTTAACCACCCCTGCTGCACTCCCCCATGGATAACAAATGGGCCTTTTCCCCGGGAATTGAGGCTAAACGATGGCTTCACTTAAGGAGCAAAGTGACTGTCCATCTTCATAACAGTGCTCTCCATCAAAGAGCAATGAATCCCATCCCTTCCCACTGGCTCTGATTAAACACAGGCAATAGATATCCCTTTTGTGAAGGCCCGTGTAGCTGGACCTTGTGTTAGCCTTGCACCTGCAACTATCAGCTTCTCCTTTAATAAGAAAATAAGTCCACACATCTGGCAAGGGGCTGGGCGCACTGTTCTGGCAGCCCTTTTCAGCCAAGTCTATCTGAATAAGACACACCTCCTCTTGATTCAAATTACCCAGGGCATTTCTTGTTGGTGGAGGTCACATGGCTAGCTCACAGGTCACAAAGTTCCCTGGCTAGGGGACTTTTTCTCTTGATTTTACTTTGAACTCTCATATTGTTTTTTCTCATAATTTACACATATTTACATTACTGTATATTAAAACATCACCTCTTATCATTCACATGCGGTTGTGTATTCCTAGTGCTGGTGTATTCCTATGTGATGCATAAGCATATTGTAGCTGCTGAATACTTTTACCTTTCAAATTGCCAAAATAGTTTTTGAATAATAAGCACATATTTAGAAATTCATCCTCCATCAAATGAGTTAAAACATTGCTGCTAAATAGGCATTATGGATGGAAACGCAATTCCTTGAAAGTTTCAGAAACATTCATTGCAACCAGTTACCTTTTGAAGTCACCTAATTGGTCAATAGAGTGCACCTGTGTGCAATTTAATCTCAGTATAAATCCAGGTGGTCTGTGAAAGCCTCAGAGGATTATTAGGTAACATTAGTAAACAAACAGCAAAATAAAAATCAAGGAAGACAGCAGACAGGTCAGAGATGAAACTGTGGGGAAGTTCAAAGAAGTTAGGATACAAAACAATATTCCAGTCTCTCTGAGAACATCTCACAGAGGTCTAGTCAGTCAGTCAATACATCCATCCATCCATCCATCCATCCATCCATACCTGTTTATCCATGAAGGCTTCTCTATAAAGATCACATTTGTAGGGACGGGTGCCTATCTCCAGCACAGGGTCGGCTCTTGGAATAATACAGGTGAAACTCAATTTTTCAATATCGTGCAAAAGTTCATTCATTTCAGTAATTCAACTTAAAAGATAAAAGTAATATGTGATATGGACTACTTACATGCAAAGCAAGATATTTCACGTCTTTATTTGTTATAATTTTGATGATTATGGCTTACAGCTTATGAAAACCACGAATTCAAAATCGCCGAAAATTAGAATATTGTGAAAATGTTCGATATTTTATGCTCAAAGTGTCACAGTCTAATCAGATAATTAATCCAAAACACCTACAAAGGGTTGCTAGGCCTTTAAATGGTCTTTCAGTCTGGTTCAGTAGGAACCACAATCATTAAGAAGACTGCTGACCTGACAGTTGAGCCGAAAGCCATCATTGACTCCCTCCATGAGGAAGGAAGGCCTCAAAAGGCAATTGCAAAAGAAGTTGGATGTTCCCAAAATGCTGTATCAAAGCACACTTATAGAAAGTTATGTGGAAGGGAAAAGTGTGGACGAACACAGTGCACAAGCAGCAGGGATGACCACAGCCTGGAGAGGATTGTCAGGAAAAGGCCATTCAAAAGTGTTGGGGACCTTCACAAGGAGTGGACTGAGGCTGGCATTAGTGTATCAAGAGCCACCACACAGACAGATCTTGGACATGGGCTTCAAAAGTTGTATTCCTCTTGTCAAGCTGCTCCTGAACAACAAACGTCAGAAAAAAAGAACTGCAAATTTTGCATCTCAGTTTTGCTTGAAGTCCAGTGTGAAGATTCCTGTCTGTGTTGATTTAGGGAGCCATGTCATCTGCTGGTGTTGGTTCACTGTGCTTTATTAGGTCCAGAGTCAATGCAGCCATTTACCAGAACATTTTGGAGCACTTCATGCTTCCTTCCGCAGACAAGCTTCATGGAGATACTGACTTCATTTTCCAGCAGGACTTGGCACCTGCCTACACTGCCAAAAGTACCAAAACCTGGTTTAATGGCCATGAGATCGCCGTGCTTAATTGGCCAGCAATCTAGCCATGACCTGAACCCCATAGAATCTATGGGCATTGTCAAGAGAAAAATGAGAGACATGAGACCAAAGAGCTGAAGGCCACTATTGAAGCATTCTGGTCTTCCATAACACTTCAGCAGTGCCACAGACTGATAGCATCCATGCCACGTCGCATTGAGGCAGTAATTGATGCAAAAGGGACCCAAACTAAGTACTGAGTACATATGCATGATTATACATTTCAGAGGTCTGACATTTCTTTATTTAAAATCTTGTTTTATTGATTTAATGTAATATTGTAATTTTCTGAGATTTTGAATTTGGGGTTTTCATAAGGTGTGAGCCATAATCATCAAAATGATAACAAAAAATGGCTTGAAATATCTCGTTTTGCATGTAATGAGTCTATATCATATATTAGTTAAACTTTTTTAATTGAATTACTGAAATAAATGAACTATATTCTAATTTTTTTTGTTTCATCTATATTACACACATCTTTCCACACACGGACGCTCTGGAAGTAGATTTTTACTGTGCAAAGAAATGGCTAAACTTTCAAACCTCAAAAGAAACCTTTGTGAATTCTAACTTCCAGATTTACTTTTGACACAGTTTACCTGGTTGACCTTTTCTAAAGGACTCAATTTTAGCAAAACAACAGAGTAAGAAATATCTTGCAGCTGAACAGTATGTTTATAAGAAAAATAACACCTCCCATTTCCTTTTACCCACCGTCCCCGCAGTTAAATATGGTGGTGGCATTATCATGCTGTGGAGATGTTTTTCTTTGGCAATGACTGGGAACCTGTCACAGCTGATCCTCCTTCACCTTTGTCTATTTAAACCCTTCACTTCCTCTCACTCTCCGTGTGATCATTGATGTCTTCCTGCTGTGTCTCCCCCTCCTGTTTTCCCTCCTGCTCGTTTCTGTCAGCCTGGTGTCCTGTATCATTGTTCCTGCCGTCTTCATCATCATCATAATAAACATTCTTGCACCTTTTCTACGTTTCTACAAACACACCTGACAGAATGATTCGACCGTAATATGGATCCAGCAGACATCCAGGAAAGCGCCAGCCCACACAGTGATTTAGATTGAGGCATTTTTATTTGTCAGAATGACCCAGTCTTGTCTTTATATAAAGGGGTAAGGTGGAACATGTTGTCCATGTTTTAACTAATTTGTGATCAGAATACTTTGTTGTATTGTATACCTATTAAATAACACTTGCTAAAAACACGGGCAGACCACTAACTTCACATAAAAGTATTAAATAATTTGCTCGCTATGGTTAAACAGATCAACTGTAAAACAGAAAGACTAGGATGACCTACACCTGAAGCTAGAGTCACAAAATTCAAAGCAAGTAGTAAACTTGAGAACAAAGTGCTAGAGTTTCTCTTTCAGTCTGACGTCAAAATTCACACACAGAGGTATTCTATTGTTAATATATTAGCTAATGCCATTATCTTGTCTGTGAAGGCAAAAGCGCTAATCTTATGTCATAGGATTTGCAGCTGCCTGGTCTGATCTCATTGAGGGATTGTTTGGCATTGTGACAAAAGAAAAGGGTGAAGATCCAAGATCGGCAAGTGGTTTCAATCGATCAACAGAAACTTGACCATGTGTCTGATGGGAGTAGCATAGAAGCAGATGTGGCAATTTTAAAACTTCACTCTGAAATGTGAGCCATTTGTTGTGCTGTTTTTCAGAACCTACTGATGTGTTCACACAGTTGTATTTGAGATATTTGATCAATTCTGTTTGTTAAAATAAAATATGAAACCTATTTTTACATCTGTCTAAGTTGTTAAAGTTAGGTGGTCTAGCTGTGAAATTTGAAACTCTTACTTCCCACCTGAACCAAATTGAAGCTTTTTGAATCATTATCATTATTATTGATTATCGTTGCACTGTTGCTCAGCAAAAATATTGGTATTTTTTCATTTTTTTACTTATTGACACAATTACAGTGAACTCTATTGTATTTTCCACACTGTGAAAGCATTGTTTGAATTTACCATTCAGCTGATTAGCTAGTTCATTAATTAGTTCCTTAATCCAGTAATATCCATCAGTGATGGATCTAGGATTTTTCTGAGTAGGGGGCCATCAAGGGGCCACATTATTTATAAAGGGGCCAAGTATTAGTCTAATATTCTTACACACAATCCCCGGTTTTGGTAAAGTAGATACATTTCTCCACCCACACCATGTTGAAACACTTTTTTAACGTAATATCACATGCATTTTTACTGTACATAAAATGAATACAAACACACAGCACTTAAAGAAATGTCAGCTTTGCATTATTTTTTAAAGGTGCAAATAGTATCAGTTTAAAGTATGTTTGTGGGTGGAAAAAAAAAACATCTGAAGAATATCTGGGGTGGTCTCAAGCAGCAAGTCCCGCGCATCGGCGCAGCTGGCATCAGCGCGTCCACGTGGCTGCTGCCCGGATGCGCTGACGGACCGTCGAAGCAGCTACTGCTTGAAGTTGGGAAAACTGAACTTTCGGGCAGCAAACGCGGGGCGTCAACCAATCAGAGCGACTCTTCGTACTGACGAAGTTACTCCTTCCATGGGTGGATCAGCAAGTTTTTCACTTAAGATGGAGGATCAACTAACTGTCGCTGTGTGTAATGTTCGTGAATTGTATGACCCATCTTCGTCTTTTTACAAAGACAGAAAGAGATCAGATCTTATTTGGAGGAAGATATCGGAGGACATGCGAGTGCCAGGTAAGCAGTTCAATATTTTTCTTTTAACTTTCTTATGTGTTTAGACAACGTTCTCTGGCTTGTGTGGCTTCATTAATTAAATAAACCCAAGCCACTCGGCATGATCCGCCATGTTGTAAACAACTAGCAACAGACAAATCCACGCCCGCACGCTGACATAATGACGTGATGCCCAGACGCGCCGACGCAGACTACAAAGTGTGCAAGCAGCTGGGTTTTAATTTTAAAGCGTCGATTTTCATCCATTTGAGCGATTTGACGCCTGGACGCGCTGACCGGTGTGAACGTGCCATTAAGCTACCAGACAGCTGTAGGTAAATAGTGATTTATGACTTACCAACAAAATCCTCAAAACGCAGACTCAACACAGACTCATTATATGTGGTTGAAAAGCTCTCCCTGCAGGATCTTTTACATTTTGTTCTTCTGTAGGACCTCAGACTTGAAATTTCTCTTTTGCTCATTAGCGCCACTAATGTTTGGACTTGGAATTGCATCCACTATGACCTGATAATTGAAGGACAAATAAGTGACAAAACAGGGGCCCTTCAGGGGGCCAATCAGATTTTTAGCTGGGGCCAGTGCCCCTGTGGCCCCGCCCCTAGAACCGCCAATGGAGCCCATGTGTTTCCTAATGTCAGAGAATCACATGATCTATATTTGCCTGCATAGGAGAAGTTCAAGGCATTCTTTGCTTTTACTTTATTGCCTAATGTGATTTGTGATGCAAGCAAGGAATTTTCCAAAGAAACACTCAAAGTGGTTATCACATGCTCCTCATTTGGCTGTAAAAACTCTGCCTTTTATTGTTTACTAAACAAGGCCAAGACTAATAGGCCAAATAGTCAGGTTGTAACATTTTTCAATTATATTACCCAGGGATGTCATTGATAAACTCATGACTCGATTTGGCTCTTGTGCTTGCATGTGGAGGAGTTTACTGAAGCTATATCATCACGTTGTGTCTTTTCGGTTTAAATGTGACTTTTTACAATTACAAATGGCTTTAGTTAATCACCAAATTTAAGTTTAAAACACAAGAAGTCTGACTAAAATTTCTAGATTTTTACAACACATTTTAAAACATATTAGACTTTTAAGTAAAAAACATGAGCCTAGTTTGGGTTTGTTATTTCCAGAAGTCTTAAACATTGAAGTTAGCTTATAATTAAGCAGTGTGGTAAAAAGCTAGGTTGCTACTGTTTAACATCTAGACAAACTTAGAAAAGTACTATTTCATAATCTAGAATACATGGTTGTGTAAATTTTGTAATGGTATATCCACTATTAAATATAGACTCTTGGATTTCTAAACTTTACTTTTGTAAAGTCATAACAGATCACATCTTTTGAGTTGGTGTACCTATATTTAGTTGTGAAAATTTTGAAAAGTGGGAATGTCAATGTTAGCCATATAAGTCAGACCAAGCTTAGAAAACAAAGGCTCCAAGAAGCCAAAGAAGTGAAATGAGGGCATTTTCATGATTTTTGAATGAGGATGCATTTATTTCTGGTGAATAAGTAGAACAGAAAATTAAGCTTTGATGCAGAAAACATTAATGATACAACTTTTATAGACTTTTCAATACTGCTTAGGAGCCCTGATATTCTTCATATTACTTTCGAGACATCAACTGTCTCCAGAAAGGGCCATATGAGTATGAAGTAGGTTACAAATTGGGTGAAAGTACATGAAGCCTCTTGCTCAAAGTGAGTCCAAACAAAGCAGGTAGAAAATGTGTTGCCATCCAAGCAATGTCTTGCTAAGCCAAGACTTTGCTTATTTAAAGCAAGAAAATGCCAAGAGTATTGTAATTTTCAGACTATTGAGCACACTTGAATATAAGCCACACCAGGTAACTTTTAAAATAAAATTACATTTTGTACATATATTGGCCGCACTTGAATATAAGCCTCGGGTTTTCATGTTGTAACATAAATATTTACACAGAAAGACGGTATACGTAAGATTTAATTTAAGACATGCTTTTTTTTCAAACTGGCTGAAAATTGGCAGTACGGCACCAACAAAGCATCAACACAACACCAACACAACAGTAACATGCCTGGTTAGAAAATGAAACATAGTTTAGCCTACCAGAAAAGTCACTGGTTGCTATCTTCATCTTCCTCTTAAGCACTAAAGCCAACATCTCACCATCGATTCATTGATGCCAAGCTGATGTGCAGTAGCTCTATTTCCAGTTCAATTGCCTTCAACTTAAAAGCTGTATCATATGCATTTACTCATGTGTTTTTCATGATGAGGGTGTGTGTATGAAGTGCAAAATAACAGTTCAAAATCAAAATCACAATTTGGGTCTTCTTCCGTGCACATTCTTTCCCCACTTGTCTGTCTCACATTTGCGCGTCCTGCTAGTGTCCCCCCGGAGGCTGTTTGCCAGTAAAAGTCTATAAGCATTGTTGTATAGACCGCAGGGTCCAAAGCATGTGAAATAAGTAGCAGTTTATAGTCCAAAAATGACGGTAAGTAAAAAAAATTCTGTTCAACATGCCTTTGTAATATAAGAGTCCAGGCTTTACACTGACCAGTCTTGCTACAAGGCATTCAACAAATGAGTAATACTTTATTGTAGGGTAGGAAATCCTTTCACTTTTCATGGATAAAGTTTTTGTCATTAAAGTCTTATTCACTAGTCTTTTCAATAAATTTGCTGTGGTCTCTAGTTTGAATGAATGCCTTGTGGGTCGTTTTCTCTGGAAACATTGCTCTCTCACTCCTGTTTCAGGAGGTTGTAGTTTGTTGGAGGAGTTGGTGTGAGGAAATGTCAGGATTACAAGTCTTACTCAACGACATTTATGATATGCAAACGTCTCACCTTTGATTGGCTAACAGAAATGCAACACTTATGTTGCCTCCAAACAAATAACTAACTTAACTTACTTCACTGCTGGTGTCTCAAAGACAACAGTATCACATGCAGCATACATGTCCTACTCAGAGTTAAGGATCATATTTGAAAGAGAACAAGTTTTAAATGGATGAATTAGACCTTTTAAAAGAAGAGCTTAAAGCCCACAAGTGCATGTTTGTTTGTGCTATTATCAGATCTACAATTGTTTGATAATGAGAACATGAATAATATGAATAATACCAGGCACAGTGATAACACCCACACTCAGAAGCACAATTGCAATGTATGGGAGACTTTATTTCTAACATTTGAATTTTTCCTCTTTTCATCTTTTCAAACTCTGGGAAAGTGAGGTCACAGTAGGTGAGAAAACTTCCTTAAAACAGAGTTAAGATGGGTATCTCTCTTGGCAATCCTTAGATGGGCCCAGCTTTTATGTTGCTGTTTCCCCTAGAGCGTCTTCTGAATTCATTAGTCCTATAATGCCCATTTGCCATATTTGTTAACATGTCAGGTCACCTGTCTCACAGCTGTCCGTGCTGACTAGACCTACCTATTCATCGTTGAGAGCTACCTGCCATAATGACCCCATAATAAAGTGTCATTATCTACCCATCCAGTCTAGTGTAGCATGCACAAAGCCACTAGAAGAACTCAGTCCCTGTCTAATTCATTTCTGCTGGGTATAAATGTCAGCATCCTTTTGTAAGGATTACAGACATTCCCACATTAGGGCTGGACTGATTGTTCTATATGGAACGGTGGGAGTTGAATAGAGCATTTGATTTCAGATAATGTAGTATGAGACAAATGTCACTGGACTGGATGCTTTTTTTCACAGTTTTTGTCTAATCTTGGCTTCAGACTTAAATCTGATACTAAGACTGTGTCAGGGAGAGCTTAAAGTCCTGAGGATGACAGTGGTGTGGATTACACAGACCGTTATAACAATTTGTCAGGTTTTACGATGTCGGCAGTGCCTGGAATTTATTCCTAGTCTTTTATGCTCCACTGCATTGTGACTTACAAAGGCACCTAATATCTTAATTTGTCCTTTCATGTACTGTCCAACAAAAGTTGTCTTAAAAAAGATGGAAGTATTTGATCAATATGTTACAAACCCTATTCTTTCATGCTTAATTATCTTTAATGTTAGGTTAATCTTTTATTGAAAATTACTTTCTTTTTTACCTGGTTGTTTTAAAGCACACATACAATAATATTTTATTGACAGAACATGTACAAATATTGAAAGCATGAAACAACAGCAAATCTCAAAACATTGTTACTAAGCCCTAAAACAAATTGTTTTGCCTTAAAAAGACCATTCCAAGTTATGCCTCCTAAAACAAGAACCACTTCCATATATAAATGTCATCTGCGTAGCACTACCATTTCATATCCATTCCTTTTCTATTGCAGTAGACAGAAAATGGATTGTTGCCTTGAGAAAAAAATTATGTTTTTGGGGAATATGCTGTCTTCTTGCCCACCAAAAACAGTCTGTCTGTTCGAAACATCTTTTGCCCCAGGATTATAATTGGAATCTGGGATTTATAAGAGGCAACAATCAAAGGTTGAGAGAACAGGACACAACACTACTCATGCCTAGGCTACAACAGATAGCTCAAGCAGGGAGTCAACAGCCAAACAAGTGGACCAAAGATGTTTTTTAAGAGCACAAAGCTTCTCAGAAAGGAAAACGTGTTTTGCCGTTGTGTACTTTTTAAGTGCCCTCTGTCAGAACCAAAAACCTATAACTACTCTCTCCATACAAACCTACTACAAGGTGCTGGTTTGTTAAGTCTCCTAGCTACTGTACTCTTTCTCCTGACCTTTCTGCCTGACTGGATAAATTACACCATGAATCTTAAGCATACTCCCTCAAATACAAGCTGGAGACTTTCTTCACTAAAATTATCTTGGGTCAGCATTATGTTTTGCCTTGATCCCTTAGTTTGGTGTTCCAGACGTAACACTCTTTAGTGACCATTGGCTGCATACTCTGCTGCCTTTTGCTCCCTTTTGTTCAAGCTTTTTAAAAATATTGTTTTTAACTTTGATCATGGAAATAAATATGAGCTACAAGTCTGAACAAAATTGAAAAGGAAAACTTGTAAAAATGTTAAAATATGACCTCAAATCATAATTTGAGGATTCATATCATTTTATATTTATCTCATTTTAGATTTAAACAGTGTAACAATTAAAAATCTTCTTTGTCCCAGCCATGTCACAACTATGCAAATTTGTGAATTGTAGAGTATTTACTGTACTGTTGTATATATCATTGCTTTGCAGAACAAGCTTAATATCTTGTTCGGTAATTGGTGTATTGATTGTTAACGTCAGTGTGATTTAGTAGTAGTCATGTGACAGCTTCAACAATTCAAGGCCTCCTTTGTCCATTCATCAGCACCCCTGATTGGACCCATGTCATGGTTAGCTGCAGGCCCATCAGATAAAGATCAGTAGATGATTGGGCACACACATTCTTAACATGGCTGACCCGTGAGATCTCTGGGATAGGCAAGGAGCCCGTTATTATGTGCACAATGCGGCGCTTTCTTCCCTCTTATCTTTGCTGATGACATTGAGAGTTTTTGCATTAACTCATTAATGAAACGTCTCATCATTAAAGGCATCACCGGGTGGGGTACGGCGGCTATGACAAGGCTCCGCCACTGCGGGCAGGAATGTGTCGGAGCGTCAGCGGGCTTCTGTGTTCTTTGTTGAAGATATGAAGCTGTTGCATCCGCAAGTTCCTCCTTTCATCTTATGTTTTGGATGGAAATGTTGTATTTACATGTTACATTACGCCTTTACCAGTGCATTTTGCAGGACATCATATTTATCTTGTTTTCTTTATTGACATGATTTTGATATTTTTATTGTTTAAACCAAGAATTCTCTTCATACATTTCCTAAAATAAAATTTCTCTTTTTCTTTGATAGTAATATCACTGTAATTTTCAAATTCCTTTGTCAGCATCAAAACTAAGGTGACTAAACTTTAGTTTTGCTAATTATTATTGTGTAATATGTAATATAGAATCTGCATACCAAGAATCAGAATTAAACATGGAGAAGCAGCATTTAGTTTTCATGCTCCTGAAATCTGGAACAAAACTTCAGAAAACGGCAAACTGCTGAAACACTGGGTTCCTTGAAATCGAGGTAAAAAGCCATTCTGTTTAGAGCTGCCTTTGATCAATAATCACTGGAACATAGATTAATTATATTCTGGATTGCAGCTTTTCATTACTTTTCTTTATTTTTCCACCATATGGTTTGCTTTTCTTGTTTGTTCATTGTCTGATGTTTTTTATCACTTAAAGCACTTTCACCTGTCTTGTTGCTGAAATATGCTATACAAATAAACTTGACTCTAACTGACTTGATATTAATTGCTTTATAATTGAACCGGTTAGGCCTTGATGTCTTTTGACTGAATATCCACTTGGCTGTATTACATTTTAGTTGTGACAAAAATTAATTAAATAATTAAATCTTAATTTGAAGTAGATTTTATATTAAGTAACTTACCAGTTACCAAGACCAGTTTTTGCAGCATGTCCTTAAATGACATTTGCTAAGTATTTAGTGCATATAACTGATCTTTTCTTCCTCACATTGATAATAATAGGACAAAAAGAGGAAACAATTTTGAATTCCTGTATACTTGGGGAAATAACATTAAAGGTTCCAACCACTAATTCAGAACTTTAAAAACCTCAATTTTCTTTAGACCATTCTTCTTTCCAGACTAACACAAGTTCACTAAGATTCATTGGAGAGCTTCTATAAAAGTCTTGCCACAGATTATGATCTTGATTTGAATATGGACTATGAATATGGATATGACTGGATCATTCAAACTCTTGAATATGCTGAAACCTCTGGCTATGCTGTATGTCCAGGGTCCCCATTATTATTTTGCTGTAAGGTGAACCATCACCCAAGTCTCAGGTCTTTTACAACAGGTTTTGTTGCAAGATTGCTTTGTATTCATCTCCATCAATCTTCCAATCAACTCTGACCTGCTAAAGAAAAGCACTCACACAGCATGATGCCAGTACCGTATTTCCCTATATAGGGATGGTTTATTCAGAGTGATGTGAATTGTCTGTTTTCAGCCACTCATTGTAGTGTTGTCATCCTCTTTCCATTTTCAAATGATGGATTAATAAGTTCTGTGTTAAAAGCTTGGAATATTGTTTGATCTTTAAAATTCTCCACAGGTTTCTCCCTGCCCTGTCTGGTTTGTTAGTTTTGCCTCCATGATGCTGTGTTTTTCCTAATGTTCTCTAATAAATCTCTGCAGAGCACTTGTTTGTATTCTAAGCTTAAACTACACACAGGTGGGTTCTCTGGACTCTTGGTTATAGTGGATTTATTTAAGTAGAATCAGAGTAAAGGGCGCTCAAAAATTGCGCAGTAAATGATTTAGAGTTATTATTGTTTTATCTTATTAAAATCAAAATAAAATGGGGTTGTAATGTGACAAAATGTCAAAAAAATTGAGAACGTATGAAAACTTTAGCAAGGCACTGAAAACAGTTTCTCTTTGTTAATTTGCCTTTTCTTACATTAGTCTCATTCAAATCATTGAAACAATTAAAATTTTCTTGTGATTATGTGTAATTAGGAGGTATTGATAAGGCTTGAGTGAGTGAGTGAGTGAGTGAGTGAGTGAGTGAGTGAGTGAGTGAGTGAGTGAGTGAGTGAGCGAGCGAGCGAGCGAGCATGCGTGAGTGCACGTGTGTGTGCATGCGTATGCGTGTGTGTGTAAGTGTTTGAGTGTGTGTGCTTGCCTTATGTGCACGAAGTGGACTGGATCACTTTTGTGCAACTCATGTGGTAATGCTGTCATTTCCACAGATCAGTCACAAGCAGCCTTTTCTGTGTTGTTTATGGTTATGTCACCACAATTACAAGAGAGAAGGGGGGCAGATATAAAACGTCTGTGAAAGATTGATAGCTTTGGTCTTTAGTTCAATTGTAAATTAGAACTGCAACTCCCTCTGGGACACAAGGGTCCTATTTATGATTAAGAAAGAGCCTCTGTAATAGAGTGGCGGCAGAAAAGTTTGCTCTCTCTCACAAACAGGCAATTAGCTTGATGAAACGCGTCTTAGTTGTTTTTTCTCCTCTCTCGCTCCCTGCTGCCGGGTATTGCAAAGCCATATTATTATGGACGTCCTCATAGTTTATGGTATTATTTTCACCTTGAGCTGCAAACAATATGGTGTTTAAATAAACTGTGACATTTCTCTGGAATGGCACCATTTTATCACCACTGAATTTAGGGTAGAGCGCTTTCCGAAGAAAAGAGAGGCGTTTATATTCCAAGGTGGCAAATATCACACCATAGTTTTTAGATTGCTGAGAATCTGTAATGGGAGTGTAAGTTACCCTGATGGATACACAAGAAATTTTAGTAGTGACTAGTGATTATTTCATCCCATATTTGAGCTTCAGTACCACCTACTGCTATGACTAACTTACTTGTGAATTAAATATGCAGGTTTTTTTTCCACAAATGGTCTTTTTGAACCAATGCACACTATGTTTCTACTTTCCTTCTTTGTTTTGCTTTATAGCATCTAATCCCTGCATTGTGGGCTTGCTGTCCTGCCCATTATTCAACCTGACCAAACATATTTGTCTGCCACTGTATGTTTCCTGGAGCAGATCAGTCACACCATTTTTTAGCAAGCTGAGCTCCAGTATTGTCTCACCATTCATATGGTAAAATTTGGAATAAAAATGTTACAAGCACTCAGTTAGCAATCTGAAAAGTCACTCAGCTAAAATTATACAAAAAATACATTTGCACATAGTATATGAATGTTATTAATATCGTTTGTTAAAACAGAGGAGTAATTATATGGGGTTCAGCATCCTCAAAGTAATTTTGACTCACTCAGAATCATTTTGACATAAACTGATTCGCAAAATAGTGACCAATTTACTTAGTGAATAATTAAAGAAACACAGTTTTACCTAAAACATAGTGGAACAAAAATATATTTACCTAACTTATGTTACCTTCTTAAGACTTTTCTCGGGCTGGGGCATCTTACTGAATTGGAATGTAATCAAATTTTTTATTAAAAAATCTATAGAAAACAAAAAATGAAGTTTAAAAAAAATATATAATGCACTGGATCAACTAGAAAAGCACTCAAAGAGCTCAGTGAGCTCAATAAATGCTTAAAATATATCACTCTCTGTGATTTGAATCTGTAGTATATGAGTTTTAATTTTTTACTGATTTGCTCAGATAAATCTTCCTTTTAATTATCTTCTAATGAATGACTTCTATTTAACTGCTAAATTGCAAAAAAAATCCCAGTTGAGGACAAAGAACTAAAAGAAATTGAAAGGAAAAAAAGTGAAATACAAACATAATAAATGTCATAAATCCTAAGAAAAATATATAGAGCTTATAATAGGCTTTAAACATATGTACCAGTCAATGAATACATGAAGTTCTGATCACCTACCTACAGTATGTTTAGGATTATTTTTGTGGCAGGTATACATAAAGCAAAACCTATATACTTACAGCTTTCAAGGGCAAACACACGTGACTTTTATTTTCTGGATGGAGGCAATAGTGAAATATGGCAGAATGAGGCAAAGCTCACCAAGCATGACCGATGGGGAAAAAATCCGGTGCTGTAAAAGAAAACAAAAGTCATATGCTGCCATTTACTAATGCCAACCATGTTAATTGTAGTGTTTAAATAATAATTAATATGGCTTTGTTTGCCTGTGGTGTGACAATGAGCAGTGTTCACATCACAACTCTCATGTCTAAATTCAGCCTAAGTGAGCTTTTCTGTGCATGTTCTTCATGTGCATTCCATAAATTACTCCAGCTTCCTCACAGAATCCAAACCATGTAATGTTATTTGTTGACTCTAAGCTGACCTTAGGTGCGATTGAGGCACCATCTGTCCATGGTGTAACTCCCTTTCAAATAGTGTAAGCTGTCTAGCATCAACCTACTGGTTTACCAGCAGTATAGCTCTGCCCAAAGCCATTCTTCATTCAGTGTATAAGGCTGTCCAACTTCCCCCACCCTAACATCAAAGAGCTGCTGAACTTTTTCACATGTTGCCACATGCGCAAACATCTTGGGAGAAAACATAGCTTTGATTTCGTTTTTTTTTTACAAACACTTTGGTTAAAGATCTGATCTGAAACATTCCATTATCCCTTTCTCTCTATGTTAAGTCTTGTTTTCATGGTGATAGATGAACAGTCACATCTCTTTTCTAGCCTCTAACAGATTTGTGGATCTGTAAATGTGAATTAACTTACAGCTAAATCTAGTACAATGCATCAGGTGGCAACATTTATGTTTAATATTGTACATGGTCCCTGCTCATATGTTCTTACAGGAATGTCCTGTGTGGAGCTCCATCTATCTTTATATCGACAATCGACTCTACCCACAGCATGAAATCACCATATTTCATGGAGGGCAGTTCTCTGTGAGATGTTCAAAACTTGGGATATTGTTAAACAACCTAACTCTACTTTAAACTTTAAACACACGTTTCTCCATGGCCTGCATGATGTGTTCCTTGATCTTCTGGATAACGTTTGTTACTTCCGCCAGGGAGGTTAGTTTCCCCATTGGTTTGTTTGCTGGTCTGTTTGTTTGTTAACAACATATTTCAAAATTTGTTATAGGTGGATTTTGATTACAGCTTCAGGAAATGTCTGCAATGGTACCAAAAACAAGTGATTTGAATTTTGGGGTGATCCGAAAATCTCCATGACTAAAAAAAGGATATTCTAACTACTGAACAAATAATGATATCAGTGATATCTACAAAAGGTAGGTTTTCATGGTCAAGGAATCTAATAAAAGTCTAATAAAAACAATTATATCACAACATTGGGGGTTGTAATGTGGTGAAATGTTCTCTAAGATAGACCTTATAGCTGTACAGGTTCTATTGTTGTTTCTGGCTGTGACACCTACAGAGGTCACTGTGATTAGGCCTCTAGTTCTTTTTTATGTTTTCTCTTATTATAATGATGTAAAATACATCATTACTCTGATGCAACATTTTGTTTGTAATATAAAGGATAATATGGGCAAAGTGTAGCACTCATTTCATGCCATCCAACTGAAGATTAAATCAGAGAATACTGGACAATTTTACCTAAGGACATGAAATAAGCAATTTGTAAGTGTGGCAGTTGGTTTGTTTGCACAGTTAGTTTGTGTTTATCAGTGAGTTTGTATGTGGAGCTTACAAATTTATATATCTCAGAATTTGACAGGAAAAAAAGAATAAACCAGCAAAAAAGAATCCCATACCAATCTGGGTAATGCTTGTAAAAATCTGACTTTGCGTAGAAAACCTTTTTCAATAACCAAATTAGCTTAAGTAACACCCATCATCGGATTTGACTGGAGGAGCTATCGAGTGTCAGCATCAGGTGTTTTATTTGCCAGTAAGCACTGATAGTTACACCACCTCCTCATGTTCTTACGGTTTTACATACACCTGCCCAGATCCCCTGCTGATGCTGGAAACTGAATGCCATGACTCTAATCTCTGATGCAGTCAGGCTTTTAAATGTATTACTGCTACAGATATTGACGTAACAGTTAGTTCCGCACGTGTTGCATCATATTTTGCCACCTTAAGTTATCGAAACAGAAAATAGTTTTTTCTTGTTTTCTTTTATTATGGTGACATTATAGAGTACACTTTGAAAATCATTACGGTAGAAATTTGTAGTAATATTTCAAACTATGTTCATGTTGAAGGCTTATAAAATTAACAAATCCAAAATCTCATTATATCTTTGGCAAAAAGATTAAGCATATCAAAGTAAATGAATTATGTCCATGGACTGGAATACACACAACTAGACACAGGCTACTATGGGTGTTTTTTTGAGTACAGGTAGGTTCCACACTATGACTATCTTTGATTTCTGCAACCAGCAATATATCTAAAGAGTCAGATTTGTCATTTTTGTGAGCATGAGAAAAGTGTAATAGCTTTTTTTATAATAATAATATTAATAATGCATTTTATTTATAAAGCACTTTTCTTAAAACTCAAAAATGCTGTACATGAGTGAAGGATAAAAACAAGCACATAAAAGAAACAGGCAGGGTAAAAACACAACAAAAATTCAAACATTAAACACAGTCTTGAAAAGGTGAGTCTTAAGCAGAGTTTTGAAAGTGGAAAGGTCAGAGCAATTGCGGGTGTGTTGTAGGAGTGAGTTCCAGAGAGTGGGGGCAGTGATGGAGAAAGATCTGTCTCCCCAAGTTTGGTGTTTGGTCCTGCAGGGAAGGGTGAGGAGTTTAGCATTGGAGGAGCGGAGGGAGTGGGATGGGGTGTGGTGGTGGAGCAAGTCAGACAGGTAGGTGGAAGCCAGGTTATGGAGTGTTTTGAATGTGATGAGGAGGAGCATAAATTGGATGTGCTGAGGGATAGGGAGCCAATGGAGGCTTTGAAGGACAGGGGTGATATGATAGCGTAAGCAGGTGTGGGTCAGGAGACAGGCAGCAGAGTTCTGGATGTATTGAAGTTTGGTGAGGGTTTTCGAGAGGATACCGTACAGGATGCTATTGCATAGGTTGATTCGGGATGTAATGAACGCATGAATCAGGGTTTCAGTAGCAGATAGAGGAAGGGATGGCCAAAGTCTTGCAATGTTTTTTAGATGGAAGAAAGCAGTTCGGGTTATGTGGTTGATGTGTTGTTCAAATGAGAGGGAGGAATCAAAGTGGATGTCAAGGTGTGGATTAGTGGGGATGGAGTGAGGGTGGTGTTGTCCAAGGTCAGACAGCCGTCCTAGGTGGATTCAGTGACGGTTTTGGGTCCGATGATAATGACGCCTGATTTATTGTAACTGAGTTTGACAAAAAAGGTGTGTTCCATCCAGCGTTTGAGCTCAGTGAAACATCAGTGAGACATCCCGCTCCCTCCGCTCCTCCAATGCTAAACATCGGGTGAGATGTCTCACTGAGACATGGAGAGACGTGGAGAGAGTGGCGGGGTTGATGGTTTTGATGGTGATGTACAGTTGGATGTTGTCGGCATAGCAGTGGAACTCAAATATGTTTTCAAGGGGGAGGAGGTAGAGAATGAACAAAAAAGCACCAAGCACATAACCTTGAGGGACGCATTGGGACAAGGGGGCTGTGGAGGAGGAAGAGTTATTTATGTAAATACAATTATAACGGTTTGAGAGGTAGGACCCCAGCCAGGACAGCGCAGTCAGCACTGTTGATTCAGTCAGCTGATCAATAGTGCATGGCAAGAGGTAGGAGAAGAGTACTACTATGTGCTCCTTACAGCCAGAGAAAACTCAAGTACTTTCTCTAACATCTCAGATATAGAACTTTAAACAGCAGGAACTCTATGATGGAATATTTAAGAAATTCATTTTATCAAAAATTCTAATTAATTAATTTTATTTTAAAGATATTTAAATCTTTAACATATCAGCCGCCCTTATGTAGCTCAGTGGTAGAGTTGTCAACCCAGGAATTGTGGGTTCGATTCCAGCTTCCAACTGCTACATGTCGTGTCCTTGGGCAAGACACTTCACCTACCTTGCCTACTGGTGTTGGCCAGAAGGGCCGATGGCGTGATATGGCAGCCTCGCTTCTGTCAGTCTGCCCCAGGGCAGCTGTGGCTATAATCATAGCTTGCTTCCACCAGTGTGTGAATGTGAGAGTGAATGAATAATGGAGTTGTAAAGCGCTTTGAGAGTCTAAAAAAGCGCTATATAAATGCAAGCCATTACTATTATTAAATTAAATGATAATAAGTCATAAAGAAATTTTTATTAATTTGCTTAGGAACCCACACCTCTGTCATCACTTTAGTATCACTTTAGTATCACTTTAGTAGCCTATTTGTCTTTAAAATGAAAGTAAAAGAAGTATGTGTATTTCTTCATATGAACCTGGAGATCTTGTATATGGATTTTTCTTTTTCTTGGATCAGCTTCTCATTAAAAAAAAAAAATCTTCCTTCTTACCTTGTCATAGGTGCTGCAGAGATCTTGGTAAATTCCCTTCTCATTCCACTCTGGTTATCTTCCTGCCATCAATCAACAATGATCATCGATCAAATGAAATTAAATCCTAATATTAGTAAGAAAGCTTGTGCTCAGAGATTTGAAGTTGAATCCCGTGGAAGTAGAGAACTCCACAGAAAATATTAAAGGGTAGCTACCTTTGTTTAGAGCTTTCAGATTTGTTTAGAGCTTTTAGCTTGGAAATACGTTGCTTCAAAAAAGATACATCCTGTTTCTTAAAGGACTTTTTGTACCATTGCTCACTTCTTTGTATGATTTTTCTGTACATATATTTTTTGGTTTTGGCTGTTGTTTCGCTTGTACTCAGTAATGTTAGTTAAGCTGGAAGATATTGTATGAATCTACCGTCTGATAAGGTTTTTTCTTTGTCCACATTGTTGATCTTTAACATCAGAAAAACATTGTCCTTCAGATATTGAAAGGAAAAGAAAAGATATAATCTATGAAGTCCACTCAGAGGCAGACAAAACTTGAGAAGCCCCTGAAGTAATTTATTTTAATTGACCAGTGACAAAATGACATAATAACACATAACAAAAGACTCAGAAACATCAGTGATTAAAATGAACGGGGATAATTTATTTGAACTGCATATTTTATTTTCAGTGTTGGCAAACCACTTATTCAGCATTTAAAATACATTGTTCATACCATAGAGTTCACAAGGAAATATGGGGTTTGACTATAGTGTTGTGCCAGTAAAGATTTCTAATCAAATTTAATAAAACGTTTTTAAACGTTAAACAGCAAAGTTTCTAAAAATTTACTTTTAAATGATTAAAAAATAGTCCAACTGCTTCACAGAAAAATATAAAGGAATAAGTAAAGAATACTGAGTTGTGTACATCGGATAGCATAGTCAGATAAAACAAAATAATGCACAAAAAAGTTCAGAACACTTAACAGAGGCTGCATTTGCATATTTAAATTCGGATGCTATAAGTTAGACAAAGGATAAATTTCAACTCTAAGAGTTAATATGGAGTAACAGCACAGCAACAACATCTCTCTCTCTCACACACACACACACACACACACACACATATGTATATATATGTATATATATATATATATATATATATATGTATATATATATATATATATTTATATATATATATATATATATATATATATATATATGCAAATAGGAATTTGGGTCTGTACTTTATTTATATTCAGATCTTTTAACCACCTGAGTATGCCTTTATGTCTAGTGATGCCATTGCATTTAAGAGATATACTACAGTAAATCAATAAAAAACTATTCCTGGATGTAACAATGTAGGGCAGAGTATGTGGCATATATACATAAACATAAGCGAAAAGGTAAACAAAAAACTTTATATTAAAACTTTATTAGTAAAAGGTCTGGCAGATATATAACAATAAAAGCTTTCCAAATGCTGTTTATCTTGCTACCTTATTTAAAATTCTGAATATTTTAATAAAGTGACCATGCCATGGTATGCACAGTGTCGGTATATAAATCCAGTGCTGTAAGAAAGGGAGCTACAGTTCAAAGGAGGATGTTAATATTAAGAAATACATCCTTCCGCTGCAAGCATAGTTGTTTAGAATAAAAAGGCAAAGTTATACACGCACACAAACACACACACACACACACACACATAAATGTACATATATGTATACATTTTTTTCCAAGCTTGGTTATACAAAGAACAGTATGTTGATATCATTGACAGATCTAATAAAGGTTTACTATAAAAACAAACAGCTGGTTGTCATTATACCTAATAAGAAGACATATTTAAAAAATAAACCTGAAGTTCAAAGGGTAAGCTGAAACTGAAATGTGCCTCTCTATACGTGTGTGTACTTTTTACATACTCACCCTTGCAACCACAACACACCTTGAGTTACAGTAACCCAACACCCCGTCTGCAGCCTAGGGGGGCCACATGTGAGCCACGTCTGGCTTTGCACTGAGTGATGTCGCGACTTTCTCTCTCGTCTCTTCTCACAAACTTTTTCACTCCTAGCAGATAAAAAAGAAAAGGAGTGTGAGGTGAGGGGACAAGAGGACAGCCCACTCTCCCCACCCATTTAACAAAAAAAAAAAAAGAAAAAAAAGAGAGAGGGCTCAAAGAGGCACATATCACAAGAGCCTGGTCCAGGTTCAAAGTTGCACTGATGGCCACTGTGCTGCTCCACTGGGACAGATGGGATTTACGCTGCTTTTGCCAAAGGGTACTTCAGCAGTAGTTTCTTTGGGGTTAGAGTGCACTCAACACACAATTCCCCCTATCCAGACTTTCCCAGCAAGTCCTTCGAGTTAAATCATTGACCCCCTGGCCATTGTTGCTACAATGCTGCTGCCTGAAGTAATCGTCATGTACGCTCCATCTATCCAGTCTTTAGCTGCCAAAACATCACATCATTTACACCACTCATCTTTCCCTCTGCAGTTTGGATCACTTCAGACCCAGCAGCAATAATTCAAACAATAGCTATTTGCAAATACATTAAGAGCATGCTGGCAGTCAGCCCGAGGAGTGATCATTGAGATAAATTGATCCCTATCTGTTTAAATTGGCACTGTAATCGCTCATTGGTGAATTGAACACAGTTATATATCTGAGATCTGTTGGCTGTTTAGATAGTGGCCCTCAGGGCCACAGAGACACAATGACAGAAAGTGATCTACGTTGGTGACTACATTTAGTGAAACACATATGTTCTATATGTTCTTACTTTTTTCCCCAACACTGTATGCTTCTTTGCAGTCTGCAAGAGCAAAGCAGGGAAGCAGTTTGCACACATGTCATTTTCACGATAAAAGCACATTTACAATGGTGTTTACTCAAACTTTTTCATTGTTATCGTTACTCATGTTTTCATGAGGTATGATTCATTTATTAACAAGAGGTACACAGTGCGAACAACAGAACAGTTGAGAAGACAGGTCCAACTGAAAAAAAAATCTGCATACACAAAAACAATGTCATTAATATGGATTATTATTCATATTATTTTAATTATTATACATTTAAAAACTTTATTTTATGAATCCACAAGCAACAGCTTTTGACTAATTGACCCGTGCTCAGCGTATAACTGTCACCATGAAGCATTGCTGTAAGGAGACAGGCGATAAAACCTTTGCTGCAGACTGATTTCATGAAATGCTTTAGACAGAAAAACAATCAAACATGATAATCTGCATCAAGCTATTTGGGGGGGTTATATAGGGGGCAACTTCTTAGTTTATTTGTGTGTGCTTTATTTTCATTCAAGTTTATCTGAAACGTTTTCTTCGCGTCCTCTTTCTTTTGGATGTTTTAGAGTGGAATAGACTAATTTCTGTCCTGATTCCGCAGGCATCTAATTCAATAAGACTCTTGAAGTTGATTAGCCTGGTTAACCTTTGATCCAGCGCGGCTGTAGAAGGGTTAATCGGGCCGGGAACCTGGAGACCTGCGGGTCAGTAGTATCCCTCTATCTGCATGAAGGAGGACTGGGTCTGCGTGAAACCAAAAAAAGGTCTGACTCAATTTTTTTTGGTTTGAATGTTGACTTTTAACATGAATGATGGAGCTTGAGCCATTGTTGAAAATTAACATTTTTTTGATGCCGTTATTTTTCTTCTGAATATTTTTTTAAATAAAATTACCTTTCCAGTTAAACGTCACTGAAAAGATTTTGCCAGCTATTTCAACCTCTTGCAGAGCTTAAAGTTTTTTTCTCTTTCCAAGATCGTAAATCTCAACTATTATCCGTCGCTCTATCGATTAATTTAACTGCAATCATCCCAATCAGCACATCTCATCTGCTGTCTTCCACATTGTGGGTGCCCGCTTTGTTTCACCAACAATAATAAAGTGATTTAGTCCTGCCCCCCAACCCCCCACCCTCACCCACCAGCCGGGGCATGAGAAATCGTTAAAAACACAGCTATTTGTGTGTGATCAGTAAATATTTAGCGCGGGCGACATCCTCTGTCTCAACTTAATCGATACTTATCCCGTTGGGCAGCGCTATTGTTGTGCGCATGGTGGCTTGCTGAGCATTTAATACTTTTATCCTCTGCTTGAAGGCGACACACAGATGAAACCTGTGAAGCTCGGGAATTTAAAAAGAAAAAGAAAGAAAATAAAAGAGAGGGGAAAGCAGCTCAAAAGAATTTGGGAAATGTTTCTACATGAAAAGGTAAGGTAAAAGAGGTAAATTGAGCATTTCAAACAAATTGCATAGCATAACTGTTTGGATACTTTTAAATGTTGATAATAATAATAATAATAATAATAATAATAATAATAATAATAATAATAATAATAATAATAATTTTAATAATAATAACAATAATAATAATAATAATAATAATAATAATAATAATAATAATAATAATAATAATAATAGAATATGAGCTTCCATATTTTAATATAGCCTACATGACATTGATTTTCATTATATTTAAATAAAAAATATATTTAATTTATATCAGTTGCATTTAAATCTCTCAAATTGCATGGTGGGAAATTTTTCAACTATAATTCCAACTTTTATTTGATGTTCAAAAATGCGCAATACCACATTGGTAACTTGCCCCACTTAAAGACAGGTGTCTGCTCTGGCTGCACACACCCCCCCCCCCCTCTCCCCTCCCCTCCTCTCCTCTCCTCTCCTCGTCTCTCCCCTCAGTATAGCCCACACAAAGCAGCGCCGAACGAGCGCGCCTTGGCCACATTAGTGTAGGAGGGAAAAAGGCGCACAGGATCTCTGCCGCTCGCTGCAAACCTTCCCCGGCTTGCTTGTCGTTTCCAGAAGGCATCTCAAATACTGTTCTGCTCGGACGACACGTCAACCTATAGGCTGCATTTCCTCCAATTCTTCACTCAGCAGCACATGACGTGAATCAGTTGTTTGTTTCGGCTCTCGAAAAGTTTTTGCATGCTCATCCTCACCAGCAACTACAGACATTGCACTTCGTTTCCAATAAACAGCGAGCCATTTTTGTGCATACAACTCCCCGTCTGGTTTGGAGAGGAATCAGGCTGAGCACTGTGTCGAAAAGGGGAAGACTAAATTAAATCTGATTAAGAGAGAGAAAAAGGGAGAAGATGCATCCCGCCACGGACGAATCAGCAGCATATGCATTTGGTAGGTTTGTTATGAGAATACAGCCTCCTGACTAGCTGTTAATGTTGAATAAAATTTAATGAATGGCTGTTTGCAAACTTGCGAGATTTATTGTGGTTATCGTAGAATGAGGGACAAAAACGTCCGTGTTCGCTGCGCAGCCGCTAGAATATGGTTTGCATAGGTACCCAGTGCAGATCTTGCAGCTAATTTTTAAGGAGATATTTTTGATTTAAAGCTGAGAGATAAAGTGAAGTCACTTAGAACATTGTATCATAATACATAATTAAAAACACTCACCTTTATTCAAACTGCCTCCTCGCCGCGTCTTAAGGTCTGTTTCCACTTTGACTGGATCTGCAAAGAAAATATATTCGACTAATTTCTCTCAGTATTAGATGTAATCGTAGAATTATTATCTAATTCTTTAGATACAATCACTGAGATTAGTAAAAGTAGCGGAGGGAAAATCAAAAGTAAATCCTCTTGCAGCAAATCAAAGCGTTTTCCCGTCCACAGCCGTGTTGAGCAAAATTAAAACAGTCATCAGTTTAAACTGCAGCTCGTTAGTTTGGTTGGTCGATGCGAGAGACGAGACTGAAGCTGTTTCCGTCTCGGATGGCTCCTCTAAATTGAATCTTATTTGAAGAGAGAGAAAAAAAATCATACGCTAGGGGGCACCCATATACTGTAATACATCCTGAGACAACGTTGGTGGATGCTGGTGGATGGTGCTGCTCTCTCTGTCGCCAAACACACTGACCTGGCTGAAAGTTCATCTCCACGGCTGTGAGGTTTCACCTGCAGTTCAAAGCTGCGCTCAAACTGAAACAGCTTTGTTGCTTTTTTTTTTTTTTTTTTTTTTAAAGGGCTGAAAATGATCGTTTATCCCTGCAATCACTAACACTTTTCAACATGCACACCATCAGCATCCTTCAGTCTAATTTTAAATTCACTTTCATTTACATTTCCTACTGCACAATGAATTTAGTCAGGTAATATCACCACAAACAACACATTATATCTCAGGATGTTGCCTTGCTGCCAGTCCTGACATGTGATGGCTTTTGACATGTCGTGATAATATTTTTATTTTTGGAAGCAATCTCTGTTTCGTGCTTTTTGATCACATGCAGACAAAGCTTTGACTTTTTGAGGACCAGAATTGGCCTCTTGTGACCTCGTTTGATCAGAGGGGGATAGATCTTTGTTGCCTCTGGGATGTGCAGACAGAGGATTTCAGTGCACTGCCATAACATCTTTATGACTGTGATAAATAGCGCCTGGTTAGAGGCACTTGCAGCCTTTTAAACCTGTATAGAAATATTGCAGCTTTAATACAAGTGAATTACACAATTTGATGCATGTTTTGAGTGTATAGTGTGCAGAAATATTTTGAATTGTAGCAAAAGCATCATACAGTAAGATAGACTTTTTGGATCCTAATCTGAGTTCACTGTATCTCGTAACAAACCAAACCATTTTTTTGTTGTTTTAAGAGTGAAATTACTTTTTTACCCAAATTACTTTTACTGTTAAAGCAATGCAAAGTATGCCACTTTAAGTTTAGAGAGTTGTCACACTAAAACAACTGCACTCTTAACAGTTCTGCACTTTATAACGTTTACCTTATCATACTGTAGATTTCCAGTCCAAACCTCTGAGCTGCTGTAATTTAAAATGCTGTATTATAAACTAACGTAAAAAACTGCTTGTACTCCATCCGCTCTTGACAAAGTGGAATTTTTTTTATTAAGGCACACATTTTTTCTGTAATACATATATTAGGGTGTACGATAAGAGTGGAGCATGAATTATAACAAAGATTGATACCAAAAACAATTGGTGTTCAAATTTTAGAGGAACTTAAAACCTTTCTACTGTTGTGAAGTGTACAGCAGCATTATTTGAACATTGACAGCAAAACGGTGATATTTTAACAAACCTTTTAGAGTGTAATCAATGTGCACGGACAGTAACATACTTGGATTTTCCAGTCTACTGCAACCGAATACATGATGGGGAAATGATTTTTCTTCACATAATTCCTAAAGCTTTTTGGACCTATATGTGTGCAGGTTTATATCTAATATAGACTGGGAGAATTTTATGGCGCTTTCGCTCAGAACACGTTTCTTCTTAGGACCAAGCGGCCCTCCTCTCGACCTCCATGCTGGCTCTGGCAATGTACCAAGTAGCACAAGTGCGGACTAGCCAATAGGGTTCAGGGGGAGGTCCCTGAGCTCTGACCAGTCAAACACACTCTCCTTCCTTATATGGCAGCAGATCTCCATGGTAACGTGTGCTAAGTTGCAGCAGTCGTGTCAAAGTTCACTATATAGAGAGCTCAGTGAGCTGATCAGAGAGAAAGCATTCTGCCAGCCCGGCTCCTACCAATCGCAAATCACTTCCTAACCTCCGCCTTTTTAACATATTTGATCACTTTGATTCTCCGCTGCTTTTTCCTATTATTTTTCAGCGCACGGAGGAGGTTTTGTAGGTTGTGATCTTTGTTTTTTTTAAAGGTTTTTTTGTTTTATTGTTTTCTCTTTTTTTGGAGGGGGAAGAGAGTTGTCTTCATATTCCAAGCTCTCTAAACACAGAGCTTCAGCTGCGCGCTTGCTAGGCGCAACCTCACAAGGAGAAACGGGAAGAAGACGCCGCTTATTCAGATTTTTTGTTGTTGTTATCATTTGGCTGGCTTTCTTCAAGACTTGTGGTGGAACTTGACTGTAGAGCTGCTACGGTGTGTTTTGTATGCTGCTGTTGGGAGCCTGCTCCATCATACCCAGAACAGTCCCATGCTACCTCGGTTGGTTCTTTTTGACATATTCAGCCTACCTTTTCTCCCATTGATGGGTGTGCTGGATGGCTGACTGTAAGCGCCCCTGGACTTGGCCTTTAAGCGCAAGGCAGCCGCGCAGCTCGCCATCGCATCAGTTTTGAAAGCGTGCCTCCCCGGGCGTCTCCAACAGCAATAAAAACGGACAGTTTTCGGGAGATCCGGAGTGGATCCAAACGCCAGGCTGTTACAGTCCCCCGAGTTTTTTTTTTTTCTTCCTTGAGACGTTCTCCACCGCGGGCAGCAAACACGGCAGACGAAAAGTTTCTCTCCGTTGACTGATAGATATGGCAATGGTAGCGTGGAGAGGCTCCCAGGACGATGTGGCTGACACCCAAGGCGCCCTTTCCTCGCAGACCCAAGGAGGACTATCCCTTCCCACCCCACAGCCGGGCCAGCTGAACCTGACAGCCTCCCAGATCGCCCCGCCGACCCCTCAGACTCCGGTGCAGGGACCCCCGAACAACGCGCAATCCACGCCGACGAACCAGACGTCGCAGCAGCAGTCGGAGAAGCAGCCGCAGCACATCGAGTGCGTGGTGTGCGGGGACAAATCTAGCGGCAAGCACTACGGCCAGTTCACCTGCGAGGGCTGCAAGAGCTTTTTCAAGCGGAGCGTACGGCGGAACCTCACTTACACATGCCGTGCCAACAGGAATTGTCCGATCGACCAGCACCACCGCAATCAGTGTCAGTACTGCCGCCTCAAAAAATGCCTTAAAGTCGGCATGAGACGGGAAGGTATTGGGATTTTTTGGTTTTCCTAATCCGTGTGTGTGCTTGTGCGTTTGCGGACCGCCCGACACGAACGCTTAGGCTATTATGTCGTCCTCCATAGTCCTATTCTCCCATTCTTCCAACCCCCCGACTGTTCTCTGCAAGGGTGTGCGGCAGGAGCAGGCAATGGAGCCGCTCTCTGTGTTGTGCTGGAGACCAGGCTTCCTTTCTTAGCCTTACGTCCAGCTTCATGCAGATATGCATTTAAAACATTATAAAAATGGCCGTGCCTTTTTCTTTTTTCTTTTATTCAATTCGTGTGCAGACAGCACCATGAATAGATGTTACATTGTATAGCCTACTGCGCTGTTATGGCGAATTAAGGGATAGCGTGCTCTGGCTACATCTCAGCCGCTTCTTTTTTTTTCCTGTGTGTCTAAAGCTGGACATTAACATAAAACATGCAAATCAGACGTAAAAAACACCCAAAGAAAATATATACATATATGAAATAGCGAAAGCAGGCCTACGTGTGTGTAAAATGGAGATGGATTGCTAAGTAGGTTAAGGGTTAAACATGCAAGGTCTGTCTTTGTGTTTCCTTCACAGGCAGCTAATGTTGCTGTAGCTGATAGAAAAAATGTGTCCAAAATTGCACATTTTATGATTCACAGCGTAATTTGTTTTATTGCAGCCCTATGAATTTGTGCGTTAAAGCCAGCGAGTGTATGTATGTGTGTGTTGATGATATTGAATTGTAAACATGCTTTGATTTTTGATGTATTTTTTCTGTGCACTCTTAGTTTAAATTTCTGCATTTCTAAAAGGAAATCTCTGATTTTGTAGAATTCAGGCTTCAATATCTGTAGTTTCTCTTTTTACTGCAGCCGTGCAAAGGGGACGGGTGCCACCCACACAGCCACACCACGGTCAGTTCGCCTTGACAAATGGAGACCCACTCCACTGCCATTCCTACTTATCCGGATATATCTCTCTTCTGCTGAGAGCGGAGCCCTACCCGACGTCCCGCTACGGCAGCCAGTGCATGCAGCCCAACAACATCATGGGCATCGAGAACATTTGCGAGCTGGCGGCCAGGATGCTCTTCAGCGCCGTGGAGTGGGCCAGGAATATTCCCTTCTTCCCGGACCTGCAGATCACAGACCAGGTGGCTCTGCTGAGGTTGACATGGAGTGAGTTATTCGTGCTCAACGCCGCTCAGTGCTCCATGCCCCTGCATGTGGCTCCTCTCCTGGCGGCGGCTGGCCTCCATGCCTCCCCAATGTCCGCGGACAGAGTGGTGGCCTTTATGGACCACATTAGGATCTTCCAGGAGCAAGTGGAGAAGCTCAAAGCTTTGCACGTTGACTCTGCCGAATATAGCTGCTTAAAGGCAATTGTGCTCTTCACCACAGGTAAGAACAATAGACAAGCCCAGTCAAAGTTCACAGAGTGCGCCAATGTCACAAACTTGCACACTGACATCAGCCAGGTCAACGCTGACCCAAATATGTGCCTGCAATTGGTTTAAGGCTGTTGCATGCATGAGATAAGCTTAATGCTTAAATGTTGCATTCAGTTGCTTTTTGGATGCACCAAACCATTGAAATAAATGCATGATTAGAAAACTGATTTATAAGGGACACGGGAAGCAGTTACAAGAAAACCTTCTCGCTTAAATAAAAGCCCTCAACGGATGCCATAAGCATCATAAAAATCTATAATGCAATATCAAATAACCTGAATATTTTTTTTTTCCTCCAGCCATTTATCAACGTGTTTATACCCCACGTCTTGTTTGTAGGAAATGACAGATATAAATGATGTCAGGCTCCAAAAGGAGAGGGGGAGGGTGTAGGCAAGGAAAGACAAGCCTTAATGTCCCATTTGCACACAGTATATAAGAGCAAAGCGAAGGTTCTCAGAGCTCTCTTGTCATTGCGAGACATGTGAGACAAAAAAAACACACACAAAAAAAAAAACACGCAGGACTCATGAGTAAACTGTAATTACAAAATACGCAGGACTCCCTCATACAGCAGAGTGTGGTACTGAGCAGTGATGGTTTTATTTATTTATTTTTAATTATTATTATTATTATGGTTATATGCAGAAACGCGCCGTTCGCGTTTTTTACGGGATTTTCGAGGACCTTCTGGAGTTGCTCCAGGAGCGGGGTCATGACCCAAACTTCATCCAGCTATTTTCTTACATTAGCAGCAGCTACAAAAGAGACAATGCAAGAAAAAACGTTGAAACTGATTTTAAATGAGAGCTGCAAGCCACTAGCTTCTGTACTCTATGGCATTCTATTGTCTTTGCATTTCAAAGAAATATCAAATTTTCAGCTCATTGGATTTTAGGATTAGGCGTTTATAGGGCATCAAGCCATCATTTGTCCTTTCCACACACCTGAGTCCCAACTGAACATGAGCTGTAAGCTTGAGACACGCCTTTTTGCTTCCTCGGTGGTGTGCTTGTTGTCATGCATAAACTTTACAAACTTAACCAATGCGCGTACAAGTGTTTTTTGGCACATTATCAGCTGCCGCCCACATGCAGCAGCAGCGCAGATCCAGATTATGAGTCTCTGACGGTATAGTATGAAAGCAATTCCGTAGGCTATGGGCCCCCTCTTTTTTTCTGCTTTTGCTTAAATCTCAGCTCACAAAAGGTCAGTAGGTCTCCGTGTCTCCCCCTACCCGGCCCCCCTTCTTCTCTCTTTGCTCCGAGAAAGACAGGGCCATCAGAAAAACACTGCGTTCAGCTATGAATATGCTTAATTATTTAGTTCGCCTTTTAAATGGCTCCAGTCAGAGAAACAGAAAGCGATGAAAGGAGGAAGTAAAGATCGCTTTTTAATCATCTGCCTTTATGATGGAGACGTGTTTTATTTTCATTAAAAAAAATAGTATAATAATATAATTAGTCAGTTGGGGGTATCATCTGGGGTAATTATTAACATTTATTCAATTTTTTTGTTGTGAATATTTATTTTCAAGAAATATTCTGCATATTAAAAACATTTATTTCAAAGCTATTTCACCTCAGTGGTGAGCAAGCTCCTGGTGAGAGGAACACTTTATTAATGATTATTTTCTTTCCCACCCACCCTCCTTCCCTCCCTCCCTCCCTCCCTCTCAGATGCTTGTGGCCTCTCAGATGTGGCCCATGTGGAAAGTTTGCAGGAGAAGTCCCAGTGCGCCCTGGAGGAATATGTCCGGAGCCAGTATCCCAACCAGCCAACACGGTTTGGGAAGTTGTTACTCCGCTTGCCTTCCCTCCGCACAGTCTCTTCCTCGGTCATAGAACAGTTATTTTTCGTCCGATTGGTAGGTAAAACCCCCATTGAAACTCTCATCAGGGATATGTTGCTGTCGGGGAGCAGTTTTAACTGGCCTTACATGTCAATTCAGTAAAAACCAAGAAGGAGACGAACTTGAACGAAAAATATGTAAGGGGGTTCTGAAGGTGTGTGTGTGTGTGTGTAAGGGGGGGGGGGGGGGGCTACATTGATTATAGCTGCTTTTGTGGAAGGATTTAAAAAAATAACGGCTGTTACACGGGGCTGGCTTTCATGAAGAAAGACATAAATGACTGTGAATTCATCCCCCCCTCTACTCTGAGAGAAAAAAGAAAAATTAAGACATCCAACTGAACTTTCAAAATACAAGCTCCCACAGTGTTCAGCAAGAACAAGCTCCTATTCATTTTTTTTAATGAAAGAAGAAAATGAGGAAAAAAAAGAGAAGGGATTTTTTTGTTGATCCTTATGAAAAAATTTTAAGTATTAAGTGCATTTAAAGTGGGAAAAAAAATTGGGTTCAAAAAAAGAACAAAAAAGTTTAGAAAGGAGAAAAAAAATCGTTTTCTGAAATGACTTGTCCTGTGTCCATGTATAGCTGTGTTTTTGTACTTTCTTTGTTCCTCTTTTCTGGTTACAAACCGGCCTATGTGATTTCTGTAGTTCAGGTGATGTTATTTTTTAAGACAATGATTTATTTTAAAAATGGTGAAATAATGTAAAGAAATAAATAAAAACAAACAAAAGGTTCTAAAGAGAATTAAAACCACAGCAATAGGAGAATAGGCTTAATGCTGCAAGCGCACTTATACACTTAGGAAGACCAATACCATCTGGGGCAAAACAAGGGAGGTGTTGAACTTTATGACCCATAATTTCATTATGTTGTGCTATTATGAAGTTGCAGGATCTATTCTTTTTATTTTTCTCATACTAAAGAAATTTTGAATCCACTTGCATGATTTTAATCAGTCCCCCCTTCCTTATCCAACTGCAAATATTAGACATCAAATTGGACACAACTAAAAGAACATTTCTAAAATGTATTTATTTTGTTATTTTTGCAAGTATCCAAGGCCTGCTGCTATAAAAGCAAACCAAAAGCACTGGAGAGCAACAGAACGCATAACCCGGCTTGTTGTAAAAAAAAAAAAAAAAATTAGTTGGAGAGGTCAAGGGGTCATAAAAGTTTTGAAGCATGGCCAGAGCGGTGTTTAATAGCAGTATTATTAAAGCCTCCCTGAAATGTCACCCTTTATTCACTTCAAGCATTAAGTGCCTGACAAGCATGATGTGATTTCTTATCAAAACCTTGTTAAAAGTAGGCCTACAGACTTTTTTTGTTTTTGTTTTTGTTCAGGGGATGGGAAGGGAGGGCCGGAAGAAAATTAGATTTCAGTCGTGTGTTTCACTTGCAAAACACGGATTTAGAGGCAGTATTCTTGTAAATATAGGTCAGTTCATTTCAACAAGTTTGTTTCTTTATACAAAGTATATGTGATTAAGAAAAAAAGTCTGTGGTTGCCATTTTCTTTCTTTATCGGTAATACAAACGTCTTCAGAATTGAGTGGCAGGTTTTAGCTGGTAGCACTGAAGGTTCTGTTTTTAATGTATATACATATTACTGCGAAAATGTTTTCTTTTTCATGTATATTTAGACTGTGAATGCATGGCCACAGGTCGCTAACCTATTTTACCTTTGATATATAAATGTAAATGTTTTCTCAATCTCTCTCTCTCTTATTCTCTCTCTTTCTTTTTTGACTGTATAGATATAATCTGTGCATTCAGTACACACTAGCCCTTGTATTTAAAGAGACAGAAAAGAGGGGAGAAAAAAGGAAAAGGACGTTCATTATTAGGCTACAGACGCAAAACAGGGTGAGCAGATTCGTTTGTTTGTTTGTTTGTTTTTTGTTTGTTTTTTTTGCCTTTTATTTCTTTTCTTTTATGGAAAAAAGAAACAAGGAGCAAATATTTTAACTTTACTGTCATTGCTCCTTTGCTCTTTGACAGGTGCCGTGGTGTGCGTGTGTGCGAGAATGCGTGCGCGTAGATGTGTGTGCTTGTCTGGAAGCTGCGTTTTGTCCTTGTGTGAAGCTTTTCTTTAACACACACACGTACATACATACACACACAGGGAGAAAAAGGAAAAAAAAAAACACACCATGTTGAGGTTGAACTGAAAGGGATTGAACACTGATGTTTGGCTGTTCGTGGCCACATATGGACCAGAGAATGATACATGATTGTAATTATGAACAGTTTAAACTGACCCACGTTTTTATATAAATATATAAAAATATATGACTGCAGGGTATTGATAACGTATAGATACTTTTTTTATGATTATGATTATGATTATGATTATTATTATTAATTGCAAGTGATATATGTGAGTGTGCGTGAAAGTTTATAGTTGAACACAATTCTTGTTTGTTTGTGTTAGCTTATTGTAAACAAGCATTCTGCTGTAAATTTGTTCTTGGTATTAAATTATAATTTATGAATTTGAAACAGTTTTTCATGTTTTTTTCTGTGTTCTTTTCTGTAAATATATATAGTGTTTGTGAATTTTTGCCTGTGCGTGATCGCGTGCGCGGTGCGTGTGTGGTCGCCGTGAGGAGGATGGGGGGACTGGAGTCAATTTGCTCTAGCAGGATGTTGCCCTTTTGCCCTATGAAAGTGATTAATGAATTACAAAATAATTAATCAATCAGGCAAACGGTGGCCAGCGCGGCGCATCCACTTCTGTCCTCCAAGGCGATACAAAAATGACGATCATTGCTTCGGTTTTGTGGAAGTAAGAGAAGTACGCTTTATGTGTGTTAAACTTTGGAAACAAGACAAGACAACGTATCATAGCAGCACGAAAGAGCCCTCAAATACAGAAAATATAGCAACTCAGCGTCCCCCATGCAGTGGTTTATTTGATTCCCCCGCACCACTCTGTATGCACGCATAAATATTAATAGACTAAATTATACGGCAGCCAAGCGTCAAAATAAGAGAAGTCATATGAAAGGGGAAAAAAATATGAAATTATGTGAATTCCTATGCTGGGCTTACTGCGTGTTGTTGCGTTATTGTGGTTTTATTCGCTTCATCCGGAGCTTTTGGTCCATCTTGACATCCTTTTTTTTTATTTATATGTGGATATGTGGAATGTTATGGTTTCCAGTTGCAGTGGCGCTATAGGCACCCGTGTAACAGTGATGCTCTAACCCTTTGGCCTGTCTGTAATTATTAGTGATATTGGGTAAGTTTGGGGAGTTAGGGAAGAAGCTGAATTAAAGGGGTTTAATCAGGATGGTACTGATACTGAAGCCAAGCTGCTGCTGCTGCTGCTGCTGCTGCTGCTGCTGCTGCTGCTGGTGTGTATACAGGGTGAGTGTTTGCGTGCGGGTTTGTTGGTGCTGATAATGAAGGAATTTATGATTATAATGCGTTGTTGATGCGCTTATTTTGGTTTATTTTTGCTGAAGGCGCTATTCATCCACACCCGCTGTTTTCTCTGCCCAGTTCAGCCCGAATGTCTCTGGGCAGGGGCGTTGCTAGACATACAACCGGACTGGGGCACAAGACCTGTTTATAAATGGAGTCCAGACTCAAATATCTATTTCAACACATTTTTTATTCAAAGAATCTGGCTTTATTCAAACATAAAAACAAGACATCACATAACAAAAATGAAAAAAAAAGTTATCTGATTTCATATTGAATTTATGATCTAGATCACATTCTTCCAGGCTACATGATCTTTTCCTGAAACTATACTCTGATTTAGGGCAGGCATTCAATGGTTTTCATGCTTGCAAGATTTTTACAGTCCTGTTTTAGTAATCCTTTACACCATATCTAATTTTGTTATGACAATACTACCTCATTAAACCTATCGGTTTTCTCGAAAACATTATCCACATATAAGTATTGTGGTATTTGATGTTTAAGTGAAACATCCAGAAATCTTTTTTGTATGTTTAAAACACTATTAAGACATAACCAGAAATGCATCATTTATCAAGTTTGATACAAAAAAGCAACCAGATAATTTTAGGGTGATATTACAATTTTTCACGTTTTTTATGTTAAGAGCATCCAATAAAGATTTCAAATAAAAATAAAAAACTGTTCTGATTATTATTTCTTCTACACTGCTTTAAAGGGTTAAACATGGCTGGTTTCACATGCAATCTCATCTGCACAGACAGTAGAGAATAGTTCTGTAGTTTTCCCTTAACTTATTTTGTTTCCCCTCCAAGTAGTCCCAGGTTTTTTTTCATAGAGATTTGGGCATTTTGATATTTGCGGGTTGAAAATTATTGTTCATATTTCAACAGGATATTTCTCTTTCTGGTAGACAGAGGGATCATCGTAAGGCATATACGCCATAAAGAAATAATGTTTTGGCAACGCCCACGTGTTAATAGTGCAACTATCATGCAAAGGTGGGCATCACACATCAATCAGACTCTTAATTGGGGACTATAACAGCAGAAGGAAAGTGAAGAAGAGTCCTGAGGAGATCCGGATTCGCTCTCAGATCAGAACACATAAAAAGGCTCCATGTAATGCGTTGTGCTCGGTCTTGACTGATTTCTGCTGACAGACCCTGATTGTATTATGTGGGACTCCCATCATTTGTTCTTCTGCTCATTTATTAGCGCGGCACCAAAAAACTAACGAGGTGTTACTCGCTGCAACGTCACTTTTATTTACGTTCCCGGGTGACGTGAGAACTTGTGACACGCGAGCTGGTATAACCTAAACGAGAGGGAACGTAAAGCTGCTGCTTCTGCGGGCTGCAAGCGAAGATGCTGCAGGGGTTTACACACCCAGGCTAAGAACTTATTTAGAGCTCACGGGCTATTAGCGAAGATATTTGTATAATAAGATAAGGATATGGTTTGCAAGGCTCTCTCCCACCCTCCCACCTCTCTCTCTCTCTCTCTCTCTCTCCCTCTCTCTCTCTCTCTCACTGCTCATGCAGACACCCGAACAGTTAAGCGAGAAAACACACACGCATTACTCTCACCTTGGCACCATGGCTATGACAAATTAGCCTATGCAACAAACGCTTTATTGCATATACAGTATATTGTTTGAGGCAATAAATCCAATAAGTCAAACGGTTTGCAACTTGGGACACCTGCTCTTTATGTTAATCTGCAGGATTTTAAATTATTATTTGCAGTAGGCTACTACTTGCAGTAGTAATATCATTCTACTGCCAGTTTGCTCCAAAGCGTTAACAAATCATTGATTCTGCTTCCTTTTTCTTCATTTTAAGCGTTCCTTTCCAATCCATCCCCTGCCATTAAAAGAAACCACCCTTCACTTCAGCTTTGCTCGCGACGCTTCTGCTCAGAAATGTAAGAAAATTGTGCCATCTACCCGCTATCCCTGGAACTGTAGCTTATATTCCAAGACCTCGGAGACCTGAGCTCACTTCTAACACAGATGGATGAAAAAAGGATGGTAGCGCCTCCTTGCACGCACGTCCACGAAAGCAGCTGCCGGTTGCTATTAGGCTGCAACTTTACAAGTAATGTGTGTTTTAAGCACCTGTCACCCACTCTACATCCCACTGCGTCTGTCTGTGGATATGAATGGAGGAGGGAGCAGTAAATAGGCTGCTGAGGGGAAACCGTATCCACATGATCAGAGGAAGCAGGGTTTTAGGAACATTCAAGTAGTCTATTTGGATAAATTTGTGATAAAGTAAAAGAATAAACGCAGGGAATAAGTCTGGATGTGTTGTATTATAGCCCAAAGCTATCATTTCCCTCAAAACTTTTCGGCAAACATGAGTTCATTTTTTTATTTTTTTTCGTCCCTAAGCAAAAGGCTGGTTTGGAAAGTTTTATATTTAGGCCTATTCTTAAAAAAAACAAACAAAACAAACATGTTTTTGCAATAGGTATTAAGGGTTGTGGGCGGATTTATCTGGACCTCTGTTCAGTTGTTTATGTGGAATCGGGTCATTTTATGAAGTTTTCATTTCAAGTTGACAAAGAAACAAAAACCAACATGACCAAGTTCATACAAAAATAAATAAAATAAAAAGACTTTAAAAAGTCACTTTTTAGGATTTATATGACAAGGTAAGGAAAGTTTAAACTGATGGAGACCAGAATTAAGTGACCCATGTGGAATGTTGTCATTCAGACCAAACACGGTCACGGTCCACAGAGGTATAACCAGGAAGTTTTACAAAGGGGTGACCAGATGGGGGCCACTAGTAATCTTGAGGTGGCGCACCAAATCCAAAAACCATAGTATCAGAGTTTTCAAGGTTTTATTATGGATTTTGCTGTTATAGAAGTTTAAAATCTGTGATTTGTTTCAGTACCTACCATGTCACCAAAAATAATTTGATGCCTTAGCCCACACAGAAATTAGTGTCAATGATTTAAAAAAAAATCTTAATTTTTGCCTTTACTGTAAACTATTTTGATGTCATCAACAGCAAAATGATTACATTCACAACAGTTCTTCACTGGTAAAGCATGTACAATATGTCATGGTAGAGTTGAAAGTTTTCACAGTAGAACTATCCCATTCTCAGCAGTTATCCGCTGCATAATCTGTTAATATCCTGTTACTGTAGATTTATAGTGTATTTTAAATTCCGAGATAAAGTAATTTAAATTGCAATAATAATAATAATAATTAACCGGGGGATATTTTGTCAGTAGCCTACTACATCTTAAAATTAAACAGGCTGCTGTTTTTAAATGAAATATTAAATGCAATGTTTTTATTGCATCTCACTCTTGAATTTTTGCATCAACAAAACAATTTTGGTATAACGGCACCAAATTGTACATAAGAACCTATATTACGGTAATCATTTCTAACAGAACGTTTTTTTCTGTATTTTATTTTGACATCAGGTCTGTAAAGTGTTTTATTATTCCTAGTTGTAATGATGCTGTACTTAAGTTAGTTTAATTTAGTTTTATTGTACTGTAAAAGTATAATACAGGAACTAAGGGATACTTGCTGACATTGAGTTGATTTTACCTGATCATTGAACCATTTAAAGCATACTTGTATTACAAAAAAAGACTTCTGCAATCGGACCTCTGATTGCCCCAAGGATGATTAACTGTGATAATTTAAATATTTACGTGTTAAAGAAATTCAACTGAGAAGTATATTTTTGCTTCTGAGTGGGAATCACTTCTCTTCAAAAACTTGAACGTCCATGGACGTCTGTAAAATGCATTTCTAAGCTTTTTTAACCCAGAAAAATATATTTTTTAATAACACAAATTTATTTAGACTAAAGGTCCCGTCCAAATTTACCCTATGCAAAGACATCGAAAGCTTTTTTTTAGCCCTGTTGATCTTTTGATCAACTCCAACCAGCTTTCTACCACATTTAGACATATAAAGGGACGTTGCTAGACGTCCTTTCAGCGTCCCCCTTGCAACCACATTTCCACGCAATTTAGGGTTTAAAAACGTGTCTCCTCTGTGATTTTTCAGCAAATTGTTGCTCAAGGGGTGACTGATGATCTAAGATAATACAAATATATTTATAACAAAAATGCTAAACTTTGAGAGAGAGAGAAGCAGACCAAGTGGGTGGGAATCAAGTCGCTCAATTTTATAATAGACACGAGGGCATTTTTTTATATTTTGTTTAATCACTACATGTGATTAGTCTTAATATCCACGATCACACACTGAGGAAAAGATGGAGAGGAGAGACCGCAGACACTCTATTGGACATTAGACCCCCCCAAGGCTCCCAAAACCCTGACGCATTACTTCATGGATATTTATTTTGTATCGATCTGCTACGTGGGGTACACTTTATTACGCTGGTTGTGGGTATTAAAGTGTGAAAGGTGTGCCACTTTAAAGCCGTTTGGCGCAAGAGTAATGCTCACCTGCGTGCTTTTAGGACTCCTTGTGTTAAGATAAAGTGGCTGCATGGTTAGTGGTGCACGGACGTGTAAAAGATCTTCCTTCACTTTAATGTCTCCCATAGATGATGATTATGGATGGAGATGGGGGTGATGACGTATCATGATGTGGAAAAACGATGGACATTAGCTAACTCTGGGTTAAAATCACACACAAAGAGTGTCTAACTGTTTAATCAATTCTGCATTAATTAGAAGGGGAGGCCTGCCATATCTGCCCCTATCCGTCTTTGCGCTGATGGGAGAAGATGCCCGTTTTCATCCCTGAGAACACAGAAGAACGCGCGCGTGTTTGTGTGGGTGCGTGTGCCTCTTTTTTTTTTTTTTTTTTTTGCCGAAAGTTCCTAAGGCTCACTTGGCAGCGCTCTCTCAAACTGTGAAATTAATTTGGCAAAATCTTGGTCGATGCTGCTGGTGATGGTGGTAGACTGAAGGTGCGTTAACAATAAAACTCACACCCTGCGCGTTATTTCTCCTCCATTCTTTATCATCTTCCTCATCTTCGTCACTATTGTCGCTGCCATTATCTTCCTCATCCTCATTTCCACCACACAAAGATCCGCAGCCTACACACGCTACCAAATTTCCAAAGGTAAAAAAAAAATGTGACAAAATATGTTAATTATGTTGTAATATAAATACATCTTTGCTAACTTTTTAGTTTGTGTATTTTGTAAACACTTTCCATATAAAAATGCTTTCTCTCTCTTTCTGCATATGAACAAAATTTAGGCCTGCATAACGCTAAACATCGGTGCTTGCACTTCCTACGCATTATTACTCTCATTTAATTGGCCTGCAAGCCTTAAAGATACTTTTGATGTATTTCTTTTTTCATTAACAAATGTACACTGACCATCAAAACAAAGCTGGGTAATAAATAGAATTGCCTCAGCATGACTTCTAAAATGAAAGTTTTTAAAATCTACATTGAAGAAACAAAAACTGCTAAATTTGCTTTTTTGTGCATTTTGAATCAATGTCATCACAGGAGGCTCAAATGATTTGCAGAACACATTTGAAGAGGCAGTTTGATTAAAAACAAGCAAAAATTTTAAAAAACTGAAAACCAGCAGCCTACTTAATAACTTTGATCACTGCCTTGTGCCTCTTGTGATGTCACCAGTGGCTTGTCCTTTGGGATTCTGTATTTTTTAAGAAGGATAGCTTACGTTTTATTTTGATTACATGATGACTTGTAACAAAATCACAAAACAAATAGAAGATTGATCATGACGTGTTGCTGCAACTGTATCTGGAGTGAATTTGATTGATTTTACAGAATAGTCTAGTATGTAGCTTTAACACAGATGTGTTGTGGAGTTTTATTCAATCCATTTGAAACAGAGTAGGGTATATTTCCTGCCTGTTCACTTTAACCAGACACCATAAAGCCAATGTGTGTTTGAACAACTCTCTCGTACAGACTGGAGTCTTTCACCACCAATTCACAACTCTCTCAGACCTTTCTCACTTGACGAACACGCAGATACGCTTTACAGAACCCCCGGATCCTCGCTTGAGATAGTCACAGATACCCCACATCTGACATTTTCTGGTGTTTGATGAGATTTTTCCCCCCTGCAACAGTATCCATGTCCAGCAGCTGAGCAGATATCAGTGGGGAACTGGAAATCCACGCAGGATAATGCATCGACAAATGTATACATGCTGTAAATGTGCAACTAGAACCCAAACGCGACCTTCAAAAGAGAAATTAATTTTTATTTCACCCCTTGCAGTGACCCCACAGCGTCCCGGGACCTCACTTTGGGAACCGGTGCAGGCTATAGGCTACGTCAGACTGTGATCATGTGGTTGAATTAGATTACAGGGAAATTACCCCCACAACACTTCCCGTCCCCCCAATCCTCTCTAACTGACCCCCGGAGGTCCCGGGACCCACGGCTCCGGGGACTCGATCCAGCCCCCCTCCCCACCCCTCCGAACTAATGAACAGCCATAACACGTAAGAACTGGTGGCCGCCAAAAGACAGCGGCGTGCGGGCTGCTGTCAGAGCTGGCTGTGCGCACAGAAATCGCTCAACCCTGTGAGAGGACAAATCTTCACGGAGGGTCTCCGCAGAGAGAGAGAGAGAGAGAGAGAGAGAGAGAGATGGGGGGGTATCAATGTGGTGAAGTTACTGTCTGCTGCAGCGAGATGGCGCTGTTCTGCATGTTTCACCCGCAGCGCACTTTCATTGCTCTTTCCTTTACACCCGTGTGTATCTGGATTTCAGCTGTTTTGTTTTTCAAACAAAATATTTTCAATTCGTTTTTTATTACATTACTGGGACACAGTTTGACTTTGGAATTCCATATATTTTAAATCGGTTTTTAAAGCTCACAAGAAAAAATAACAGGAATTTAAACATCGACCAAAAGGAAAAATGCACACAGCTTGTTTGTTTGGCACTAAAATATAAAAAGGAAATATCTTCAAATATTTCGTTTTCTTTCTTTCTTTCTTTCTTTCTTTCTTTCTTTCTTTCTTTCTTTCTTTCTTTCTTTCTTTCTTTCTTTCTTTCTTTCTTTCTTTCTTTCATTAGTAATTTCATGCGCTTTATAGCGGCTCTATGGTATCCTTTAGATGAAAATTTCACTGTTACTACCAAATTATCACTTGAACTTCAATAATAAAATTCTGAACGATCGATGCTACTGTCGTTCTGTTAAAGGGCTTCCAGACTATAATATGGACACGGTTTGAAGAGATCAATAGAGCTAAAGATCAGCTGATAATTATACTTTACTTCTAAAGGTGACATTAGTTTCTATGTTATGTAAACATTGCTTTCAGTCGCCTAACATGTTACGTATTTGTTTTCTTTATTTATTATTTAGAAAATATTCGTACACTGTTTTTATGTTTTACTTTAACTGTGGTTAACCTAAAGTATTGTTTGGTTTAAACTGTAAAAAACAATAAAGAGAATAATTTGATTCAATCTGAAAAATTAAAACGTTAATAGGTAAGAATATACTGAGGTAGCCTATGTTATAAGCTGGCTATAAACATTTGCTGTTAATGCAGTTCTTCTAAACGTTCAAATATTTTACACTAAAAGGTGCACTAAAATCAAATGACTTCTATGGAATTCTTATTTGTCATGTTTCTCATCTAGCCTTGATTTGAAATAAGAAGCAGTTGAATGGAGCCAGCTCATGGCGCACAATGTTATGGATTCAGTGATCAAACTCCCTGCAACTTTTGGCGGTCCTCTGAACTTCACCACTATATGTAAACAAGTTGTCAATTCGGGAATAATCTTCTTTGGCCCCTTTTTCTCTTTTTTGTTGAAATGAAAATGAAATCTTCCAAGATCAGGTTAGACGATTTTTTTTCCCCCTCTGCTCCTCTTCTCTCTCCTCTCCTCTCTCCCGGTTCCTTGTCATCGTTGGGGCTGGACTTTGGTGGACAATAATGCGGCAATTGTCGATGCTTTGTGACCCATAAAATTTGAGGGTGGCTATTCTGGCTTTGGTATGTAATTATGCAAAACACTTTGCATAAAGACTTGCCATCCGATCTAATGATAGAGTCTGCGGTCTCATTTTTGCAGCGAGGGGAGGCACCGTGCAAGCAAAAGCCCCTGCAACTCCGAGCAGAGCGGCGGAAAAAAAGCAGCCACAATCAAAAGAAAAGTGCATGTATAAGAACAGGTGCCATTGTGCAGGTATTTTTGTTATGATGAATGATGGAGTGAATTTAAATCTAACCGCTATTTGTCTGGATCATGCATTTAAAAAATAGGCTATTTGCAGAGCAATTCTAGATTTTGTTCCGTCAGTAAATAATATTTTGCACAAGGCTTCAGAGTTTCCTTAGTGTATTATATTGTGTTTTGACTTAAAATTGTAATTATTTTTAGGTAAAAGAAAGGCGGTTTCTGCAGTTTAAAAAGAAAACACTGATTTACCTCACTGGGATTTTCAAGTAATCAAATCACAGGAATGGAAGTGATAAATGTATTTACCAAAAACGTTGTTTTATTCGGTAATCATGCAATAAATAAAATAATGAATACATATTCACATGTGTCCTATGGTTCTTTGTCCAAATTTTCGTGATGATTAATAAAATAGAATGAACCTTTGGGGTGTGAAGTACATAGGATTGTATGTGTTTTTTCCCCTTTCTGTGTGTGTATGCACATAATAAACACTTGTGCTGCCTGACAGAGGTGCGAATCTGAGAGCTTTTCCACCAAATGAAGTGCCAGCAGAAAGAGAAATAAAGAGATCTGCAGCTGTCAGGGGTCAGGCAGGGAGAGATTGCTTCTAGAGATCTTTTGAAAAAAATCACACGTTTGAAGGCTTAGAGCTTTGCTGTCTCCGCATTTCAAGCTCAGATCAGTGGAATCAGGGGAGAAAAAAAGGGAGAACATGGGTTGGAGAATTCTGATGTTGGGATGGACACGGGAAGAGTGCTTTTTGGAGGTCTTTTTATGTACCTGATCTCTTAGTGAGGGAAAAAAAAAAGACAAGCCGAGTATTTTGTTCTGTGTGTTGGAACAACAGTATCTCTAATGTTCGGGTGTGTAAAAAGAATTGCATGTACAGAAACCTGCTCTGCTGCCACATCTAATTTGAAGCGCGTCTCGACGGAGGATTGAAGAGAAGCAACTCTGGATTTTTAAGTGTTTCATGATTCCTGTTTTTTGTGCTTTCGATTTAAAATTTGGACTTTAATTTTTATTATTTTGCACTTGTCAAATTATTGTCACTTTTAAGTAATAGAAACGCAAATAAATGTAATCCGAATTAGTTACATTTTGTGATTTTGAATCCAACTTTATTTTGTTAAGATTAGAAGCAACTTCTAGTTCTTTTATTGACCCGACAGAACTGCCGTTAGTTTGATATTCTAGAGGTTGCACACTTGATTATTTTGGCTAAATTATCAAATATTTGATCATGTATTTTAAGATTCCAGGTAACTTGAAGAGACTGTATGATCACAAAACATAAGGGTAAGTATCAAGCAGACATAAAAAGAAATCGTTTTTGTTGATTTTTCTCGCCTTGAAGAAACTTTATAAGAATACAGATTTTAAATGGAAGGCTGTGACTATGTCTGAACTACATGTTTGGGAGTTTCATTTTACCTTAGAAATGAAAAAAAAAACTGTATCAAAACGCAATTTATTTTATTCTACTTGTGTGCAAAATAAATCTTCATTTTAGACCGGTAATGCATGGTGTCTTGTCATACTTTTTCTCAAATGCATCGACACATATGTGCAAAAGAGTAATGCAAAACAAAACGAGATGTAGGCAGCAGTAGAAAAACTTGGAATCAAGAATGAGACGTATAAAGCAAAGTACCTCAGGCCAAAATGACCAAGAACAGCAAGGTAGGCTACATGTTTTTCAACTTTGGCACACAGTAGTTGAGGAGCTTTTTTCTAGGGGAAAATTTTTAATTATAATTCTTCTCATGTGATCATT
>OY747706.1:18316529-18419029 GCA_963556495.2 Valencia hispanica
ATGGAAAACATGCAATTGTAAAACCTTTTCTAAATATTGGAAAGACAATAGTGATTGTAATTAACCCACATTTTTCTTAATCTTGAGCTTCAGTGTTTTGGCTGTTCAGATCTTAAGTTGAGGGCATTGGGAGAAGTGAGACCCAATCCACTTGGTCAAATACATTGTTGGCATGTAGAGTATGGGTGCATGGCACTTCAAAAAATTAAAGCCGCTGTAAAAGCCTCCTAAATATTATATCATATTCCAAATTAGTTCATTTTAATCAATCAAACATTTTCGATATGGTCACTGCTTAGGGTGGCATTCTGCTTAAGGGTAGCGACAGCACTTAGCAACGTGTACAGTGAAGTGTAACAAAGACCCCATAAAGCTTTGCGGAAAAATGTTAGGCAGAGATGTGAGGAAAATGAACATTTCTCAAAATAAAAACTAAAAAACCTAGACAATAAAGGAACAAATAAATAAATCCTAACCATGAGGGTTGAAAAGCACGGATACCAACAGGAGAATCCAACAACGAGTGAATGAAAGTGAGAGCATATATACTGGAAGGAGTGATTAGAGGAATAATGAACAGGTGAGTCTATTAAGCGAATGAACTGCTGCTGTGGGTAAGCATGAACTGAGTGCAAGAAAAGACAGACAGGATTAACACTTACGAACACAGGATAAAATAACGGAACAGGATAAACATAGGGAAACACAAGGATGAGTGAAAGAATCATTAAACAGATCCAAAAAAAGACAAACATCATCAAAGGAAAAATGAGACCCAAACTAACACAAAAGATACAAAACACAGCCAAAGTCATTGGTATCATAACTGTAGATTAGAGGTGGTATCTGATTTGAAGCTTTTGATTTGGCTTTGAACTTAAATTGGTATAGTGTACATCAGTACTGATTGTTCTCTAGTTCTACAATAAATACAGAATCAGGTCCTGAAATTATGAACTAAACTATTTAATGCTTACAGTGATCCTTCAAAACACTGTTTGATTTTTTTTTTAACTTTACTTTTTTGAAAAAGGAAGATTTCAAATGGTTTTTGGCATTAAGATAACCTCAGGTTGAGAGAATCATAAACTAAAACTTAGAAAAGCAACACATTACACTGGTGAAAAATGAAATAGTTAGCTTCTTCCTAACATATTCAAAGAAAATAAAATTATTGGCTTCTTCATCAATAATGTTGGTTTTGTTGCCAGCGACAACTTTGATTCCAAATAAAAAAACAATTTCCAATAATTGTTTTTTCATTTAATGATGTAAGATTTTATTTTCCCAAATTAGCGTATCCATGGCACCTTCACCCGGAGTCCTTCCACCTCAGAGTCCAATTGTTTTTTTGTTTTAGGAAAAGCTGCAGGTGGTGTGCCACAGAAGCATATTGTATTCACATGTGACACGTTCAGCTTTACTGACCTGCTTGTTATTTAAGACAAGAATGATAATGATGTCTCTCAGATGGGGAGGGAGGGTTTAAATGGCCGGAGAGGCCAGATGGGGTTGTGACCTGTACCAGGTTATCTGAAGTGGACACTGATAATGGCCTTTTAGTCATGCCAGGTTTGATCCTTCACCACTAAGGAGCAATAGTTAATCAATAGTCTGAACAGAGCCGTGATATGAGGTTACTGTATGAGCAACTGGTAAGCAGGCAGGAAAAAAAAAACAAACAAAAAAAACAGCATCTGCACATCAGTTAATTGGCTGGACATATGATGGGGTCAGCACAAGAAAGGAGCAAAGAGTTACTTATCAATTGGATCACATGGTGAAAAACCGAATCAATTGTGCCGAATTGATTGAACACAATTCCACTATTTATATGAAAAACAGATGGAAATGTGTAAGTTATGATCACAGCAAGGCAAGGATAGATTAACTCGCGGAACCAGCAAACACAACTTGGAGGCAGAGACATAAAACAGCCATTTTAATCAAAGCTAAGTGAAATATAGATCCCTCTCCTCTCGGGGTTCTTCACATTATGCAGGGAGGATAAAGCAAAAAATGCGAGGAAACGGAGAGCAGCAAGAGTGAGCAATACACTACAGTGTTCAAAGCCAACCTTGTCAATAGTACTCACAGTGGGCTAGGGGAGTGTAATAGCACTTCCCTGATTCTACATTGATATCATATAATCCAGTGTGCCCTGTTTCAGTATCATATTTATCTAACCTGCTGGGGGACAGGCTAAGGGGGACGGTGTCCCTGCTGCTAGGAGCAGACACATTACACACCGCCTCGTGTATTCTTATTGATTACTCCCACCCCACTGCCCAGGGACCATAATTTAACTCAGCAGGCACTACAGTTAATACTGGAATTCAAACATTCCATCTACACTTCAAGAGCCAAAAACAATTGACACTTTAAAAATGTGCAGGGCCCTTTCTAAATGGGATCTGAAGGGAATGGATCTCTATTTTCTTCTGTGTGCTTTTTCTGTTTTTCATCCCCTGCCGCTTCTTTCTTCCTCTCTGTGCTGATGCTCAGACAAACTGTTGAGCTTTTAAAGAGTAACAATTTCTTGAGGAATGTTTTAATTAGGAAACAGAGATTTGAATATCCAGTTTTTTTTGTACCTTATTTTCTTTTAATTCTTCAAAAATCTGAATGCAACAGAAACAACCTGACAATACTTCATGATAACATGTGAATCTGTTTTCAAGCTTTATTTATGCAACAAACTGGACTTTCAACAGCAAATCATGGACATAAGGCAGCATGACTGAAGGTGAGTGGGGCACCCTGATTCCTCTCATCTCTCACATCAATCTCACATGAGATTATTTCAGCAAAATGATGAAACTGTTCAGGGAAATCATTAAAGTACATGTTATGATAGAGGCTGAAGATCAACTTTTTCTGTCAGTGAAGAGTTGATTAGTAAATCCGGCAAGCATAAAGCCATGTCAGAAGACTGAACTGCAAGAAGACTTGTAATAAAAAAACAAAAATTACAGTATAGTCACACATCCTTTATTAAATGAAAAAAAATATATATTTTACACCGTAAAGATATTTAAAAATTCAGAAAGACAGGATCTACTGTTATGTAGTCATGATTTCATGACATATAGTTACACATAAAATGGAGAGTTGAATATTTATTCTAAAAATATTTGTCCTAACTCAAAATATTCTAATGTGAGATCCCTAGTTAGTGATCCCTATTTGCTATTATGTAACCCAGTTAACTATTTTACAATTTCATAAATTAAATCTATGAATAATTAAGTATTCATAGTATTAAAAAAAATCAAAATTGTCTTATTTCTTAAGGAAGTGATCAAACCTGGCTTTTTATGACTGGATGGACACACTGCCACACTTTACTCAAAGCTAAAAACTAGTATCAGTGGGGATTAATATGCATTAATTAAACTGACTCTGTTTCCTTTAATGAGAGCGGGAGGATTTGATGTCAATGCAGTTGAATTCACAACGGGTTCAATGCACTTAATTAAGCAGCATAACTAAAATACACTGAATAAACAATTCAGAATATGTGTAGATATATTTCAGCTCCGCTATGGATCCTACAAAAGATGCTAACTCAGCTTAATTATAGGAAAAATTAGCTTTCTTAGGTTTTATTTGGAGACCTTTTCTTGCGCAACAATTAAAATGCCTGTTTTATCAAGGCTTTTAGTCATATGTGGCAGTGCTCACTGTTGCATCTGTGTGCCATGCAGAGATAGAGAGTCTGTGGAGGGCCAGAGAAGCAGACTCCAGAGATCCATCCATCTCAATCTGAGGCTACCGCTGACACCTTACAAAGAGGTACAATTAATAAGGGCATTATCCAGCAGCAGGCAACAATGGAGTCCTAAAGCAGAGACACCAACCTCAGGAGGCCCGGGGAGCAGAGAAAAGGGAGCGTGTCTGTTTATGGGTGGGGGGAAGTGCGAGGCAAAGTGCTTCAAAATGGAATGCATTACAACCAGTGTCTTCAGGACATAAATTACAATCTATTACATCTGACAATTATGATAGATGGTGAACACTGCGTGGTGCACTAAGTGGATAAAATTATTTTAATAATTTATACTTTTGACTCAATGTATGATTTTTCTGGACTGAATAAAAGTAAAAAAGTAGAAGAGACTCTTCACTGTCTGACTGATGACAGCTCTTCAGGTTATAGAGACATCATAAGAAGGAAACCTGAGTTATCAAACCCAGTCTAACTGATAATGGAGCCCTCATGAAATTGTCCAGTTAGTGCAGGTTGAGTGCAGCTCTGTGGTTCACAGGGGATAGGGCGGGGACACCGCTGCACTGACATTTACAGCAATCCAGGAGTTGTTTGTGGTCACTGGACTGGAGACAAACGTTGAACCCAAAAGGTCAGGGGGATTGTGGCTAAATTTCATCCACAGTGGAGGTCCCTCTGTTGGAAAAGAAAAACAGAAAGCAGCTGAGGTGTGTTTGGGGGGCCATTCCCATTTTCCCTAGAAATCAATCCGTCATCATGTAAACACAGGGCCAGCCCAAAAGGAGGACAAAGTTGAATAAATGGCAAAAGGACATCAAACAAAAATACGATCAATATTACCTGAACCGATGAGTGAAACAATACTCTGGGAACGAATTCTTAAATAATGAAGTCTAAATCACTTCATAAGATGCTCCCAACAACACAGTTAAGAGCCCCCCCCTTCTCCTCATAGTGATGGTTTTATATTTTACAGCTCATTCCATGAGGAGAGGATGAGCTTGGTTATGGATTAAGGCTTTGATCAATAACAAGATAGGAGGCCGGTTCTCTAAGCTGAAGAAAATTAATTCGAAATGCAGTCAAACTCTTATCGACCCACAGCCAGGGCTTGCTTTCATTACAGGTTGTTGATAATCCACCAATATTGTGATGAGCAGCTAATCTCTTATTTTAAATATGACCTCCACTGCGAATAATAAAAGTAAAGAATGGCTAGTCATTCGTTATCTAAACAGAATGTGGAGTCATGTGATGTGTTTGGATGAACAGTGCTTTAAATTTATCGTTAGTTTTAAGTCACGAAAAAGTTTTGTTCATACTAGAACTTTATTTAGACATCCCTGAAATGTTCAATCTAAGAATTTTTTTCATTAATTTAATTGTTTATATTTCATGATTTGATGAGGGACAGCACTGTTAAAAAATAGACCGGCCTTACAGGCTCTGACCAATTTGTAGATCCCATCCCTGGCTGAGCTTTTTTATTGAAAAGAACACTTTTAGGATAGAAAGACAAATAAAAAGGCAAATTAAAAGCCAATTAACAAAGCTAAAAATGAAAATTCTTATACACTTGAAAAACTATTTTGTAACAAAAAAATGAAAGAAAACCTATTTTTTTCAAAAAGTGTTGCAGCTAGATTAAAGACCTTATAAAAACACACAAGACTTCAGTGCAGATTTGCTTCCAAACCAATCCAGTCTTAATACGTTACCAAACAACAGGAACATTTTGTTTTCCAATGAGATGATGATTTGAAGAGGCTCTTGTAGGTCTGTTGGAGACAAAATCCCAAAGAGGCGGTGTTGTAAGTACATTAACACTTTTAAATGTGAAAAACAAACTGAGTTTACAACTTCTCAACTTTTCTTTTGTTTCTTTATGATATGGGAGTGATCGTATTATCTTTAGATCAACAATGTTTAATACTTGATTATAAACAGACTCCACATTTTTGCTTGTTGATCAGTTGGTTTGAGACCAGACTGTAAATTGATAAGACAAATGTGAAATGATCCCAAAACTTTGAAACAACACCGATTTAAATCTCAGACCGTTACTTCTCATCAGAAAAACTTCAAGATTCATTTTTGGTGCTCAAGAAATCATTTTAACATAGCTCTTAAACTTTAATTCAGAATTTCATGTTACTCGCAGGTATTTCTCCTCTGTTACCTTTTAAATGTCATCAAAATTAATTCTGTCTTGAAGTGATTTAATGGTATGTTAGAAATATTTCTAACAAAAAAATCTAAATATTAAATTTTCTTACTATTTAAAGTTGCACACAAGCTGACACCTTCTATAACCGTGAGCTTATTTTACTTTGCAACACTTTCGCAGGTTGACAACTGTGTCATCAGCATATGTCTGAAGGTCAGTATCAGGATGCAAATCTGAAAGAGTAATAATACAACTAAAAAACAGGGGACCTAATACAGTCCCTTGTGGAACTCGTTTTCTTATTGAAAAGAAGGTAATCCGCTGTTAAAGTTCCTTTAGTAATTACTCAAAGCAGGATAACTTCTGAGACAAATTGAATTTTGAGAGCTTTCACTGTGATTAACTATGTCCTATGTTTTCTTCTGGTCTAAAAACACATCTGAAATTAAAGTATATTTAACAAGAAATTGTTCAACGATTATTACAGAAGGTAGACTGCAGATTCTGTCAAGTGGTTATGCCTAAAACCAAATGGGATGTAAATAACCTCAAAGTTGCTCTGAACAATGGTCTCTTGTTTGTGTGGGAACTGATTAGTTTGATTGAAACATAAGAGATGAGTAAGAGGGTGGATTCGCAATTTTCTATGAAAACGGTAGCGAAGTCATAAATAACCTTAAGAAAAAACTGTATTCAAATTGTCCAGAATTTGTAAGCACTGCTAATTAATCTATTTCCCTAATCTCAAAGGAATTTGTGCCATTTTTATCATGAATGACAGCAGTTCTGTTCAACATATCAGAAAGGAATTTGTAGCTAGATCTTTAATAGAATAAATAAAGAAGTAAAAAAGTAACAGAACAGTGCTGAGAGATAATCATTAAAATTAAGACTATTGTGCACTTTTAGACATAAACAAAGAAAAATATATACTTATATATACCAAGCAAATTAAAAAGTATCTAAATATTTGAAAGAATTTCAACTATTAAAACAGATTTTATCATTCAAAGCCACCAAATTTAATCAGTACCACGTAAATGTGATGGTTAGATTCTTTTCAAGCATTTTTACAAAACATAATTTGTAAATACCCAATTTATGATGTACTGGAGTGGCACAATGTAAAAACAACTCTTATTTATAAAAACAAAAACTGCAGATTCCAGTCCTAATGCAACATTAAAACATGGTTATGATTAATAAAAACCAATGATTGGTAACATTTTCAAGTCGAGTGAAGTTTTTTTTAAATTTAATTTTACATTTTTTGCCATATTCTAACCAGATTCTTCAATGTATTTGATTTAAGTATTCTATATTATGTAACAGCATTGTTGTGAACCTGGAAGAAAGGGATACATGGTTTTAAAAATTCCTCACAGGCCTACTAATAATAAGAATCTGAAAAGTGTGGCATGTATTTGTACCCAGTCCCCTTTACTCTGATATTCTTAAGTAAAATCCAAAACAATCCCCTGCCTCCAGATGCCACCAAATGGGTACATAAATTCATACACTATAAATCAATTTGCAGTCATGTGCCAAACAAATTTAAATGTGGCTAAACACATAAAATACTTAATACCAACTGACAATTTTCTTTGTCTGAACACAAAGATTAAAGCAGCCAAATTTGATCAACATATTTGATGTGGGGGTTTTTCCCAGGACTATATGAAAGTAATCTAAATCACAACATATTTTTTTTCACAGACATCAATTTCTTGCTGTGACCAAAAAAAACAAACAAAAAAACATTTGGAAGATTTCTATTTTTCTGTTACAAGTTTCCCTTGTTGCACCAGAAGCAACAATTACTACAGATATCAGTTATGATGCAAGATTCTTCTGAATGTTTAAGATTTACTTAAATCAAAGAGAGGTGTTGGTCAAGCTTTCTTTCCAGTCAACCAATCAAAAGTTGTCCCCCTATGCCACAAAGGCAGCACTTACGATAAGCCTCATTCCCCTCTGGCACAAACTTTTAACACCGGGGAACTGTTGTTGTGCAAGTTACAAATCAGAAGCAAAACAAAGCAGGTTAATTGATGATCAGCACGATTGGGTTTTAATGAGGCCACGATGCCCACGGCCAGGCCCAGATCAGGATACGCAGGACTTTCTCCTCAGTGCTCCGTCTTCTTTGATCTTGTTTGGCTCCTCGACTGTGGCGACAGCCATTGTTGGCTTTAATTACTTCACGAACCAAATGGTACGGATGAAAGATAGGTTTCTGTAATTAATAAAATTTCCATAAATTTGAATCACTAACCAGTCTCATTAGCTGGCGCCTTTTGTCTTGACTGAAGTTCCCATGTCATCCTTTTCCAACTTTAACTATACAGAAAATATATTTCTCGAGGGCAGGGATTCACTTGATATGCACCATATTTCCAGATAATCAAATTCACTGTAGGTAATTAAATGCAACACACACTGTAGTCCTGCTCCAGTGATTGAGGTCAACCTGAGGAAAACGGCAATTGGTGCATTAAACCAAGCAAATGCTCAAACAAAAAAAAAGAAGAAAAAAAAGTATTTTCAATTAGGTATTTCAGAGGAACGCTACAGCTGTGGGAATTTTGATCTCATTCAAGCTTTAAAACATAATCAAATTGTTGAAGAATTCATCTTTGATCATGTGTAATCAGGTTCAGGGCTGCTTGCTGCATCACTGAGTTGGAGGCCTGCTTGCTGGCACTTGGTGCTTTGGATGGAAGTCAGCTTGGCAGTGACCAAACAGCAGGGTATTCACGAGACAATAAAAAGGACAGTTACTCAGAGGGAGAAAACACCTGTTGTTTTTAAAATTTCAAATATGTTTAGATTGGAAAGCATGGGCTGATATTCTGAGTAGAGCAGTGCCTTACAAAAACTATTTGTACAACTTGAACAGCTTCACATTTTCTTGTTATAACCACAAACTTACAAAAACACAATATCATGCAAAATTTCCAATTAAAAGGAAAATGGCAGATGTTCTTTCAAATCTTAAGAGCCCTAAAAAGTGTGGGGTGAATCCATATTTAGACCATTTTACTCTGATACACCTAAATAAAATCCACTGCAACCTTTTGCCATCTGAAATCACCCACAATGCCTTGCAAAAGTATATATACTCCTTGAACTAAAAGAATCCCTTAAAAAGCACAAATGTTAATGCATTTTTGGGGGATTTTATTCAATAGAGCAACACAACAGATCACCTAATTGTGAAGTGTCAAAGCTACAAATTTGGGGGGTGCATTCATATTCATGCTTCTTTAGTGTTATACCCCTAAATAAAGTCCAGCTTTGTGCAATGAATCTTAGCTGTTCTGTGAAGGTTTCAGAGGTTTCCAAGAGATCATTAGAGAACAAACAGCATCATGAAGACCAAGGAACTCATCACACATGTCAGGGACAAAGTTGTGAGGAAGTTTAAAGCAGGATTAGGTTATAAAGCAGTATCAAAGCTTTGAATTGAAGGGCAATTGGTTGCACTGGGTTTTATTTTGGGGGATCAGATTAGAGTGGAGTGGATATGATTGCACATTACACTTTTCAGTTTTTTATTTGTAAAAAAAATAATAAAAAATTCCTCCACGTCACAATTATGCATTACTTTTTGTTGGTTGATTACTTAAAATCCCAATAGAATACATTGATATTTGTTTTAGTAAAATGTGGGGAAACTTTAAGTATCAATATGTAACGTTTATTTCTTTTTTACAATTTTAAGTAAAGAATTACTTTTTTCAGGATTTTTGTTCAGACAGTTTACTGCATCATCTGTATTTGTACTATAGTAAAAACATCCCTCCATCAATTAAATTTTTTTCGCCTTTGGTGTAAAAATGAAGCTTTTTCCAATTATCACAGACCAGGTCAGACAAAAGGGAAGCAAGTCTTTGTTGCTTTGTGACAATGCTCTATAATCTTGTGGAGAACAGCCTGTCATTACCCGGCTGTGGTGTAATAGACTGACATGGATGCTATGGGGAGCAATTGATTCCAGCACATCAATCAGTAGGGGAAGCGCACCTTTAATGATTGCAGAGAGGAGGCTTGTTTGTCCTCAACATCACGATAAACGCTAACCTGGAAGTGGTGCACAATGCCAGCGTGGCCGACTGAAGAGGTAGTTGCTTATAATGGGGAATTCAGCAGTCCACTTCTACTTTGCCCAGGTCTTCTTTTTAAAAGTTTGTTCGATATTCCTGCAGCTCTGGTCTTGAAAACATAATCAAAACGCAGAGTTTTTCATCTTGGATACCACATGATTTGCGCATATTATCAATTAGGAAATTAAAAAGAGAAAATTTATCTCAATATTTGTTCAGATAAAAAAAAGATATGTCTTTCTCTATAGTTATGTGTGCCAGTCAGCAGGAAATACCAGCTAGATGCAGAGAATATACAATCTTCTTCTTTAAAAGGGAAGGTTCCAACTGATTAAAAAGGGCAGGGGAAAGACTTTGGCGGGCCAACGGCAGAGGTCAAGGATACACAGAGCAGCTCCACTCACCACCACCCCTCCTCTCGCATCATTTTTTTATATGACAGCAGCAACCCGAGGTTGAAGTTCGGTAAGACTCTCCATGAACAGAGCGCTTAATGTCAAACACAAGATTAAAGCAGGGGTGTCGCATCTTGGCAGGACCAAATGAAAATATCAACTGCTAAGCCCCCACCCCCTTCTGAAAAAGCCAAGGGACAGGTATCTAATATTAGAGAGTAAAGCCTAGTTAGCAAAGGCAGCCTGCTGCTTTCCACATTCTCAGCGCTGGTCAAAAGGCCAGACTGGCTTTGGAATTGCTTTATTGGTGAAATATATTACAGTAGAGGCCTGCAGAACAGCCTTATTAAGGAGGCAGAGAAGAGATGCCCCCGTGACACATAGTAGGAACTGGGGACGTTTCCATATTACTGAATGAGATGCAATTTGAGATTTATTTTTTTTTGCAATGCGCCGTAATCAAGGGAGCTGAAATCTTTAAAGCTTAATCCTGCAGTTCAAAACAGAAGATAGCTGTCTAAATTCCCACAGTGTCTCTAAACATGTTCAGCTCGTGAAAATGTATGGAAAGTTAATTTCATTTTAAACAGGAAATAAAGTTAAACCGACAAACTATCAAAGTGGTTCAGCCATGTGTTTGGGATTTAACAAGCACATTTTAGAGAGAAGCAATTTTGTTGTACACAAATGACTTGTTTTCTCCCCTCGTCACAGCACGGCAACAGAAGCTGGTGCTTCAGCTCTTGAGTGGCTTGGAGGAATAAAAGAGGCTTATCTGGCCCCTCTCATTTCTTCGGCCACATAATCAGATGACCTGAGGAGAGCTTAAAGAAACAAAGCCAGTCCAACACTCCCTACTCTATCTATCTATCTATCTATCTATCTATCTATCTATCTATCTATCTATCTATCTATCTATCTATCTATCTATCTATCTATCTATCTATCTATCTATCTATCTAAATTTTACTCAAAAACATACCTTTTCTCAAAAAATCCAAGTACTGGTCATGGAATATATTTCCCAAATGTTAAATAAGTAAAAGGCAAACTTTAGGACCTCCGCTAACGCATAAAACTCTTTGTTATAAGATTATCATTTTCAACAAAATCTAATTTGCAATAATTCATTTGAAACAACTTGTTTACTTAGTTCTCTTCTTTAAAAGTGGACCTTTCTATAGAAAAGTTTAACGTATAAAGAAATCAATGTTTTCATGAAAAATACTTTAGTGAAGCACCCAAACTCACTCCTTCCACACTATTTAATTTGACATTGTAGGTAAATAAATGGCTTAAAGAATTTTTGCCACATGATCCCTGCCAACGCCTATTTTCTTCCCTGTCATACAGCACTATTAATAATCATAAACTCCAGCAAGACATGAAGCTGATCTCGAAGGCTTTTCTATAATCCCTCCCCTGGAAGTGGTCTTTACTGGAAGGCTAGTTTTGTGATGGGCTCACCCAGTCACACAATGTTGCACTGGGATACAGCATTCAGCTTAAGCCAACTTATCTACTGCATTCAAAGCACATCCATTGAGCTATGTGGGGGAGACTTTTTGCCGATCTATTAAAAAAAATGCTCTTATCTGTATTTAGCATATGCTGTGTATGTCAGCGCTGGCAGCTTTAGACGGATTTACACTGAAAAGGAAAGGGGGAAAAAACACCTCAAGGTATTCTTGAGCTGAAACTACTGATAACATTCGGAAACTTCTGCAGACAAGCAGGTTTTACAAAAAGATACATTTATTTGTTACACTCCTATATTTACTTTGTGTTACTTTTTGGTGCAAAGTGAGTGTTTTTGCAATAAATTAGCCTTTTTTCCTACTTTTAGGAATGATTCAGTTTTCTGCCTAGATGCACATAAACAGTGTTGCCACTCAACAGCAGGAAACAACCCATACAGACAGTTTTTCCTTCAGCAAACTAAAAAACAAACAATATTTATATAACATGGATTTTTGCACTTTTTATATAGAAGATAAGAGAAAATTAAAAGATTGTGTTTGTTGGTGGGGTTAAAAAATAGCTCGCATTAAAAACAGTAAAGAAAAAAACACTGTTCTGCCGTTGAATAGTTGATGGGTATTTTTTAGGATCCACCAGCAAATAACGTGAAAATAATCCACACATGAGGGTTCCAGTGTGTTTCAGTGGGAAATCCTGCAGAGGAAATGCTGCTGCTGCAGAAAAAAGGGCTCCCAGCCCCTTTCTTTCTCATTGCTTTTATTGCAACAGACAAGCCTTATTTGCTCTGCGACGTAATCACTCTTAGACGGGGGGGGGGGGGACTCAACATTTGCTCAACAAAAACTGAGGCTAATTTTGCACAAAAGTTAAAAAATACACAACTGGATTTCCTCCTTGAGCTGTGGGAGAGAAAGAAAAATATTTGGCTTTCAAAATCTAAAAAGATGAGAGGAATTTTTTTTATCTCCACTGCATGTAAACCTGACTTTGTTAGTTCACAGGTTTTTATACATTATGTCGATCTGAACCAAATGTAAAACATTTATTCGTTTTTTTTCTTCTTCCTTTTTTTCTTCTGTTGCAAGCAAACCTTTATTTAACTCTGCTCTCTGGGCTGTGGAGCTTTGGCCTTTGAAGCGATTGAGAAAGAGCACCGTTATTCATGCTGCATTCAGTGCTGAGAACTGAGCCTCCAAAAACAGCAGTATCCTCTCATACCTGTTGAGAACACTTTCATCCTTAATGGGCTCATTAGCCACATTGTTAATTGAGTGCCATTCAGGCCAACATCAAAGCTAATAATAATTGTTTACTTACTTTAGTTGCTTCACCAAAATAGACCCAACTGAGGTGGAAGGTTGCTTGGTTAGAAAGTGTGCATTCAGAAAGGGACGTCCACTCTAAAATACACTGAAAGAATAAAAAAAAACTGTATCATTAAAAAAAGCAGTTTGTCTGAATTTTATTAAATTAATTAATTAAGTATGTATTTAAAAAAAAGAGTTTTTAAGTACAAAAGGCTGTTCTTAATTCATGCATTTTTATCTTTTTTAAAATAACAAAATAAATATAGGATAAAGCATAAATAAAAATACTACGAAAAAACAAAAAAAGTAATAATAATAAACATTTCTGAGTTCTTGTCCAGCAAGTTTTGCTGCCTAGCCTGCTGCCACGTTAGTGGATAATGGGATGGCAAAATGGAGGCTAACTCATTGGAATTAAATTTATCAGCATGTGCTCAGAGGTAATAAGCTGTCAGTTATAAAATGAAGATTTGTATTTAGATATATGATAGGAAAAAGAAATGAATAGGCAAAATAAATGAAGCCTCTTTACAACTAAATTACTTATTTGGAGCCAATAGACCACGGAGGGAATCTCGATGATGACAGTGATTATTGCAGATAATATTTTTTTCCCCTGTGGAGGTGAAAATAGCAAATATGAAATAGGTTCACAAAGAGTTAACAGAAGGCTTGGAGGAATATTTTATTGGAAGGTACCATTATCAAACATTATAATGTAGGAAATCTAATTAGTATTGACCTGCTGAATGACAGACATGTTAGAAGCGACAATTATCAGCAAGATTTGAAACATTTTGAGACATATATCCATGTAGCTTTGTTTATAACCACGTAGCTGAATTGCTCTCACAATAAATGCTGTCACTTTAAATTCAGCTCCAGCTCAGTGGGGAAGCTGAATATCCATTTCAAACTAAAATTTTCATCATAGCAGGACTTCTATTTTTTCATAATAAAAAAGAGAGAGAGAAGAGGGCTGAGCTGATGAAAGCTGGTCAAAGTTACACCTGGGCTCGAGGCTAAGGCAGATCCATTTCAATTGATTAGGTACCTGGGTGTGATGAAAGTTTTTCAAAAAGTGACACCACAGTCAAAACATTTCAAAGACAACAATCCCCGCTGCATGCAGGATGCAGAAAATATTCCAGAACACATGTGAGAAAAACAGATGAAACATTTAAAAGCATTGCATTTAAAATTATGTGACAGCAGCTGTCCTTCTGCTGGTAACTAATTTGTAGTCTGTTAAATGTCATTTCAGTCATCTAAATTATTTTATACAGCGATCTATTATTATATACCCAATTTGTGCATTGCGGTAAGACATTTCTGACTTTTAGAGCATTTCTCCAAAAGAAATTTAAATATTAACTCTCTCAAACTAAAAACAGGGAATTATTTTTTAGAAAATAGAGTTTCTAAACAAACTGTTTATTGGGAGTTTTCAAGGTTTTGTTTGGTATCTTAAATAATATAGTGCAATAATGTAATAATAAATGGCCGAATATTACCAGTAGAAATAGGGAAAAGGCTGGTCAGCATTTATAAGACTTTTCCATTAATCCAAATAAAGATTTTTGCTTTGGTTATTGAAAGAATATTTAAAGAGGGTTGTCTTATTTCCAATCCAAAACAAAGTTTGTGCTTGAATGAAAATATTTTACATCTTAAATGTGCCAGGGGAATGAATAAATTTGGGTTTGACTGTTTTTTGTTACAGCAGGTATGTGAGGTAAGTACCAGCGTTTTTAAAAATGGTCTCAGGAATATTTATATTAATATATATTTGATGTGCCTGAGCAAAATCTATTTGTGACCATGTCACATGAGAGATTATTATCTTAAAGCTTCAGTATCTTTTAATATATATATCACCTATTGTGAGATTGTGAGAAAGATTTGATAGATATGTTCTTTTCATGTGAGCAGCCCGGTGTAAACACGCAAAGAAAAGTGTATTAAAAATGCTGTGTCTATAGCTCTCATGTCTGATGTCTGTCAAATCATTAAAAAAAGGAGAAACTCTCTTATCAAATACCTGGGATCAGCAATAGTGGTGGCACATCACTGAGATGAGGTATGCCTTCCATGGGGGCAACTCGAGGGGGCCTTTTGTGAATTTATAGAGTGCGATAAAATCAGCTTCATATTTCTCTGCGAAATCGGCTGATGAAAGGAGCCTGCGAGAGAATTACATGACGGAGAGTTTTGTCGCCAGACCCGTAGGCTTTACAGGCTGGGAATTGAAAAGATAATGAGAAAAGCTATGCTGCAAGGTTGGCTGTGTTTAATAAGTCATCATGCCTCCTATCTATTGTTAGGAGCCCACCAAAGATTGTGTTTCCGCCATTGCTTAATACTCTGCAGCAAGCAGGCGTTTCAATGGCTATATTATAACCAGCACGGCGACGAAGGGGGCTGGAAGCTTATAGCAGAGACACCATTAGAGTCTTGTGATAGCAGTGAACAAAGAACTGGGAAAAAATGAGACTGTTCTCTGGTTTTCTTCTCCTCTTAAAGAAAATGTGACTGCAGTTAAGAGTCAATCCAGCTCACAACTTATATCTTTCAGCAAATTGTTTGTGTCAGTGAAAACAAAACAAACAAAAAAAATCAAGCTGCAACTGACAGCAAGATAAAGACCAACATAACAGAATGGTAGAGATGATACAAAAAAAATGTGTTAATCTCATAACTCAAACAAATTCCCACCACCACCACCACCACCACAGTGATCCCTTTCTTCTTCTTGCAGTGTGTGAAGGAAAGCGAATGTAAATGTGAGCTGATGATGAATGGCTGAACTGAATTTCTGAAAAAGAATTAAAGCTTTGTAATGACACTTGACACATATTGGATGAAAGAAAATTAGATAAAAATAAAATAAGGGTCCTACTTTTTTTTTTTTTTTTACAGTTTGTGTAATTACTGTATGACACATGTAATGGACCATATTTTGCATTTTGACAGCACGCTTCAGAGCCATCTTTTGTCTTCATGTCACCGCCTCAGGGCATGCATGAAAACAACACCATTACTACACTCAGAACTAGACTGCTTGTTGTACATTTGTACGCTTACATCTGCCTCCGCTAGCTAAAAAAAAGACAGCCTTGTCGCACACTCTGATCAACAAGAGTCAGTCAGGAAGGATTTCTGAAGCGTGCAGAGTTTTTAACATGGAAATTGGCTTTGAACCCCATCTGCACAGGTCGGCACATCTCTGGGCAAAGCTCCGCTGCCGCTGCTGACGGAGAAAATGAACAATCGGTTCCTTATAATGTGGCCTGATTATTATCCTACTTACCCCCCACAAATTTAAGCTCAAAGCAAATTTCTGTACCCTGTGAAATCTGTAAACTCAGAGGCAGGGAGGGGTCTTAATGTCTGTTTTCAGAAATAAATAGTAAAATTGAAGCACCATTCACATTGCAATTCTAAAAGTAAAAAAAAAAAAATCCTATCAACAAAGCACTTTCAGAGTCCAACACAGTAAAACAACACCCATTTAAGATTTCTACACTCCCTAGCAGAGAATGTGTAGAAAAAGGAGAATTTTCGACATTGGTTCATTTTAAATTTGCCATTAACGTCAGGCACCAGGAAACAACTTTAAAACAAATCCTACCTGTGTAGATATGCTGTTGTCAGACTCCGAAATTAAAACAAAAAACTCTAAGATTTATATGTCAGGCTCAAGTGAGGTGGGACTCAGACTGTGCAACATGATACAAACCCGAGCAAAGTTTGAGCTAAGTGAGTTCAGCAACTTTGGGAAGGGATCTGTCAGCGTCCAATCTGAGATGTCTTTATTTGACGCAATTGTTTTTCCTTTTTTTTTTTGTTCGCGGCCGGTCCAGCCCGCCAGTGTCCCTTTCACCCCTAAAAGCAGCTGGGTCCCTGACCTCTACAGCAGCGGCCCTCAAAGCCTGGCTCTTTTCAGGCTCGGGAGCACAGGGGGAACCTCCCCATTCCCTCCCACCGGCAACATCCTTTTCAGCTGCAGAGATAACTTTATTCATCTTGTGCATCATTGTATCCAGTTGAATGCGAGGAACTATGCAGACACTTGAGTGAATTGAGCTAGCGTGCGTGCATGTGTTAAAGACAGGAAAGAAGGGGAGGTGTTATGTCTCAATTTCTACAGACTGACAGAAAAAGAATATGCACGGAAAAACTTTGAAAATCCTACTTTTAGCTGTTTTCATTTCACCATGAGAGATGGAGTTTATCAAATTTGAGGAAGATGGAGTCATGATTCCATATTAGTACTTAAAATTTGTAATCACTGAACAAATATTTAGAGAATAACACCAGTGTCTGCAGATGCTTTCTCTGAGTTTCTGGAGCTAATTTACATAGAAGTGCTAAATAGCTGTGTTTTTCTCTCACTCTCTTTTCTACAGCAGTAACCTCTGCTGATTTGGCGATGGACAGCTGCCAGAGACAGTTAAGCTTATGTTCACCTGCCTAACACCAAAACAGCACAAGGACCACCCTGCTCTTCTCTCATCATTCATATTCAAGCCAGGGCCTCTTGACAAGTCTGCTGATCTCACTCAATGTTTTGTGATTTGGACAATACGTTTTCAGTGTGTGGGCAAAAAAAATGCTGAGGCCATCTCCCTTCTACGGGCCGGTCTTGTGAGACACAACTAAGGCAGAAGCTCTCAAACTTTCCCTCCTCGGTGAAAGTTCAGGTTGTAAGTGAATCTGCCTCATCGCTGAAGAGTCAAACGAGAGTGGGGTCTTAAAATAAAGCTAGGATTGCACAAAAGAAAGCTTGCAAAGGAGTATCAATGTTCTTAATTTTTTAAATAATATATCAAACTTTTATTTGAAAAGAAAGGTCTATACTCCAAACATTTCTGCTACATCACTTTGAAGATGTTCCCTGGCATTTATATGAAGTCACATGACACACATTGATAAAGAAAACAAAATATTTACTTAATGTTTCTCAAGTATATATCCTAATCAAGGGTGGCCCAAAGTATAACTGGGCTAAGCGACTGCTAAAGGCCCCAGGCTGGGGTGCACAGCAGGACCTTTATTTACACACTAAAGGTTGACAAATGCAGTTACATACGCGTGCATCCTGAAAAATTATATTTCAATAATTCAGTTCAAAATGTGGGCTGCACAGTGCCTTGTAGCAAGAAGGTCTGGGTTCGAATCCTGGCCTGGGGTCTTCCTGCATTGAGTTTGCATGTTCTCCCTGTGCATGGGTGGGTTCCCTCCGTGTACTCTGGCTTCCTCCCACAGTCCAAAAGCTGATTAGGTTATTTGTACTTTCCAAATTGCCCTTATATGTATTTGTGTGTGTGTGTGTGTGTGTGTGTGTGTGTGTGTGTGTGTGTGTGTGTGTGTGTGTGTGTGTGTGTGTGTGTGTGTGCATGGTTGTGTGTCTCTGCGTTGCTCCATGATGGACTGGCGACTTGTCCAAGGTGTACACCGCCTCTCGCCCGATGAATGCTGGAGATAAGCACCAGCCAGGAGTGGAAGAAAAAAAGAGGGAATTTCTTGCATAAACTACTGCATAGGGTGTATCAATTAATGCAGGAAAAACCCCAACCAAGTACTGAAAGCATATACTGTACAATCCATAAACCTGCTTTTCAGTAAAAGACATTAAGAATCCTTTTTTAAATGGGTATTATGTAATATGCAATCTTTCTGAGGAATTCGGGATTTCATTAGGTGAATGTCCTAATCGTCAAAGTTACCAGAAAAAAGCTCTTGCAATATATCACTCTGTGAGAAAATAACTTGCATACACACTTTTACTTTTTGAGTTGAGATCTCTGAAACAAATTAACTTAGTTTGAAGATATTAAAAAACATTTGTAGCTAAACTCATAATTTCTGCCAAATTGTATCTGAGCTGGGATCACATTTCATGCACACTACAGATTTAAATAGCTAAGCAAGTAACAGAGTTAAAAGATGACCACTGGCTGTCTTCAGACTCTAAAAATAATTTAAGTAAATGATCAAATTTGATCACATTTGACCTCTTTGCTCCATACTCTGCAACTCAACCAAAGAAGTTGAGAAAAACTTTGCAAAACTGTCAACAGCTGAGAAACAAGATATTATCAAGCCCTAAAATAGCTTAAATTTACCATTTACATATAAAACAATAAATAAATACTGTCTACTGAGCTTAGCTTATTGGATTAAATAATTAATTAAAAAATAAATATTGATAAAAGTTTAACACATTTTATCTGATGAGCTGTATAGTTAGGAAAAATTGTAAATGGACAGATTGTTTCCTACAGTCAGTTTAATGCATTGTTGGCTCACTGGTCTGCAAACTGCGAAACAAGTGATGGTGATTCAATTAACTTCAATTCAATTTAAAACTATTGTATTATTACTAAAGGGGAAATAAAATGAGAATGCAAAAATGACCAAGCATGGACAATATAAAAGGAAGTGGCACTGTGGGCCACAAAAATAACTTTTGCTTAGGGTCTCAAAAAACCATAGGCTCAGCTCTCTTAGTACTCTTTTGCAAAGTTTAGTTAGCATTGCTGGAAGCATGCAATAAATAAATAAAATAAAAAGTTAATAGCAATTGTTTCCTTAAGAGATTTAATGATATTACAGGACAACAAAGACAAAAAAACTATTTTAAATGCATTACAACTTTGGCATACTTCAGCTCATCTTAATTTTTTTAAATTATTTTTAAACTTTGGTTTTCTACAATAATATGATTTTCCATATAAGAGCATCCATATTTCTGATGAAGCCAGGGCTAAAAACTTATTTTGGGGCTTTCGATGTCCTAAAGAGAGAGGTTTATACATTAGCGCTGTAGTTGCAAAACACTGTTGATATTCAAATGATTATTGTGCAAAATCTGGGATAAGCTTCAGTGTGAGAGCTCTTCTAAGTGCCTACAACTATTGCTAATTCCCCTCACCATTGTGGGCTGAACAAAGGCCTTAATCCCATTTCACTTTTGCAGGAGGCTGGGGCTATTTTCCCCTCTCATAAACCAACAACACTCCCCCTGAAGCCAGAGCTGAGAGGTTCTGAGAAAGGGGCCAGTGTGTGTATACTTCAAGGCTTCTTTTTTGTCCAACTTGGCTGGTGCTCTGCATAAACTTTTAAGTGGTCCCAGTAGGCCACGAACACCTTTTTTGGCAGAAAAATAAGATACCAAAAACTGTAAAAAAGGAAACCAAACACTCTCTTAACCTGAACAATACAAAAGAAAATAGATGTCTTTTATACCTCAAGTCTGGGCTGCAAAGACTTAACACACTTTTTTTTGTCACACACACTAGTAAAGGAACGTTCACTCTTCTGAAAGCAGCTCTCTTTCTCTGCTTTGCAAATCCTTTAATACATTATTTATAACATGGTGGTCCACTATCAAAGCAAGTGGAGTAGGACAGGATTCCGCTCTGCTTCTTTGTAGTATTTTTGCTTTAGCTTGCAGTGGAAAATAAAACCTCTTCTTTGACTTTGACATAATATTTTCTCTTTGTCATAAAACCCACTTCAGCACTAGCTTTCACATTAATGGTTTAATTAAAAGAAGTGACGGTTTTGGGGCTTCAGTTCATTTAATTATAAGTTCTCACTGCAAATGTAAACTTCTTTAGATTTTATATAATCCTGTCATTCAGCGTTACATCAAACAACAGTTCATGCCTGATTAACGCTGAATTTTACTTTTAAATTCAAAAAAGTCTTTGAAACCTCCATTTAATCTATTTTTTAATAACAATAGGTTCACAAAATGTGCAGTAGGAGCTCCTGAGTGTATAGGAGGCTTGGCAGAGGTCCCTTGGAACAGACAGCAAAGCCACTGGGCGGGTTGGTTAGTGAGCAAGTGATGGCTTTATTCAGCTGCTGTGTCATGCAGTGCATGTGAACCAGCATGCAGGCCAGCATGTGGCCTGTGTTGGCTCATGTTAGGTGTGTAGTCCCACTTTAAAAAAGGAGGGGCATGTACAAATACAAAAGTGGCAGGAGTTTCCTTCGACAGCCACACAAACCATTCCCTCCTTTAATCTTAATCAATTAGATCCCCGTGAAGTGCAAACAAATCACAAACCTGTCGGCGTACACAATACAGTGTAAAGAATCTGCAAATTACATGCAGTGTAGACAAGCTGCATCCCTTTTCTACAAAGCTCCATTGAAAGCTTCACATCAACCAGATCATATTTGTGCCCACTGACTTGCAGCATAATAAGGGAGATCTGCCTCCTAAGGTGCCCACCGGAGTCCTCAGCTGTTAGGTTAATATCCACTGGGATCCACTAAGGTGAGTCTAGCCTTTCACATGCAATACTCAGCTCTGCAAAGTGATACCTCTCTGATGATGTGAATGGTTTATAACATCCCCTGGTAGCAACGTTTATCCATGGAAAACTTGGCCTAATGATATTTCCCTTGCTCAAGTTGACAGAGAGAAAATCCTGAGTTAAAGTATTATTGAATTCATACACCTGCAGACATGGAGTCATGTATCAACTCTAACCAACTCTTGTCGGCACATGATGCCACTTGAGGGTCTTTCTGGGATGTGGGTGTGGGGTGCTTAGGCTTCAGGCAAAGATCTAATCTGTTGTGGTTTGAAGGCAACATTGACATCATAAAAAAGCAAAAAAAAACTTTGTTCTCACATACTTTTGATTATATAAGTGGAGCTAAGTTAGTTTCCATTACTTTCCAACAAAAATTCTTCATCACATCTACTGTAATTGTGCTGTAGTTTAATTATGTAATTAAGAAAGGCAACAGTTTATGATTAGTTGAACAACAACAGACACCCTTAGATGTTAATTATATATTTTATTTTCAGTCCCATTTCAAAAAGTTCTGAAATGTGCAAAAAAACAAGGAAAAACTAATTCTCAGCCTCACTCTATCTGCGTCTCCCTCCATCCCACCATCACTTATGAGCAAGACACCCAGATACTTAAACTCTGCTTGAGGGAGAGACCTTCAACCTGGAGGCTGACAGCTTAACACTCAGGTGTGAACTGCTTCAGGCCTCTCCTATTGAGAGTGAGGAGTTGTCGTCATGGTAAAGAGCTCCTCCCCTCGATATCACGGGATCTCACGAGATCCTCGCCCTCTCCGCCATGTTGGCAGGATTCCGGCGGCAAAACATGATTCTTTAAGTGTGTTGTTAACTCGGTAGTAGAGGAGGTTCTCGCAATTCCGCACTGTTTTACCATTCCTGGAAGTCACTGCTGCGTTAAAAACTGCTCCAGTACCTCACACCATAAATATGGAAAACATAGGAACAATATAAAACAGTTTTTTAGGTTACCGAAATGGACACACCATTTGTCTGACCTGACGAGGAGACGCCAGATTGCTTGGTTGGCTGCAATTAGAAGAAAAACCTTACTTTCGATCTCACCCCCCAGTCGATGAGCGTGTGTTCTCTCCATTTTCACTCATGTACGTTCTCTAAAAATGTCTTTGTTGTTTTCGCTTAAAGCTTTGAAGTGTAGGTTACCTAATGTTGTTGCAAACCCTCAAGTGCATCTGAAGTTGCTGCCTAGCTAACTATTTAACAAACTGTTGCCTCTTCGAAAATGCTCAATGGCCAACCATTAATGTAAACTAAAAAGTAGTTGACAGTTCCAGACTGCGACCATTCTTTGAGAATGTGCAAATTAAAATTTGATGTGGTCGCATTTGTGCGAGTGCATGGTCATGTACTACTCAGTTGAATTCACGCATGAATTTTCCTGCATTGAACTTCTTTTAGCGCCTACCAAAGTTTGTTTCGCCAAAATAATAAATGCGCCAATATTAAAGAGCTCTGGAATGTTTATGGGCTGCACAGTGGCGCAGTTGGTAGCACTGTGGCCTTGCAGCAAGAAGGTCCTGGGGTCTTTGCATGTTCTCCCTGTGTATGCGTGGGTTCTCTCGGGGTACTCCAGCTTCCTCCCACAGTCCAAAAACATGACTGTTAGGTGAATTGGTCTCTCTAAATTGCCCTTAGGTATGAGTGTGTGTGTATGGTTGTTTGTCCTGTACGTCTCTGTGTTGCCCTGTGATGGACTGGCAACCTGTCCATCCTCTTGACCGCTGGAGATGGGCACCAGTTTGCTGTCCAATTTTTAACTTCAATTTTTTCCCCATATGTGCACAATTCAGAGACTAGAATCCAGGTTATCCATTGTCTACAACTCAGTTCAGTTTATTTTTTTGACCATGAATCGTAGAAAAATTTTAATGCTGACGATATTGTCTTCCAACTTTCTGTTTCAGAAGCTCAACTCCTCCCATGTATCTCAAACTGTGTTACATTTTCTACTGCTGGTTTTCAGGCTGCCAAAACTGGTACTCCTAATATAGTTTGGTATAAATCACTTGCAAGGTTAATATTAGGGATGTGCATTGGCAAGAATCTGATGATACGATATGTATCACAATACGGGGGGGGGGATACAATATATTTTGATATATTGCGATACTATGAGTAAGACCATATATTGTGATTTTTATTGTAACATAATTCTAAACACTCCAGCCTGTTTCATACATAAGAATACCAGTTTCATTACTAGATTTAGTTGATCAAATGGAACGAAGAAGGTGAAAACAGCCACCAACTAGCTGTCATACTTTACTTTAAAAATTACTGTTATCATTATTGGTTCCATTCAAATTCGAAAACATAAAAATCGATACATTGCTTCTGAATATCGATACATTATCATGGCATAAAATATTGTGATATATTGGCATATCAGTATTTTCTTACAATATATATTAACTAACAGTGGTGAACAGTGGTGTGGCAAGCTATTCAAAAGTGCAGGGGATGGATGTGGTTTGTTAATAAAACGACGAATACGATAGAAGGGTACAAAAGGTATAGCATACTAGATATAAAAAGCTTCCCATTGAAATGAGTAATACAAGAAAAGTATATAAACACACTCGGAACACAGAAAATAAGTCAAAGCTCTGTTGTCAAAACACACAATAGCCGACTTGCTAAAGAATCGTAAATGCTTTAATAGTTTCGGGGGTAAATTATGTTTGTTACAAACTCAAGATACACAAACAACATATATTAAGAACAAAATATAAGAACGCACACACACAGAAATATAAATAAATGTAAGCAACAACAAGCAACTAACCAATGAACATATGACCAGCAACCTCTCATTTAAAAGAACCAAAAGTGCTCGTTCTGCCCTCCTTACAGGAGATAAACTGTTCAGCAATCTTTTTTCTGTTTACCCTGTCCAGCTTGTCTTTATGTACAAATGACTGTGGCTGCTAAATTTTGCTTACTTTGCTTACTCCCTCCTCAACAGGAACAATCAAACACAACAGGTAATTATCCACAAAAGTATTCAGCTGATCAACAAACAATGCTCAAAATATCAAATAAACGTGTAAATACACTGCTTAACAATGACAATTTGTCCTTCCTCCTTGTCAGTTCCCTGCCTACTTCATCACAGTTACTTTGTACATTCCATGCCACATACATAACCAAATTTTTAACTTAACATAGCTGCTGAAAAAATGAAATATAATACAGAAAACACTCGAGATGAACAAAATATAAACAGAACATTTTCCCAAACACATATCAAGTTTTTTTTAAAACCTCGAGATGTAAATAACCGTAACCATATGTTCCCACCTCTTCAGCACGAGCTGACCGATAAATCTAACACACCAAGAGAGGCGGGACTTAGGGCAGAACAGCCAATCATCAGCTCCCGGTCACACTCAAAGCCAGTGTCATGTTTGAGAGGTAAGGGAGGGGAGAGCAGGCAGCCGCATCTAGCGCAGACACAGAGCGGCCAGAGAAACAGAGGAGTGACTGCTGTAGGGGGTTTGTGCAAAACAGCAGAAAAAGTGTGGGTGTTGAACCCTCTCACCGGGAAAAGCGTGGGTGTTAATCCCCCACAGGTGCGACGCCCCTGACGGTAAAGTGCTTGACATCTTAGTCAGGAACAGTTGCTGCTGGTTGGGTTGCTCATGCTGGTGCTCAGTGGTCAGGTTAACTAATCCCAGCAATACAAGCTCATAATATATTTCCGTTTGTTGTGGACTTTTTAAACAACAATGGGTTCAAGAAAATTGTAGAGTACAGCATGGCTACATTACATGGCAGCCATATTGGATTTCATATCTGATTCAAACCAGATAACTTTCTGTTGCTTTCTGCGGAATTTATGAAACGTTCGAAAACATTGATCTAAGCCAAAATCACAAAAAAGTTTTAGGCTTCTTACTTATTTTAAACATTCTGTGAAAAGTACAGTTACAGCATTTGATCACAGCTGCCAAGAAAAAAAGTAACAAAAAAATCTATTAAGCCTGTTCATACAGATATTTATTTATACAGATAACTTTAATTTCAAATAAAATGTGAGGGAATCTGTTTGAAAACTAGAGAGTCAGGTGTTCTCTCATACTATTTAAAATGTAAAAAAAAAAAGAGGAATACATGTGCTTGTTTAACTACGCAAAGACTGTAATCTTGAGTTAAATCACAAAACCCACATGGAGACTTGGAGAGGCACTGATTCACTAACATTGCTGCCATTTACTCACAAAAACGCATGGACAGGTGTGAGAAAATAATTACAATTTTAGACTAAATCACAAGCTTGTCTATGATATTTTTCCCAATCAAGTAATCTCATATCATCGTGGAAATAGTTATATTTTCTGCAATCCCTGTACCCAAAACTATGGTAGGTAAGGGCCAGTGTGAGAGTCCCACAGTATGATATACACAAGTTTAAAGAGTAACTAAACCCCCAAACCACTTTTTTTTTGCTTCTAACCTGTATAAATGGGTCTTTACCAATGCATTCTTTCAGTTTCTGGGATTTTTTTTTACATTTTTGTGTAAACTTGTTTAATTCTACACTTTTTGGTCTAAAAATTTATTAGTGCTGCCCTCTTAGGGTTGAAGTGTGGCTACTGCATTTGAATTTTGTGATTGGTGGAGAGCGGTACATCTTTTCCACTCTTTACGTCACAGGGATGGTCTCACAGACACGCCCTGTGGGTTTGGGTATAAAACCATCTCTCAGACACACTCGCCCCGTGGTGAGTTTGGAGTTGGGATTGCGTTTTTCAGGTTGCCATTATTATCACATTAGCACTTAGTTAGCATAGCATACTGTTTGAACGTTAGCCTATGTTAGCATTACCACTCAGAGACCTAGGGCAGCGCTGACTCAGCGCCCTGAGCCAGCGGCTCGAATAGATACGGCTCGGGGCCGCTAGGCTCCATAAAGCCTCCCTCTACCAATCTACCTCCTGTGACGGCGGAGGAGATCCGTTGGCTCAGCGCTGCCCGAGGCCGGTGTTTTCAGTGCTGCTGAGCCAGAGGCAGACAGGATGGGTCCAGTCTTTGAGTGGTAATGCTAACATAAGCTAATGTACAAAACAGATTAACGTCGCAAAACTGCCACTGTCGCTTCGGTCACGGTCCACGTTTCAGTGTCAGATTAAGCTAGTTGTCACTGTCCTCCTCGCCACACCCCCACGTTCCCCCCTCCGCTCATCCGCCACACTTGGCCATGCCCTTCCGTTCTTCCTGGCACTGCCCACTTTGTAGAATTTTTCAAATGTTGTCTGGGGGTGGGGTTATGCTTTTTCATGGAGTTCAGTTCCACTTTAAATACCACAGTTTTATGGTTATCTTTAAGCAACTTTGTAACTAATTTGGCTGTATGCTTAGGGTTATTAACCATTTGGAAGAACAATTTGCGCCCGAACTTTAACTTCCTGGCTGACGTCTTTAGATGTTGCTTCAGTATTTCCACATAATGCTCTTTCCTAATTATGTTATCTGTTTTATGATGTGAACCAGTTCATTCTGCAGCAAAACAGCCCCACATGATGCTGGCATCCCCCAAACAGCTCTACTTTAGTTTCATTAGACCACAGGACATATCTCCAGAAATGAGGTCTTTGTACTTGTGTGCATTTGCAACTGTAATGTTTTTTTCTTTTCTTTTTCTTTTGGAGAAATGGCTTCCTCCTCGCTGAGGGGCCTTTTAGCCCATGTCACCACAAGACGTGGATGCTGCTGTCTTTTCCTGCTGTGTTCTTCTTTACCCTGATTTTATCTCGTGTCTCTTTGCTTTCTGCAGAAGTTTTACGACCAATTTCCAAATCTGTCATTTATTGATATGATTAATTACATAAATGAAAAAAAAGGAAAACAACTTTTACAATGACAATTTTTATTCAAAAACTAATATTTCAAATCATGCCCACAGAACATGTGCAACAGATAGATTCACATACCTGAATCATCACCTGTTTCATCACAGCTGGAGTTGTCATTCTGTTGCAGTACCTTTTGTCTAAAAAAACTTTCTAATATCCATGTTTATATCAGTCTTCCCATGTATGCATCTCAGGCAAAGTAAGCAGGCTGCTGAACCGCCTCTTTTTCAGAGGAGGGCTGTACAGGCAGGCTATATGTAGGCTACTTTACACAGTTGCTGCCCCCCACTCAAAAGTAAAATTCAGATTTGGGGGTTTTCAGAAAACATCCGGGGCATGAGCCCCAGTAACCCCCCAACCCCACCCCTGTATTTGTCATTTCTGTTTTGATACATAGATTTCAACAAATATAGAGAAACACTAGCTAAATTTAACAGGAGTTATATATTAGTAAATAGCCTGTAGGGATGTGTATTGTATTGGCAAGAATCTGGTGATATATGTATCACAATACAGAGGGGACGATACAATATACTGCGATACTATGAGTAAGACTAAATATTGACCGTAGAAAAACTGTCACAGCATTCTGAACACTTAAACCTGTTTCTTACATACACATTCAGTTTTATTAGGCAAGGCAATTTCATTTGTATAGCACACTTTTAACTACAAGGTAATTCAATGTTCTTTACATGATTAGGGGATAAAGTAAAAAAAGCAATAAAGCATAAAACACATACATAGCATACGACATGTAGAAACATTACTCAAGAGCAGACATGAATTTAGGATAAAGTAAAAACGGCAATAAAGCATGAGGCACACACAAAACATATGATACATGAAAACATTACTCAAAGGCAGCTCTAAACAGATAGGTTTTTAGTTGTGATTTAAAAGAACTCACTGTTTCAGCAGCTTTGCAGTTGTCTGGAAGTTTGTTCCAGATTAGAGGAGCATAGAAACATGTTTGGTTCTAATTCTAGGGATGTTGAGTAGACTGGAATTAGAGGACCTGAGTGTTGTGGAGGGTTGGTATAGTGACAGTAGATCTTCAACATACTTGACAATGATTTATACACTAGTATACGTATTTTCAAGTCTATTCTCTGAGCTACAGGGGCCCAGTGTAAGGACTTTAGAATTGGGGATGATGTGCTCTACTTTCCAGGTTCTAGTGAGGACATTCGCAACAGCATTCTGGATCACCTGCAGCTGTCTAATTGACTTTTAGGCAGAACTGTGAGGACGCTGTTGCAGTAATCAATCCAACTAAAGATAAATGCATGGATCAGTTTTTCGAGGTCCTGTTGCGACATCAGTCCTTTAATCCTAGAAATGTTCTTCAGGTGATAAAAGACTGACCTTGTTATGTGACCCTTGTGGTTCAGGTCTCAGTCCATTAGTACACCTGGATTTTGGGCATGGTCAGAAGTTTCTAGCTGTATTAACTGAAGCTGTGTGGTGACTTTTGATCGTTCCTCTTTAAGTCCAAAAGTATTACTAGATCTAGTTGATCCACTGATCAAGGTGGAAGGTAAAAAGAAGGTAAAAACAGCCACCAACTAGCAGTCTTTTACTTTTACTACAAAGATCACTGTCGTCATTAGTGGTTCCATTCAAATTCTAAAAAATTGTCATGGTTTGGTTTCTTTGCTATTATTCACTCCTGCGGTAATGTCTCTTTCTCCTTCCCTTCCTCCAGGCAGAGCAGTGGGCCTGGGGCGTGTCAGCACACCTGGACTCCATCATCATCAGCCATTTCAGTATTTAAGGACCAAACTTTCATTCATTCAGTGCCAGACGGTTGTCAACACCACATCTCTGACTACCCAGGACCACTGCCTGCCTCGGTTATTCCATGCCCCTTGGATTTTTGTGAGGACTTTGATTTTGTTTTTGCTCCAATTTATTATTTGTAATAAAACCTTTTGATTTTTCTGCACAGCACTTGTTCCCTGTTTTTTTTGGGTCAGCATCTTGGGTCTCGTTCAACCTCCACCATGACAGAACCGTCTGGCCAAGGAGACCCTGCTGGCTCAGATGCACTGAGGCAAGCGTTGGCTGCGCAAGGTGCGCTGGTGGGCCAACATGCCCAGTCACTCCATCAAATTATGGATTCCCTACAGAATTTAGGCTCTACTGTGTCTGTATTAAGACAGCATCTGGACGCAGTAGCCGGTCAAGTGTCTGCGTCTGTGACGGCGCCACCACCTGCTGCTGCTGCTGCCGTTGTTCCTGCCCCCGTGCCACGAGAACCCCAGATCCCTACACCGGAGAGGTATGATGGTGAACTTGGCTCATGTGGTCGTTTCCTCCTCCAGTGCTCTCTGGTTTTCAGTCTCCAGCCGACCACCTACACAACGGACCAAGCCAGAGTAGCCTATGTGGTTAGCCTCCTAACTGGACGTGCCGCCCACTGGGCAACTGCGGTGTGGGATCATAATCCGACCCTTCGCTCTTCTTATGACCTCTTCACCACAGAGATGAAGAGAGCGTTTGATCGTCCTGTTCGGGGTCGAGAAGCTGCCAGTCAACTGTTATCGCTAAGGCAAAACTCCAGGTCAGTGGCAGACTTTTCTATTGAATTTTTGACATTGGCTGCAGAGAGCGGATGGGAGGAGACCGCTCTCCAGGATGTGTTTTTGAGGAGCCTTGATGACTCGATCCGTGATGAGCTAGCACTCCGTGATGAATGTGGCTCTTTGCAAGCTCTCATGCAGTTAGCCACCAGACTGGATAACCGCCTCAGGGAGAGACGGCGTGAACGTGGTGCTCGCTCTGCACCTCCTTTTCCCCGGCGACCGGCTCTTCTACCTGCAACTCCCATGGGATCAGCACCTGTTCCACTTGCATCAGCTCCATCTTCTGCTTCAATTGAAGAACCGATGCAGCTGGGGCGAATAGGCTCACTCCTGCTGAAAGAGGGAGGATGAATCCACAAGTTCCCCACCGGAGACGATCCTTCATCCATCCTTTTTTTTGGGTGCTGCTTTATGGGATGTGGAACAAGAGGTCCAGGATGCCCTTCAGGTACACCCTTCACCTGATAATGTCCCTAATGGCTGTTTGTTTGTTCCAACTCACCTCAGGTCCCGAGTTTTGCAGTGGGTCCACAGTTCGAAAATTGCCTGTCACCCTGGGACACATCGGACTCTGGAGCTCCTCCGTCAGCGTTTTTGGTGGCCCTCTGTTTCTACGGATACACGTGAATTTGTTGCAGCCTGCTCACTCTGTGCCAGGGGCAAGGCTTCACATCAGCCTCCTGCTGGTCCTCTCCATCCACTTCCTGTGCCTCATCGTCCTTGGTCTCATATAGCAGTGGATTTTGTTACCGGTCTTCCTCCATCTCAAGGTAACACAGTGATCCTTACTATAGTTGACCGTTTCTCCAAGGGTGTTCACTACATTCCCTTACCTAAACTTCCCTCAGCTTTTGAAACGGCTGAGTTGTTGGTTAACCAGGTATTCCGTCTCCATGGAATTCCTGCAGACATTGTCTCTGATCGTGGTCCTCAGTTTTCCTCTCAGGTCTGGAGAGCATTCTGCAGGGCTCTGGGGGCATCGGCCAGTCTCTCTTCTGGATATCATCCTCAATCCAATGGTCAGACGGAGCGTGCCAATCAGAACCTTGAGACTGCTCTGAGGTGTGTTTGTGCCCGCCATCCTGCATCCTGGTCCCAGCATCTCCCCTGGATTGAATATGCACACAACTCCTTCTCCTCCTCGGCTATCGGTATGTCGCCATTTATGTGCATGTTTGGTTTCCAGCCTCCACTTTTTCCTGCACAAGAAGTGGAGGTGGCAGTTCCCTCTATCCAGGAACATGTCCGACGCTGCCGGCTAGTGTGGAGTCAGGCTCGGGATGCTCTCCTGAGGACAACCACCAGGAACCAGCGCCTGGCTGATAGACACCGTGCCCCGACTCCAGAGTATCGTCCTGGTCAGAGGGTTTGGTTGTCGTCCAAAGACCTGCCTCTCCAGGTGGATTCCCGTAAACTAGCTCCTCGTTACATTGGTCCATTTGAAGTTGATAAGATCATCAATCCCTCAGCTGTTCGCCTTAAACTTCCCCGTTCTCTAGAAAGATCCACCCCACTTTTCATGTGTCGTTGCTGAAGCCTGTTTCTTCGTGCGCATTGAGCCCTCCGGCCATTCCCCCTCCACCCCCCCGGGTTGTTGACGGCCACCCGGCTTTTACCGTTGACAGGATTTTGGATGTGCGGCGTCGTGGGCGGGGCCTTCAGTTCTTAGTTGACTGGGAGGGCTATGGTCCGGAGGAGAGGTCTTGGATATCGCGCCGCCTTGTTTTGGACCCTGGCCTTTTGCAGTCTTTCTACCGGGATCATCCTGGTGCGCTCGGTGCACCGCCTGGTGGCGGTTCTTAAGGGGGGGGTACTGTCATGGTTTGGTTTCTTTGCTATTATTCACTCCTGCAGTAATGTCTCTTTCTCCTTCCCTTCCTCCAGGCAGAGCAGTGGGCCTGGGGCGTGTCAGCACACCTGGACTCCATCATCATCAGCCATTTCAGTATTTAAGGACCAAACTTTCATTCATTCAGTGCCAGACGGTTGTCAACACCACATCTCTGACTACCCAGGACCACTGCCTGCCTCGGTTATTCCATGCCCCTTGGATTTTTGTGAGGACTTTGATTTTGTTTTTGCTCCAATGTATTATTTGTAATAAAACCTTTTGATTTTTCTGCACAGCACTTGTTCCCTGTTTTTTTTGGGTCAGCATCTTGGGTCTCGTTCAACCTCCACCATGACAAAAATGACTTAAAAATACAAATTGTTAGATTGCTTTTGAATATCGATACAATATTGAGACATACAATATCGTGATATATCAGCGTATCGATATTTTCTTACATCCCTAATAACCTGTATTTGTATACCGCTTTATCTAGTCCCTGAAGACCCCAAAGCACTTCACATTACATTCAGTCATTCACGCACTGGTGATGGCAAGCTACATTGTAGCCACAGCTGCCCTGTGGCACACTGACAGAAGCGAGGCTGCTGAACACTGGCGAGGCAAGCGAAGTGTCTTGCTCAAGGATACAATGATTGAGATGGACAGAGAGGGGGTTTCAACTGGCAACCCTGCGGTTACAGGATGAGCTCCTAGCTCATGAGGTACGGTCGCCCCAATTTAAACATGCCTATTGCACACAAAAATATATATTTTATGCCATTCCGTTTTTCAGTAAAGTTGATAAAAGCTGGTTAGATATTTGGGCTCTCGGCTCAGGTAGCGGTAACGTTTTAAAACCTTAGCATACCTTGATACCAGAAACCACTCTAAGCCCAATTAGAACAATCTCCCCTTATGAGCAACTTATACAAAAATTGCTTTTGTTCCTCAACAAACATCAACTGGTAAATGACATCAAAAGAAAAAACAGTGTCACTAAAAATGTATAAAAGAAATTTAAATAATACAGAATGTTGTTCTTATTTGGCAAACTTTAATAATCTTCAGAGTGACGTACAATGTCCAAGTTGAGACAGATAAAAAACCTGATATAAGTAAGTAAGAAAAAATATATCATCTTTGAATATTCTTTGAATATTCCTCACCGGAGGTCAGATGTCTGAAGTTCCTGATTTCCACAAAAGGTAGCAACCTTCCCACACTTTTCAACAGTAAGGTGAAAGATGCAAGGACAAGACAAATGGATGGAGAAGAACCCGATCAGCAAAGTCCGACTCATGTACAATGTCATATACACAGATGACCACATTGGTTGGTACCTCGTCAAGTAGATCTGAATTTATCAATGGTAACCCCATATGGTACTTTTTTTGCTTTAAATATGACATGACAAAGAAGTCAATTTCTCTTTGCAACTGGCCACTTGGCAGGACAAAGACATGTTCATCTTGCCTACACACTCACTGAGAAGGATGGTAAAGGAGGTGAAATAACCCCGAAGCTCAATGTTTGGGAACTGTGGCAAAGACAGTCCCATTGTTGTCACCAGGTCTCCACAACAATCATTGGAAGCTATTTATATCCCAACTGGCTGTCTGGGAGGGATGCTACAAACCCGCATTTTCTGTCCTTCAATCACAAATGTAAACGTGCAGTTTGCTAAACTTTTCTGGAACTTCAACTAGAGCCATATGCTTTGGTCAAATGAAACCAAGAGCTTGAGCTTTTCAGCAACAAACACTCTAGGTGGGTCTTACCTGAAACATGTCAGAAAGTACCTTATTCTTATAGTATGGTGGAGAATATGACCTGCAATAGGTCTCTTTCTCTTTCCAAGGCACTGTAAAACTTATTAAAATACATAACATCATGAACTGTTTGGAATATCGGGGCATTAAATAAAATCTCCTGGACATCACTGGTTTTTTGAGCAGGATAAGGATCCTAAACATTTTACCGAGACAAAAAACAACATTCTTCCATAGCCATCTTATACCCCAGACCTAAATCCTACAGACAAGATGTGTTGAAGAGAAGAGATTATAAGAGAGGATATGGGAGGATCTAGAGCTGGAATTATCAGTCTACATATTCAAAGGTCCAACTAGGATGTCTAGATAAAGTTAAAGATCTAGAACATCTAGCAATGAACAAATAATTTTTATGTTTGCTTACTTTACAAGAAAAACATGGCACTTTAATTTGTTTGTGACTTTAAGATGTCAGTTTTTTAAAGAAAAGCACAATGAGCAGTCTAATTAAAAATATATATAACTGCGTTACAATTTATGCCTCAACATATAAACTGCCTCTCTTTCACACAAGATTTTTTAAACAACAATATGAGCCCAATTAATGCAACTGAACTCAAAACATTCACATAGTCATGAACCAATACGCAGATCAAAAAGCAAATTGAGGAGCTCAATAAGAAACCTAAACCTAGGGCCATATTCATTTTTTCCCAAAATCGTTTTTCAAAATTTCTACCTTAAAATGTAACTCATCGTATTGTTAATCTATAAAGTTTCAACACTTAAACAGCTCAGCTAAGGAGAGGATAACCTTGGCATATATTTGGATTAACTTTATATTTTTTAAAGAGCTTAAAAATATACCTGTGTTCAACTTCCTTCACCAATATTAATATCTAGAATGAATTTTTGTTTGTTTGACAGCAATCAATATGTTGTCCTTCCAGAGTTTCTGAACGATTCTCTCTGCTACAACATAGGGTTAACTTTATGTCACAAAACTGCTAAAGGCTTCACAGAAGATCTGGATCTCTACTGAGGTATGGGTTTGTAGAAACTGCACCAGACAAAACACACATGCTTTTACTGCTCTGTGAATTCTACGCTTAAATGACTTTTGGAAAACCCAGAATGTCTTACATCAAATAGAAAAATGACAAAATTCTTCAATATTCCACTTCTTTCTATTTCCACCATTTCAATTTTGTGTGCAAGTTAGACATTGCAGAAAGGATCCGAATTGACTTGCCCATCGGTCTGGATTCAGAACCAGTATGTACTTTGACAAAGGCTGATCTATAAAGATTCTGAAAAAATGAATGGTTAACAATCTCATTCTGTGATTACTCGCAAATTTTAAATGTTACAGGAGAAGACTAGGCGCTGTCCTACTCAAATAAGGAGTTTGTAGAATTGTTGACAGAGCTAGATGCAATATTTTCTGCACTTCTTTTCCAGGATTTTCAGTAAATCTGGTGGGCATTGTAAGATTTAAATAACTTTCCCCATTTTCCTCTTTCTTTCACATCTGCACAGTGAAGCGATTAGCAATGTTGCCTTGCTGCAACAAGATGTTGGGGATAAATTCCAGCTTGGGCTTTTTCTGGATGGAGTTAGCTTGTACTCCAGCTTCCTCCCACAGTACAAATACATCATTGTTATGTTAATGGCTCACTCTAAATTTCCATATGTTATGTGTGTGTGCATACATGGCTGACTGTCCCATTTATCTCTGCAAAAATCTGGCAACCTGTCCAAAATCTACCTCCCCTTACACCTAATACCTGCAAGAGATAGGCACTACTCCCCAACTCTGTAAGAATTAAGCGGGCATAGCAAATACATGGATGATGTGCCAGGAACTTTTCCTGAAACACATCAACCCAGAGGATACAACTTAGCATCAGATTTTATGCTCTAGTTTTTAGTAAATTATATGACAGAAAGAAAAAGATTTTCCAGACCATAACCTAACAGACCTTAACATAGCATAAATTATACCAAAATACTGCAGTGCTTAAATCTCGCAAAGTGAGGAAACTCAGTAAGGAACAAAAGTCAAGAGCAAATAAGTGGCCCTGACTAGTCTGAAACTCAGGTCACATGATTCACAGTCTAGTGTAGATACTGCAGTTACTGAGAGCTTCTTAAGCTAATATTGAGAAAACAGTCTGTGGCAGACGCTGTACATTTCTCAAAGAACTTTATTCCAAAGTCAACAAGTCATCTAAGCACTAAAACCACTTTAAAAAAAGAAAGAAATCTTTTTCAGATGCGCTGTAGAAAAATGTATGTTAGATGCTCCTGATGTTATTGCAGTCTGCACCTTTCGACTAGCTTATTGTAAGAATTTGGTGTACTTTCTTGTACCACACTGTGGTCTGTTGAGGTGTTTAAAATGTTCAATAACAATAAATGTGACCTGAATGGTAACCAGATGTCAACAAGTTTAACAGGCTGACTCAGACATCTGGCAGACTAGTTTGAGGTTAACCAATTTCAATTTCTTCTTTCCAAGAACTACAATACATACCAACAAAATGTATGGCATGTTGTCTGAAAGAGATAGTAGTTTTGATGCCAACGGACCTCTAAGCAAAGGTTGGGCTCTGGGACCCAACTCCTAGATAGGGCCTGGACCTTCTTCTTCTCTGGAGTGGCCTAGAGAGAGGGATGTTGGATGGGTGGGGTTCTTCTCTCTATCGGTCTTCCCTATCTAAAATGTGTACATTATTGTACATATGAAACCAACCTTGAACAGAGGAAGTGGTTTGAGATTCTCACTTTCAAACAGATACAAATCAGCCTTGAGTTGCCTACCCAAGAAGTTTAACCAAAACGCACACATTGACCAAAACAGCACATAGTTACATAACCGTGGTCGTTTCACAGCTAACGACTCTTACATCACCAAGATTGCTTAGTGCTTAGAAGCTTACGCAAACCTGATAGCCTCATTAGGTATAATGATAGCCCCATTAGTGAGCCTTAACCCTGGACTGATAAATCTGATGCTCCCAGGTCCGTGTAACGCTTATCAGTTCAATTTTCTAAACACAAACGGACATTTGGAAAAATAGAAAAATGAATTCAAATATCCAATTTTTTTTTTTTTTCACCTTGAAAAATAAAAAAAAATGGATTTTTAAACTGTTTTTCCAATTTTCTGTTTTCATTCAGAGGATCAGAAATGTAGAAAATTGCAAAATTGTGTCTGGGCTCCAATTACTCAATTATTATTCTCTATCTCCCTCTCCTGCCTAGTTAGCTACGCCACACCCCCTAACTGGGGGTGTGGCGTAATAAATAAATCCAAAAACATTCAGCTTTCACCAACAGGTAAAATACACTACCGTTCAAAAGTTTGGGGTCACATTGAAATGTCCTTATTTTTGAAGGAAAAGCACTGTACTTTTCAATGAAGATAACTTTAAACTAGTCTTAACTTTAAAGAAATACACTCTATACATTGCTAATGTGGTAAATGACTATTCTAGCTGCAAATGTCTGGTTTTTGGTGCAATATCTACATAGGTGTATAGAGGCCCATTTCCAGCAACTATCACTCCAGTGTTCTAATGGTACAATGTGTTTGCTCATTGGCTCAGAAGGCTAATTGATGATTAGAAAACCCTTGTGCAATCATGTTCACACATCTGAAAACAGTTTAGCTCGGTACAGAAGCTACAAAACTGACCTTCCTTTGAGCAAATTGAGTTTCTGGAGCATCACATTTGTGGGGTCAATTAAACGCTCAAAATGGCCAGAAAAAGAGAACTTTCATCTGAAACTCGACAGTCTATTCTTGTTCTTAGAAATGAAGGCTATTCCATGCGAGAAATTGCTAAGAAATTGAAGATTTCCTACAACGGTGTGTACTACTCCCTTCAGAGGACAGCACAAACAGGCTCTAACCAGAGTAGAAAAAGAAGTGGGAGGCCGCGTTGCACAACTGAGCAAGAAGATAAGTACATTAGAGTCTCTAGTTTGAGAAACAGACGCCTCACAGGTCCCCAACTGGCATCTTCATTAAATAGTACCCGCAAAACACCAGTGTCAACATCTACAGTGAAGAGGCGGCTGCGGGATTCTGGGCTTCAGGGCAGAGTGGCAAAGAAAAAGCCATATCTGAGACTGGCCAATAAAAGAAAAAGATTAAGATGGGCAAAAGAACACAGACATTGGACAGAGGAAGACTGGAAAAAAGTGTTGTGGACGGATGAATCCAAGTTTGAGGTGTTTGGATCACAAAGAAGAACGTTTGTGAGACGCAGAACAACTGAAAAGATGCTGGAAGAATGCCTGACGCCATCTGTTAAGCATGGTGGAGGTAATGTGATGGTCTGGGGTTGCTTTGGTGCTGGTAAGGTGGGAGATTTGTACAGGGTAAAAGGGATTCTGAATAAGGAAGGCTATCACTCCATTTTGCAACGCCATGCCATACCCAGTGGACAGCGCTTGATTGGAGCCAATTTCATCCTACAACAGGACAATGACCCAAAACACACCTCCAAATTGTGCAAGAACTATTTAGAGAAGAAGCAGGCAGCTGGTATTCTATCGGTAATGGAGTGGCCAGCGCAGTCACCAGATTTGAACCCCATTGAGCTGTTGTGGGAGCAGCTTGACCGTATGGTACGCAAGAAGTGCCCATCCAACCAATCCAAATTGTGGGAGCTGCTTCTAGAAGCGTGGGGTGCAATTTCTCCAGATTACCTCAACAAATTAACAGCTAGAATGCCAAAGGTCTGCAATGCTGGCATTGCTGCAAATGGAGGATTCTTTGACGAAAGCAAAGTTTGATGTAAAAAAAATCTTATTTCAAATACAAATCATTATTTCTAACCTTGTCAATGTCTTGACTCTATTTTCTATTCATTTCACAACGTATGGTGGTGAATAAGTGTGACTTTTCATGGAAAACACAAAATTGTTTGGGTGACCCCAAACTTTTGAACGGTAGTGTATATATATACAGTCAATGGATAAAACGCTTATCAATATCCAGCACAGACTTGACCAGAGATCGCCTAGTGTCTATATTTAAAGTAAGTAAGCTTGGTGCTTTTAACTTAATATTAAGTTATCTGACGTCACCGTGAAAAGGGTCCATTCTAACAACCGGCGCAATGTCACAGAACTATGTGGAACGAGGGAGAGAATATCATTGCGAATAATTGGAGCCCAGACACAATTGTTACACATTTTTGCAATTTTGTACATTTCTGATCCTCTGAGTGAAAACAGAAAATTGGAAAAACAGTTTAAAAATCAATTTTTTAAATTTTTAAAGGTGAAAAAAAATGAACAATTGGATATTTGAATCCATTTTTCTGTTTTACCAAATGTCTGTTTGTGTTTAGAAAATTGAACTGATAAGCGTTACACGGACCCTCCCAATCCAGTTCTCAGAATTGAAGAAGCCACTTGGATGAGAGACGAAAGGTATTCAAGACAACAAGAAAAGTCCAGTTGCCTTCATTTAAACTCTCAAGAATATAATGTCCTGGATGACTGAGAATCTACACCAACATTTGTAATACCTTGTTTTTAACTGCTGAGGATGGTGTTGCAGTCTAAGATGTGCCAAAGCTAAAATGTTTACAGAGTGACTAGGCATGCAGACCAGATATATAGAGTACCGAATCTATATAAACAATATATATATACATTCCGTTTTTCAGTAAAGCAAGTTGATAAAAGCTGGTTAGACAGCCAAGTCACACAAAGTCTGATGCCTTTAACTTAGCTTATTGGTGATATTTTGCCAACCTAAAAAGAATATTATTTAAAAAAAGAAGTGAAAAAGTAATGTTTTATCAGAAACATTTAAAAAGAGCCACAGGTAAATAAATAAAACTCCAACTACTGTAAAGGTCGGTTGAGTAACTTTATCCTTAAGTCAGGAACTTTTGATAATGAATGTACATAATCTTCAATTCAAGCAAATTATTTGTATATGCAGAGACATTTTCAATAAAAGTATTCTAAGAAAGGCAGAGGTTCTCAGTTGTCATTTATTAATTTAAGCTACTATATAAAAATTAAAGTTAAAGTCTTTCTCTGGTTGTGTAATTTTTAGGTCTGAACTTCATAGTTTCAAAAAGACATGGCAGGCAATATAATCCATTAAGAGGATTTAAAGTACAATATTTGTTTAGAAATGCATGCTTTTTGGCATAACTTTCAGCAGCAAACTATATCTCACATCTGTAAATATAGCTCTGCATGACCACATAATAAAAAGTTAATAAAATAAAATGTATTGAGAGTGAGGAGTTGTCGTCATGGTACAGAGCCCCTCCCCTCGATATCACGGTATCTCGCGAGATCCTCACCCTCTCCGCCATGTTGGCAGGACTCCGGCAGCAAAACATGATTGTTCACGTGTGTTGTTAACTCGGTAGTAGAGGAGGTTCTCGCAAATTCCGCACTGTTCTACCATGCCTGGAAGTCACTGCTGCGTTAAAAACTGCTCCAGTACCTCACACCATAAATATGGAAAACATAGGAACAATGGCATACAGTTTTTAGGATACCGAAATGGACACAGCATCAGGGAGAGCAAGTGTCTGACCTGACGAGAAGATGCCGGATTGCTTGGTTGGCTGCAATAAGAAAATACCTTACTTTCGATCTCACCCCCTAGTCGATGAGAGTGTGTTCTCTGCATTTTCACTCAGGTACATTCTCCAAAAGTGTCTTTATGTTGTTGTCTCTTAAAGCTTTGAAGTGTAGGTTACCTAATGTTGTTACAAACCCTGAAGTGCATCTGAATTTGCTGCCTAGCTAACTATCTAACAAACTGTTGCCTCAAATACTCAATGGCCAACCATTAATGTTAAAGGAGTCATGACCTGTAATTTTCACTTTTCCATGAAAAAAAATGTATGTTATGATTGCCTAACGATTATACACTGCCCGGGAAGCCGATATTTAAAAGTGAAGCGTTTGTTTACCCCTGGGTTCGTCCACCAGCCCACGTGCACGCGCACTCAAATACGTGATTTTAATTTCTGGCCGACTTGACGTCAAGTTGGCGCAGGATATACCATATATAGACATCGCAGACCTACCTATGCTGCAGGAAGCCCGCCCTCCCTCTCTTCCATTTCTCCCTCGCTCCTCTCCCCCTCATATTCAGTCGATCGCCGCCATTACTGAGTTCTAGTGATGGGAATTCCAGCTCTTTTTGGAGAGCCAGTTCTTTTGGCTTGGCTCACCATAAAGAGTCGGCTCTTTTGGCTCCTCAGATTTTCTGTTGCTTAAAGTGTATTTATTACCAAAACTAATGCAAAACGATGTGTACCAAATGTACCAAAACAAGTGGGGGGGGAAAGAAAAAAAAAAAAAAAACGGCTCCCAACGACGACCCGGCTCCCATCGTTCACTTCAAAGAGTTAGCTCTTAGAGCCGGTTCGTTCGCGACTGACACATCACCGATTCGAAGTACGAACTCCACCGTGAAAGATGCAGAAAGTTTCTTCACGCGATGATGCATGAAGAAGTCATATTTGTGTCAGTCTTTTATTTTAATCAGCTAAATCAGCTTAAACAATTTCTGCCAGAAACGTAGTGCACACGTGAGTTGCTCTGTTGTTGACTGCCAGAATCAACATGGAAATATATTTTCTATTTTTTTTACACTGGAATCCTTTACGAATTTGGGACAATATCAGGCGAAGTTGGCATCGAAGCTCCGTTTGGAAAAAGGGGCCATTCCAACAATCAGAGACTTACCTGCAATTGAAACGGTATGGCTGTGTTTTTATTGCTCTGGTGTGTGTAACAAACAGCAGCTAACTGCTAATGTGGCTATTGTATGCTAGTAGGAGTAGTAGATATGGGTTAAGCGTTACCTGCGGTGTCACACCCCCTCCTTCCTGCCACTAATCAACGCGCCCATCATTTGCATTATTACAATGCCCGTCCACGACAGCCAAAGTATCGCATCAGATCTCGCGAGACAATAATGCCTTCAGAAATAAGGGTCAGAGGAGCTCTGTGTTTATTTTTTTCAACTTTTCTTTTTTAGAAAGACCTGAAAGACTATAATAGAGCGTGGGTATCCAAGATAATACTAGGTTATGACTCCTTTAACTAAAAAGTAGTTGACGGTTTCAGACTGCTACCATTTTTTGAGAATGTGCGAGTTAAAATTTTAATGTGGTCACATTTGTGCAAGTGCATGGTCATGTACTAAGTTAAATTCACGTATGAATTTTCCAGCTTTGAACTTGTTTTAGCGCCTGCCAAAGTGAATGTTTGTCCCGCCAAAATAATACATGTGCCAAAATTAAAGAGCTCTTGAATGTTTATTCGTGCATCTCCTACAGTCATGGCCGACCGGCTCAGACCCCGCCCAAATCAACCCAAATCGGCACGCGACTCCTCACTCTCAATAATGAAATCTTTGAGCTCAGATAAATCTACACTGCTGATCAACATAAACTGACTGATTATTCAAGCACATTTGCTTTCTCTAAAAATTTTATGTTTTTATTTGTTGCATAAACAGTAATCATCCATTGTCTGTGCAATGGTGGGGGCTTGTGCCTATCTCCAACGGTCATTGAGCAAGAGGCAGGGTAGGCTCTGGTTACGTCATCATTTCATCACAGGGGAACACAGAGACACAAAACCATGAACGCACACTCAATTAGAGAGACCAATTAACTTAACAGTCATGTCTTTGGAGGCTAAAAAGAAGCGGGAGTACCCAGAGAGAAGCCACACATGTATGGGGAAAACATGGGGAAATCAAACTCCATGCAGAATGACCTCAGGCCAGAATTTGAACCCAGGATCCTCTTGCTGTAAAGCAACACTGCTATCAACAGTGCCACCATGCAGTTCCAGTAGAAATCAGCAATACTGTATTACTCTGTGTGTTTAGACAATAATGAAAGCCAGGAAAAATCCTCCCTAGTTCAATTAACATTGTACAAAAATGAATTTATTTCAGAAATTTCACAACACAAAATAACCATTTAGCCCCAGTTGCCTATTAGATTTATTAAGGTCTTAACCAGTGTGATAAGATGTAACATCCAGATGATCATTACAAAAAAGTTCCTTATCAGGTGTTCACTTGCGCAGAAATGAAGCAGTACTTTGGTTCGGAACATTTTAACCTCAGAGTTTAATTAATATTAAAGGAGTGGCAAAACAATAGCCCCACTGCATTTGAAATCTTAACCTCCCATGCCCTCATCTGGAGTGCCTTGCATATCTCCATGCTGCACCGGTCTAATCTATGGCACGTCAGCGTGACCAGGTGAAAAGTGCTACTAATTCTATATTGGAGCTGGCCACGTGTTGAGAGCAGCAGAGACAGGTAGAGCATGCCATGGGAACCAGCAGGTGACCTGAGAGGGATTGCCAGGCAGGGTGTTAATTGGATAGGTGCGCCTGCCCATTTGTGCTGGCTGTCCCATCACACAAGACATGGTACCTATTTTTTGACTCCCAAGACAAACTGCTAGTCTACTCTTATACACGCTCTGAATATAGCTTATGAAATAATTCATTTCTTACCACCACATGACTTTCCCTAAGTAAAAAAAAAACAACAAAAAAACTGAGGGGTTGGGGGAATGGAAAAGACAAGACACAAGTGCATCCCAAGGCAGAGACTCTCTCTACGATTACAGTTTATGAGAGAAAACCTGTAAACTTAATCAGGAGCACTATTTAAGAAGAAAGGTTTGGCAGATGACAACATGATTTTGTAGTTATTAAATTCAGTAATTGGCATTTGTGAGGTGATAATCTAAGATGAGTTTGTTAATAAATGTACAGTAATTGCTCTGTCTGTAATAAGAAAATGTTGGATGTGAAGTTAATCAACTACAGACTAATGAAAATATATTTTTTCATGATTGTCATGTCTTTTATTTGGTTTACCACTTGGCCACTGCAATTAAAGTTAACGAGCTGCTGACAAGTGACATCGCAAAATATTACACTACAGTGTTTTAAATTAAATATGTTAAAACAAATTTACAAAGTTTAGAGCATTTCAAAAATAGGAACACACCTCTGTGTGAATATTCATATGTTTTAATATTAAAAGCTGCTTTGATTTTGGAAAACAGATCACTGACATAATCCAGCAATTCATAGGCCAATATGATATTTGGATTAGTATGATTTCAAAATATAAAAAAAAAAATATATAATTTTTTTTTCACAACAATAAGGCAGTAAAAAGAAAAAACCTAAATTAGTAAAAGGCTGATATTAGATTTTCATGGTTTGATAACTACCACAGTTACAACATATGTGTACAGGAATATTAAACAAAAATGTATAACACAATCTAATTGCGTAATTGCTTCAAAACAAAACAAAAATGTTTCTAGTGCTGCTAGAGCAATATAAACAACCCCCATCCAACAAAATAAACCAAAACAAAAAATAATAGGCACGGGGCGGGGGGAACAATGATTTTTTTTTTATAAAACATTTGAGTGGCTTTATAACCGTAATTTTTTTACATTTCTGTATTTTTTTATCCTGAGCACACCATGACTTTAGGTAGTACCTTCAAGTCGTTTATGAAAATACAAGTTGTCTGTTAAAATATTTTTGAGAGGGCATTTGTCTTGTATGTCTTTGTGTTGCCCTGTGATGTACGGGCCACCCATCCAGACTGTACCACAGTATCTTTTTTTGTTTTTGTTCTTTTGCTGTCCTGGGTCATTTACTCATTAGCAAATTGAATCAGAAAATTTGTACAATGTTGCAGAAGTTTTTATTTTATTATTTTTTTATATATATCAGCTAACCTGCTAACACCATGATTACACAGGACTAAGTTGTAAGCTTGTCTAATGTTGTCATCAAAACTAACATTTTAAGTAGTGTTGTCAATAAGGCCAACATACTAACTAGGGGTGGTCGATATGAAAACATTAGAATGTAAAGAGTTGGAACGTGCTGGTGACTAGACAAAGGACAGAGATTGTGTTCTCCCGGTCAATGTATGCCCCTTCCTATTTCCTACTGCCATTTCATACATGTTAACAAACCATAACAAACCCATGTACTTAACCTTTGTATGTTTCTTTTGAGTACTTTCATGATTTAATTTTTTATTTCATGTCACACATTATTCAAATCCCTCAGAATAAATTAAATTGTATACTATTTCATGAAAACTTTAGGATAACACAATGCACCCAATGCACAATCATTCTAGTTCTGATAACCATATTGGAAAGTTGACTCTTATCAGATATGGTGGACTATGACTCCTTATCCAATCAAAATAACTCCTAAAGCAACTTCCTGCAAGTAGATATTTATTGGAGTTGTAACCACTTTTACTTAGTTAACAATGATAATAACATAGAAAATTGCTCTAAATCGTTGAGCGTCAAAGCAGGGATGAAATGGATCTCATGGCAGCTACAAATTAATGCATGTCTTCAGTGTAACTGTTTTTTAAATGTCAATTGTGTTTGTCACAAGTTGTAATTATGGATGAAGATCTGTTGAGGACTGTTCTTTGGCCCAAATATTCTCATGTATATTTTTGTTTAAGATATAATTCAATGCAGGGACCATGGGGTGAAATCCTCCTCTTAACTTAAAATAAAATCATGAAATATTTTTGCCAAACCACTGAGCCCCGATCCTACAGTAACTGTTGACTGAAATTAGGAGCTCACATTGCTTGGCATCATACATTTTATTGTTCCAAAATGAGGCCTACTCTACCTTTTAACTTTGTAAAGGTAGCTTTTTTTCTGTAGTTGGGAATCCGAATTTATGATGTGCATCAACATTATCAATATTTAAAATTTTAAAAGATTTTTTTAAAGAATGGTTTGTGCATAAATAGAGTCGTCTATAATGCAATAGAGCTTAAAGTATTAAGACATTAGAAAACTCAGCTATTAAAAAAACATTTCTACACATTTGCTATCCACTGTCCGGTTTGAACAGGCTGCAGCTGTTAGCGGTTTTATGATGTATTGAATTAAATATTAAGGAAACATGGAAAAAACTTGAGAAAATGAAATAAATAATATCTTAGTTATTGCAAAAGGAAACATGGGTAAAAAATATTAGAGGCAAACTTCTGGGTTTGCTTTGTGTGTGAAAATTTACTATTTCATTTTGATTAACTATTACTTTCCACTGCCATGCAGCATAAACCATACAGCCCTGTCTGCTTTTATTTGAATGTGAATGCTTTCAACACAGCAAAGGGGTATACATAACCTTTAATTTAACCTTAACCATTGTGCTCGATGCAGGCTAGCCCTTCTATTGTTAAAGATGCGGCATCTTATTTTTTAATAAGCAAAGGGGATTAAATTAAACCTCATCCAATCCAAATGAAATGAGAATTATTGGATGCATTCATACAAAATGTGTCTGGAAAAGATAATTCCACTTAATGGAAGGAATTTAAAGAAGTTGGCCCATGCTTTTGCACTTGGATTACAATGCGCTTCTTTCTGGTGCCATAGTATACTTTAAAAATGGAATGAAATTCAGTAAAAAAAAAAAAAAAGAAATTCCATTTCTAAACTGATGGTAAAATTTTGACAAAACCTGTATGTTGTACATTCTAATATAAAATCTGGTATATATATATATATATATATATATATATATGTACCAGATTTTATATTAGAATATATATATATATATATATATATATATTCTTTCTCACTATAGTGAGCCAAACATTGTCTTGTGCACTCTTAGTGACTTTTATATCATTCCATTTCCTTTACCTCTATTTTCTTGCTATTTCCTGCTCCTCCAAGGTAGGGGCTTGTGTGAGCTGTCAGATTTGCGGGTGATATCTCAATTAAGCAAAAGGGGGAGAAAAAAACGAAAATCTATTGTTTAAGGGGGTGTGAGAGGGTATTTTCAAGCTCCAGTCTTTAAAATGGAAACAAGAATGTGTTCGGTCAGCTTGAACAGCGCAGAAGGATCTTGGGGAGGACTCCTTCTTTGTGACACATGCAGCATAGACATAATGAATTATATTATAATTACAAAGCGCAGTCTGTAGAAGTGGACAATATAGATATTTGGCCAGGAGGGGGGTGGAGTGTGCTGCTCCAAAGAGACTTAGCCACTCCAGACAGCATTTGCTATTCAGATCACTTTAACTTACACAAATCTCAATATAGATGAATGAGGACTTTGTTTGGAAAGTAAAAACATTTGAACAAGAACGTCTCAACTTCTCATGTGCAGTAGTTTCAAGACATCAAGACTTTCTGTTTGAGATAAAGTCAAAAAGTCAAAACAATGTGTTTATGCGTAAACCATCAAAATGACAGAAGTAAACAAAAAACAAGCAACACTCCTTCAGTAAACAAATGTAGGTGGGAGCTTTTATTTAAACCAGAGAACACAAGTTTGGCAGGTGGAGCGTGCGGCACGCTGGAGGAAAGATGCTGGAGGAATTGCATTTTGTGGGCAAACCAGAAGCGAGCAGAGCAGCAGAGGGGAGGGAAGCTGGCAGTGACTGAGAAGATGAGGATTTGACGGCAAGGTGACAAAGAGTTCAAACAAAATGAGGCTTGTAGATTAGCAGCACTCCCCTCAGTGACAGGTGTCATCTCTTGGGGCAGTCTGTCATTCTGCCTGCTGCCACTCTTTATATAATACGAGAGGAGAAGGAAGAACGAGGAGAGCCAACAGCACTTGCACCTCACGGCTTGGTCTATACCCTGCTGTACCTGTCTAAAACCTAAATTAAAGCCTGAGCGGCAAGAAAAGAAAAGAACATAGTAAAAGAAAACTCAAGCAAATGTTGATTGGCATTGGGAGATATTGTGCTTTAATAGATTAAGACAGGTTGCAGATGGAACATTTCAGGCATTTTTAAGCTATGCATTTATGATAAAAAAAAACAAAGGGTTCAATAGATTTCACTTATGCTTTAGAGGCTAAAATACTTCATATACATACATACATACATACATACATACATACATACATACATACATACATACATACATACATACATACATACATACATACATACTACATACATACATACATACATACATACATACATACATACATATATATATATATATATATATATATATATATATATACACACACACACACATGGTGGATGTATGTAAATGCTTTATATATTCATGGTGGATGTGATGCAATTGTAAAGGGTAGGAGAAAACTGAGTTTCTTAAAGTTAATTATGAAAATTCTCCTTTTCCAGGAAATTTTTAACCATTATTGATTCAGTGTAGTCAGAGGAACAATGTTATGAATGACATTAAAGTTTTTTAGACTGTGATTTAAAATTAAAATTCATTTTGTTCCGCATACAGTGCTTTAAATATTAAATGATAAAAACCCTCTAATTTTACTACATCTCTGGAAGTTTTAGATTGTATTCATATAAGAATTCTGTTCATTCATGTTTTATTACAATTTAAAAAAAAGAAATTAATTTCAAAGACATAAAGTTTCAAACATCTAAATATTTTAGTCATCCATAATCCCCCCCCCCCCCTAAAAATTTTTATTTTCTCAGTAAAAAAAAAAGTATAAATATATTAACATATCACAAATAAATTCAAACTACATGCAGAAACAAAGAGAAAAATATGTATATATAAGGACAGAGGTAATGAGCAACTTCTCCGTCACTAGTTAGTAGCATCAAAAACAGGCAGGAGAAAACTAAACAGAGAGACATTGTATTTTTTCCTCATTCAGTTTAGTTTTGGCCAAAGCTTTAACAAGTCTGTGATAGAGGAAGGTATTAACTAAAGCTCGGAGAGAGCAGCCAGCTCCCGTCATCCTGGTGACATGCAGACTGAGACCTGCTGCTCTCTGCCCAGGACTCCAGCCATCTGCTCCACAGATTGCACTCAAACACACACACAGCAAGTGCTGCTGCCTCCCCTCTGGGTGAGAGAGTCACCAGAGGGTCAGCCACTTTTCCAGGACTTTCTCCCTTATATTTTTTGACTGCTTTCACTTGCATATGTTGATTATGGTTGCCAAGCAACTCAACCCCCACAATTAAAGAAAATAAAAAAAAGAGAGAGAAAAAGTCTGGACAGATTGACAAACTGCAAAATCTGCAGCGAGTCTTAACAGTAAGAGGGAATGAGTAGAGAGGAAAAAAGCACGAGACATATTCTGATGTTTGTTTTTGACAGATGAGGGATGCCCCCTATTGACTTTGTCAGGGAAGATAGAAATGGGAGTAGTGAGTGTAAAACCAGGGAGCAGTACAGACTACAGGATGAGAAGAGAAATAACCTGAGTGTCAGAGCTCTCACAGAGGGAAAGACAGGTCCTTAAGAATATATGGACAAAAGAAATACATGCACAACCAATATACATTAGGGTTTTAAAATATTCATTGCATAGGTTGGAAGGAAAGAAGGGTTATAAGAGTATTTGGCAGCTTCCCAAATGGAGAATTCTCTCTGAATATCAAGCAGGTTGCATAAAATCAGACCTCTAATGAAAACCAGGATGAGTTGTAGCTGGTTATACAGTCATAGGGTAATTATCTGTAACCTTGTAGGAAATCAATTACAAATTTATTATACAAATATTTCTAGCATATAAGATCATTCAAAAGTCTTAAATCAGGTTTTGAAATTCCTTGTTTGATTTTTTTCATTTATGTCTAGTTTTAATGAATGTCTGGATAAGAAAAGGATTTCACACACTCACACCATGACGGCATCTGTGGCCCTGCACACTAAAAAAGAAAGAAAGAAAAAAAACAAGTCAGATGCCTTGCAGTGCCTCTGTGGTCTGTGAACCGGCATCCGTCGGGGAAATCAACCACCCTGGGCACAGTTGTGTTGGAGTGAGTAATGAGCCGGGCTTACCACGATGGCTGATAGAGGCTCCCATTAACAGCCACGCTTCGGGGTATTCTCCGTCTCTGTGTTGTGGAATGGAAATGAGATCTGATAGAACCATGTATAATTTGTTGTCACATCAAAGTGACACTTATTAGCTTTATTTCCTTATCAATGTTACATCTACAGTACCTCTGGGTAAATATTTCAGAAGTGCAGGCTGCAGCTGGAGTGCTTTTGTTATGAGCTCCTAAGTAGAAGTGAGAAACTTTTAAGAAGTGTGTTGCTGTCTGACATACTTTTAATATGCTTTTAATACATGTTCCAAATCCTTAGAATAAGATTTTTTTTACCTGACATTTAAAGAAAAGTCTGGCCTTTTTACTTACAACAGGAGGACACACGATAATCTCAAAACTAATAACAATATGTAAATGCTTTGGTTTCTGTACTGTTTTTTTATGTATATATATATATATATTTTTCATCTTCCTTTACTCTTGCACGGACACAAACACACACGTATTTTCCATTAATCTCGTGGCAATCCTGAAGTGGATTATTGTGAATTCGTCCAACATCCCTCTTCATATCTTTGTGACTTTGAATTGGGATATTGCTGGATATAGACCACTATCAGAGCCAAATTATTTCCACAAGTCCAACAGAGTACTGAGCACTGAAGGGCTATATTTTTTACCATTGCATCTATGGTTGTGCAGCATTATAGCTCGTGAGTGGCACCTCATTTCACACAGCCTAATGGCTTGACACCGAGATCACACCGGGGATCCAAGCAAGGGAGCTTCCATCTTTTTTATATTTTGCTCCCGGTTTTCAAAGATATATGGATTAACATTCACTGCAATACTATAAATGGAATTGTCTTTACTGATGACTTAATATTTCTAATGATATGCAGTAAGACATATAGTTTTATTGTGTTGTAGCAGACTTGGCAGGCTAAATTGACAAAGATTAACTTTTGCTGCTTACCTGCTAAGATAAACTGCTGTAGCTCAGTGATATTTAACAGATTAGGATAGAAAAAGGCACAGTAAACTACTCAACTGAACTTATCTCACCCGCCTGGATGTGACAGACAGTGTAGCCCCTGCAGCTCAGTTGTCATACACCGGCGACCAGTCAGAGCTCGTCAGGTTACGCGATTGTATAATTGTGTTGTGACACCTTGAACCCGCCAGTGGTGCATAACCACGTTAATTTTCTGATAGCATGGCATGTGCCGCGAGAATCAGAGTTATGATGGGTGTAATTTGTGCCTCTGATGGCAGACTGAAAGAAGCAGGTCATCGTCAGGATAAATACAAATTAAAATTGATGCAGGTCTCTTTTCTGCTTGACCAGCTTGTGCCGGTGAAGTGAGGCTGGTGCACTTGGTGTTTATTCCATTTGGTCTTCCATCTCAGCTCAGGGCCTGAAGGTAAAAACTCCCAATAAAATAGGAAGGTCCAAAGGCATCCTGGTTGATGGACTTTAAAAAAAAGAAAAACTCTTGAAGCTGTGAATATAGCAGAAGTTAGTGTTCACAACATTTTACACAAGATTAGATTTAAAAATTCCATGCCATAGCTGTCCCAGAACAGGGTTTTAGCAAGTTTCAGCGATTTAAGATTTTGTTAAGACCATTGTGATTTGATTTAAATTTAAGACATCTAAATAATTTAGATTATGTTTAACCTACTTCATAATAAACAGTATCATTAATGACTTGATTCATTTCAAGCTTTGGCATGAGGTCCGCTTCTTTTACACTAAAGTTACTTAGCTTCATCCACTTTTACACTAGAGCTGCACAATATATCAAATCACAGTCATCATCAAAAATATAACTGTATGCAATAGCATAAGCTCAAAGGACACAATGGAAACAATATTTGGGAGGACATCTTATTTTAAGTGTGGGGCATTGAAGCTCGAAGAAATCAATCAGATACCTGGGCAGTTGGATAAACTTACTGCTCTTCATGCCCACACATATTGTGACTGAGATGCCAAGACTGGTAGGGACACTGTTTAACGGTAAAGAAAGAAGATGTAATGCAGATGCTGGTCAATTGTAAACAATATTGTCAAAATTAAATGTTTTCCTGATAACATGCAGCCTTATCTGAGACATTACACAGTCATATTGGTCAATGGCAACAGGTTTTAGCCAACCACTCTAGTCTATTATTTGGTGACAAATTTGCTCCGACAAGGGTCTTTACTGCAAGGGTCCTGCATTATGAGTTTTAGTTTGGTCACACTGTAAAAAAAAAAAAGAGTGCCACCAACATTTTTGACAAGAAAGGTAGGGAGCAATGAAGAAGTAATAAATTAGGGCCTTAGGCATGTCTCCAGTTCACGAGACAAAATTGAATTTCGTGGATGGATGACGTGAAACCTTTTTGCACTATATGATTATCCAATTCAGATTTAATCAGTTTAAGTATTTTGGATTTTGAACAAGATTTTAGCTTTAATGTTGTTAGCAGCTAATGGTTAGCTGGTGTTCTCATAGTGCTTTGAAGTCATTCAGATCTTCGTTGTGGCTCTTTCACTGTGTTTCTTTTCTACCACATACCCAACTTGCATGTAAGCATTGGGAGCTAACAGATTCTTGCAATAAAAGCTTAAGCAAAATTACCATGGCATCACAATTTTATCCCAAAAATGTAAAAAAAAAAGTTTTTACCTGATCTTATTGCTTTTATTCAAAAAAGAAAAGTCAAATTATGCTTACAGCTGCTAAGATAATACATTGTTTTGTTTTGTTATTATGTTTTTCTTTTTCCGAGCATGTCTTGAGCTGGATTTCTTAAGTAACTGGTTTGCAGTCTGGCTAAATTTCTTCTTTTTCATCTGTTTTGTTAATCACACGCACAGACATGTTAATTTGAAGTTTAGAGATGTCCAAGCATGCCCACTTCTTGTTGTGTACACCTTTAATCAGATGAAGCTTAACCTGTGGCTTTGGCAGATTAGTGTAAAATGCATCCAAAGTGAAAAAAAATTATTCCTGTGAGTAGAAAAGTAGTTTTTATTGGTTACCAATGGTAAAAAATAATCAAGATGAATATAACTGAAGATTCTAACAAGAGAAGAAATTTCGACTTCTGAAAAGGTGAGAGTAGACAACATATAATTTTAGGTTTCACAAATAAAGAGTAATGTAGTTTGCTTCCTTTTATGGTCAGTAATAATTAATTTGTGCAAGGCACATGACTGACATACTCTCAGAGACTTAAAAACATAGAAAACACTAGGTTAACATTAAATTAAATTATATTGACTCCATTCACCATCCCTAGCAGTGGAGTTGACAAGCCAGATAAATGTGCTGGTTTACATAATCAGGGGCCATTTCATCAGGTCATCCTTCTAGTCAGTGAAAGATGAAGGAAGGTCCAGCTATAACTATATTATTCCATTTAAAGTGTAACAGTTCATATTCCCCCGTGTTTTTATCTGTGTTTACTCTGTGAGAGACCCTTGGGAGAATGCTGGTCTGGAGGTCACTAACAAGAATTCTTGCAAAGCATCACAGGCTACAGGAATAAGTAGAATAGGAATAATTATACTTTCTACAGCATTTATAGAGTGGAAATATTTCTGAACAAATATATTTGTCTTTCTTGAAAGCAAGGAAAAGTGTAAAAGCTATCTTTCGGCCATCTGACTTATAGTGCGCAGCATAGGAGAGGAAAAGGGATTTACTGGGCACTTTCTCTGGCATAGAAATGGTTTAACGTTATTAAAACCAGAGCTTTTTAGAACCTTGCTATACCCTGATACACATACCCACCCCTAGCTTTGATTGAACAACTATTTGTTGTTGTTTCAGAGAGTCAATGTGTGTGTACACAGGTATGTGTGTGGTATGTCCAGCAGAGGAAAAGAGGCCTCCTTCTGAACTCCTGTCACAGCTTCTTTGACAGTGAGTTCAAGAGCTCTTCATTACAGCTTCTGCGCATCTGAGGGAAAAGAGAAACAATGCTTAGAGCCAGCCGCACATAACCTTTCGATTCAATCAACAGTTCAAACTGTCTCCCGCTACTGCAAATCATTCTGTTTCGAGCCAGTCAAGTGCACCGCTGAGTCAAAAAGCCTCCTATCAAAAATGGATAAAAATACCTTTCCCCAGGCTGACCAGCAGGCAGAAACCTACATCACAATTACCAGGATATAACCTGCTGCCGTAGGTTTGTCAGAGAGACAAGTAGAATCCGGATTACAAAAACAGTAATCACAGTGTTTTAACAGATACCTATACATTACCCCAAACTGTGTGAAATATGTACGTCAGTGAGAATATATCACAACAGCATGACAGCACAATGTCGGCATCAAACAAAGGCTCGTCAGTAATGTTTCACACAAATCCACTGATATAATAATTATACTATCCCCCGTCCTTAGTGGAGGTTGATTGTTCTTGCTGTGAGCTAACACACTTAATTGTAGTATGCAAATGAGAGCAATTACAAAGCTTTTAGGTGAAGAGATGACAGCTGAGGTTGTTTTTTATTGGCGAGAGAGCGGGCGGGGTGGGGGGGCTACCTCGCCCCAAACAGTCGTCATAGAAACCACATACAATAATGCAACTGTCAAACAGATATAATCTCGTGATATGTTGAGAAACGGCCTCCTCTGTACCTCGTGTTTATAAAGCACCCGCACGTGGAAAAAAAAAGAGGAGAGAGATTCTTTGATTGCTGAACAAACAGTCAATTTGTTGTTGCGGAGGAAAAGAGGGCTCATTTTAGGGAAAGAGAAATGTTGGAACAGATTCAATTTCCAAATCAATGCTTCATAAAAATGTAAAACACGCTTAAACAGTCCGGAATGATTTTTGTAGTGGTTGTAATTAGTCACATCTATCAAAACGGAGTTTCTGACAATTATCTTTATAGCAGTCATTAAGCGCACCGTGAAGTCTGTGGCTTTGGGAAACAGGCCTTCACTTAACATCTGCTCAGAACATGCAATAATCTGTACACTATGTGATTTGCTCTAAATCAAACTGAATTTTTTTACTATGTATGCTTAAAAAAATCGATTGTACCTGTGTCAAGGTGAATTTCATAACATTTTTTATATGTTACATTTTTAATATAAGCTAAACATACTAGGATTTGGTTGAAGTTGCCTAATTTTGAGAATATGTCTTGTTTTGGAAATGATTTGTCCTGTACTGAGAAAATGCTCTTCCTTTTTCATCAGAAATGACACCATCAATGCCATTATCATGCAAAGTACAAAGTTGTGCTCAAAAATGGGCTTTTTATAAAAACAAACTGTATAACAATTACTCACGCGGAGGCCTTCATGAATTAAATATGAGTTGTGTTTCCAAATGAGATGTTATGGAGGTAAATGACAAGAGGCAGCCCGTAATTGAGGCGGTGGCAACACGGGCCTCCTGAACTAATCCCCGACTCTGCCACGTGACCAGCGGTCCACCAATGGTGGAGGGGTCCTTTTCGCCACAAAGCCGAGGCAGCTGGGAAAATTGATTTCTCATCTGAGCTGTATTTGATAGCTTTGGAAATCAGAAATTGAAATTAACTAACCTGCGCCCTGTCATTACAAAAGAGCAAATTAAAGTGCGCCACCGCAGCTCTGCTGAGGACGGGGAAAACAAACTCAGAGACGCAGGCCCTTCTCGGCCCTTGACTTTGTCGTCTGCCTCCCGCCAAACAAAGCATTGACAAAGATGAAACAAAAACAAAGAAAAATAGTTTCATTGCTTATTATTGTAGCCAATCCACCATAATTTAAGAATACTAATAATAATTTAGCAAAAATAGATGGCGATATATATATATATATATATATATATATATATATATATATGTGTGTGTGTGTGTGTGTGTGTGTGTGTGTGTGTGTGTGTGTTTAAACATAATATACTTTCTATGGATCTATTTGTAGTTATTCTGGACATTATTCATACCCCTGGTCGATTAGGATTCATCTTGATGGAACGACACTTGGTTGACTGAAACTATTTTCATACAACCAAAAATTATGTTTCTGATAGGAAAAGAAACAGTGATCTCTCAAAAGATAATAAAAACAATCTAAAAGGAGAATCGTCTTTGATAAAAAAAAAAAAAAAATCTGTTCTTATTTACAGTTTGATTAAAAATGGCATATAAAAAATTATTTATAAACTTCTCATTGATTAATGGAAAATGTCTTTATTGGTATTACTCCAATCTTTTTTATAATTGCTAACAAACCTTTTGCATGTTTTCACCAGTATTATCTTGATTTATCTGTAAGTCTTTAAGATTGGAAAGCCTCGTTGCTACACCCTAATCTTTTGCTCTCTTCACAGATTCTCGATCACATTTGAGTCAGAAATTTGGCTGCCCCACTCCCAAATGTAAAATATTACTTCTACTCAGAAGAAACATGTCGATAAAATTAAAAGATTACTTTGAACCAAAATCTGCCAAAGGTATGAATAGTTTCAGGCTTTACTGTATAGATGCATACAATATAATATGAATTCAATATAAATCAAAAATAAATGATACTTGATTCAGGTATTTTCTGTCTGTCTGTTTGTCTATGTGAGGAATTATACAATTCATAGTCTCAGTAGATCTAACACATTTCCCAAATATACTGTCTGAGTCTTGGTTAATTACAATCTAATTTAGAATTAAATATAGACACTGATTATTTGCCAAGACATAATGAGCGACTAATTTGCTGTTCATTATTAGAGGAACGTAAACAACTACTTAACAAGCATTTAGGAGTAAAAACTCCTTTACGCCAACGAGTGAACGAGTGAAAATGGACAGGATGTGAAGCAGAAAAACAAAGTAGCTGGCCGCGTTTGCAGACAACACGCTGAAACAGATGTTCCTGCAGGTGGACGTGCAGATCAATAGGCGGCAGAGAGCAGCGAGAGACAGTTACCTGAGCTGCAGGAACTAGCAGCAGATGTTAAACAGACTGATGCCCTGGAAGGCTGATCAATGGACAGGAGACAGATGGAGGAGAACACGGAGGAGTGCTGGGGAGGTGCCGTTTGTGGAGACAAATATAAAAAAGTAATAAGAAACACATTTGATATGCAGATGGGCACCTGTCCAAGACATTAACCCAGCAAACACAAAATAAAATAATAATAATAATAATAATAATCAGCAACTTGCAGGAAACTCCAACTATGCTCCCCTCCACTGACATCTGTGTCATTCTAATTACCAGTGAGTTTACCTCCTCTGTTGTTCTTCCAAAATCATAATTCTAACCAGGTAACTTAGGGGCAGGGGGATGACCGGTATCAGGAGAGAGAAATGAGATTCAGCAGTTTCACAGGGCTAAAAAGCTGCTTAATTAGGAGTGGTAAGAGGTAGTGTCAAACTGCAGTCAAACAGGCTATCACCTTCACCTCATATTAGCGAAAGAAATGCACACTGAAAATCCAACTGCATCATCTCTCATATTCAGTACCATTTCTTTTATAAGAATGCTTACTTTGAACATTTTTGTGGAAAATCCATTTAGTTGTTTCCAAATATTTCCTCCTCAAAAAAAGCTAAAATTTCAGCAGCAACCTTCCACCCCCGTCCCACCCCCCCCACCCCCCAACCATCTTTCCACAAATACTGCAAACCGTTCACAAACCCGCTCTTACGGTTCACACACACACACACACACACTCAGATCTCTTGACATCGAGCGTCCCAATGGCCCCTGCTGTCCGAGAAGCAACTTGAACTAGGCGATAACCTGATAGACTTTATCTTGTCTTTGCTGGCTCTCAGTGAAGTCTGAAGAAGACACTTCAACTGCACAGCATCCCCCAGAGTCCTAACCTTCCCCTCCATTTCTCCTCGCTGCCATCGGTGCCTGAGAGCTGTCAGCGGCCTGTTGCTTATTGATGTTTCTGCATGTTTTATGTCTTTCTAGAGATATGACGGCCCTGACACAGTGCTGATTTCAATCAGCCCACTGCATACCACAGAGACTGACAGCTGGGGGAAAAGCAAGAGGGACAAAAAGGGATAAAAAAAAAGAATTGGTGGGGATGTCATTGGCTCAGATCAGCTTCGGCCTTGTCCCTGTCTGAGGTTTCTCCTCCCTTCTAATGAAAATGTTTCATTCACATCTCACATCTCTTGCCTCCCTTGCTGATGAATTCAACAGAAGAAGGAGAAATGAATAGTGCGGAAAGAAATTCAGCTTTTGTCAGATTGGGGAGGCAAGAAGAGAGGATGACCCCTGAGCCAAAGGTTCTGACACTGCATCAATCCCTTTAGGGGTGAGGCCTGCTGGACTAGCTTTGGCTGAAGATTACTTCAGCACATCTGAGGGATGACTGCTCTATCTATTTCACACATTCTATGCAGAGGAGAGTCTTGTATGCTTTGGATCCTGAGCTGCCCAGTAAATTAGGTCTGAGATCATTCCATGGAATGAAGGGAGCTATCCAAGGCAATTCAACTCCAAACCATTGACAGAGAGCTTACTGAATCCCTGGAAGAAAAAAAAGAGGGGGGGACACACATCTACTCACTCTTTTTCTTTATGATACCAAACAAAATGTACCATAGATAATCCTAATAAGGCTCTTTACTTGCAAATTTAAGTGTATGCACACATGTACCGATAAGACGCTCCCACACAACTTTCTCACATACATGGTTTTGAGAAGCACGTCACCTCTGTTGAACTTTCTGGAGCTTTTGTGCCAAAAGTGAAGTCATATATTTGACTTGATTGGTGGTGTGATGCTAAAAGATGATGTCTTGTGGGTTCTAATTAGGACTGCTAACTTAGAGGGCAGACATATTTGGAGCAGGTCTTTTAACTAATCTAAAATATATTTTGAAAGCAACTTTAAATAATCCCTTCTTATTTAGGATGTTGTTGATCCCAATGGGGGAAATTCAGCTATTACGGCAGCACATGTACCTAAATTACAGATAAAGTAATTAAAATAGTAGAGCATAAAAAAGACAAGCAGTACCTCTACATAATTAATTTTAAATGTACAAATACATAGTGGCATAATGGTGAGAGGGCCTATGAAAGTGACAGCAATGATCAAAGTACCATACTGCAAATGTTAACTATTGTATGCAACTTATGTTTTCATATAATAAAGTCTGAGCTAGGAGTTTCATTTAATAATAATAATAATAATAATAATAATAATAATAATAATAATAATAATAATAATAATAATAATAATAATAATAATAATGACAACAACACCACAATGTTTTGGAAAAATCACAGTCTCCTCTATGGAGCAGTTATAGTAGCAAGGTATGCCAGTGATAGAGAGTGTTTTAGTTTTAGTTATTTAAATGCCATGATGTGGCCCAGTGACCAGAGTTTTTAGAGGCTAATGGGAACAAACCTCTGCCACACCAGTTGCAGTGCACTGCTGGTTAGCTGGCATACTGTTCTCTTGCTAATATCACTGAAAGACAAAAAGAAGACACAAAAATACTTGCTTTCTTTTTTTTACTACGCCTTCTCTTTATGCTAACAAACAAAACATACAAATGATAATCCCAGTCAAGCTTTAAACTTCGAAACTTCAGTGTATTCACGAATGTGCAGATGATCTGCTTCTGAACAACATAACCTCTGTTGAATTTTCTGGTGCTTTTGTGCCAAAAGTGAAGTCATATAATTGACTTGTTGAGTTATGTAATGCTAAAAGTTGACAACCTAAATATCCTAACTTTGACTCAAAACTGGACTTGAAAATATATTTGGTGCAAGTCTTGTCTACTTAACGCATAGTAAAAATATTTGACATTTGAAATAATAATCAGTTGTTCAGGTTTATGTTTAATGCATTGTACTCACCTTATTTTACAAGTTATTTTTGACTTTTTAAATGTATTGTATTTGTGATTTACTAATAGGTAAAAAAAAAAAAAATCTACCAAGAGCGCATTGCCTCTTCTAGCCATTGGCGAGTTATTAGTACCGGGAAATAAGATTCAGAAAGTTTAAACTTCAAAACCGCAAAAAATTACCCATTACACAATTCTTTTAGTTAAAAGAACTTTAAATGAGACGCCAGATAAAGTTTCTAAGTGACCAGAGTTTTTTTGATCTAGCCTTTGTCATACACAACTAAGCCTTAATATGGTATTTTATTTTATGATTACCCTGCCTTTTACAGTATTGACACAAAGATTTAGGAAAAAAAAAGATAACCTAATTGTTTTTGTTTGAAACAGCATGCCAGACTACTTGTAGCTGGTTTTAAAACAATACTTGATGAAAGTGATGGATAATGCTCCAATACTCCCCTTTGGCGCAACCGTTGCTCAGGAGCTCGTCGTGTAATCGGCGGGCTGGTATTTCCAACCCACACTCCCTCTGTCTCAGTCGTTGTGTCCTTGGGCGAGACACTTCACCTCCCTGGCCTACTGGTGGTGGTTGAAAGGGCCCAGTGGTACTGACCCTGGGCAGCAGTGGCTTCAATTAAGTTTATGATCACCAGTCTGTTAATGTGTGAATGGGTGAATGACTGCATGAAGTGTGAAGCGCTTTGGGATCCTCAGGAATAGACAAAGCACTATAAAGGTACAGTCTATTTACCACTAGTCTCTACACCCAGACTGTCTGTGTTTTCAATATTTTCAAACAGCCAAATCGTTTTTTTTCCTTTTTTTTCACATGTCTGAGCCAAATGTATTACGGTTTTTAACCAGCTTACAGGCAGTGCACAGCAACAGGGTTATGGTTACATCACACCATTGCTATAGTGTAGGTTCCCTTTTATAAAGATACAAAAGAAAGTGCCTCAGCGGATGTATGGAGTACAGAATAATGAAGAACTGCTCTTCCTCTACCTGTTGCTGCACACTGATGGTTAGATGGCTGAAGGAAGGCTACTAAACCATTCTGTTGTCTATAAGACTTATTTGACTATTTAAAAATATTTTCAATCATAAAAAAGTGTATCCTCTTGATATAGAAACTAAAGGGACACCACCTACGATTAGCAGCATCTCTGTTAAGTAACTCTCTGAAGAACGGCTACCCAAGCAGATTATTTAATCAGCGATATTAGCTTATTAGACTCCTAGTGTAACCTTAAAAAGCAGAATAGCAAAAGGATATAATATTGAAAGTAATATTCTAAGCAGTTTTTCTGAATCTGATAAAGAAAAATGTACTCGTTTTCATAAAGATATTAAATTACTAGCTCTAATCTGTATACTTTTCTTTTGAGTTTGTTGTAATATTCCATCTTTTTTTTTTAGAACACAATTACTGTGGCCATAATGAGATTCAAAACAAAGCCTAAATTAGCTGTCATTAAATTATTTCAATTTCCTTAGCCTAATAGAAGATTGTGACAGGTGTCATAGTTGCCATTATGTCTGGCATCGCAACATGTTATAATGGATAATTGATCCATCAAAAAACATCAAGCCGAGGCAATAACTAGCTTGGGACTGGCATACTGAACATGCAGAAAATCGAATTTAACCCCACGCTGGCTGAAACACTCCCTTGCTCTGTCGATCAAGCATGTCTCCCTGACAGCTCTGTTCGCATGTTGTTAAATAATCTAAAGGGAGAAAAGAAACATGAAAGAAAAAAGCAAGTCTCAGAGGAGCTGTCACGGAGAAAGGCAAAATGCCACGGGGGGGTGAGAAATGCCTTCGGTCCCGGCAGCTTTTCACATTTTAATTTCGGTCTGCAGGACTGACTTATGGTAGCGCCTGAGTGAGCGGGTCCTGGGAGTCAGGGCTTGCGCTGACCCCTGAGCATAGACCAACCCAGAGAGATGTCAGCCGAGAGCTCCTGAGGGTTCACCAGGCTGCCAGGCACTTTGAAAGCTGCTGCCAATTCAGCCTAAGTTTCAGCTGAATGGTCGCTTACAGAGAAGGGGAGCGACAGCAATCAAAACAGGTTGCAAAAGGAAGAGAATTTGCTTTCAAAATGTATTTGGCCTCTGACCTTGCATCCAACCCCGCGGCCCACGCCTTTGAAGCCAAGCATATTTTTTTTAGAGATGCTGAAAGAGGGGAGGGTTTTAGAGGTTACTTGGAGCCTGTCAGTATAAATATATTAATAATCTGACAGCTTCATCTGCTTTTGAGGGCCAGCCTTGACAGCTCCACAATAGGCCGCGCTGTAGTCCTCCTCGTACATGTCTTGCTTCCCCTGTCTGAACAACACAGAGAGTTTATTAAGACATCACATTCCTGTGAAGTATTGATTTTACACCAGTCTCTGTCACTTACTGTATTAGCCCAAGCTGGAGCTCTGAAATAAACTATGACAACTGCATGTAACCTGCTGAATATGTGAGAGGGAAAAGCTTCGTTCAAGTGAATTAGCTTTTTTTTGTTGAATGCCTTTAATCTGGCATCACCTGGATAAATTCAGTGATCAAACACAAATATACAATAAAAAAACATCTTTGTTTAGTAATATGAATTGATTTCTTTGCCATCGTAAATAAAGGAGAAATTGAGTAAAGAAAGGAGGGTATCAATTAAGTACTTATATTGGAGAAAAAGGAGTAAATGCTATCTGGACAAAAGAGGGGGATGTGCATCTGCCTGTGGAAAAATGCCCCGCCTCTCAGACAGCGGTGGAAAGACTGAGAGAGAGAGCGAGGGGTGGGGGAGGGGTCAGGAGGAGCACAGGTAATTGAGGTGTCCCCTCCCCTCCTTTTTTTCCAGGGTTTTTTCACCCCACCCTTTCACCCTGCTGCACCCCCTTCTCCTCGCCTTCACCCTATCCACACAGCGGGCACAATTATGCTCCCCATCACCCCACCAGCTGCCCCCCGTGATCCCACACTTCTTACTAAATGCGACTCCATCGGCCCTTTCCCTCTTAACCTCTCAGCACCCGCTCCGGGGAAATGGTAACTGAGGGGAAACCTACACACTTCTACTTCTTTTAATGCATTTTAAACTGGAAAAAAGATAAATGCATAAAGTTGTGCATAAAGAAATATCTATAATTTTTGTTTGAGTCGTTTAAAAACTCTTGGAAAAAATTTGTAGCATAATTTCATCCGACTTTCATTTGAGGACATTTATTCAGTGCATTCTGTGTTAAGATAATATTATTTTTTTTTTTTTTTATCACAGGTGGCAAAACTACTGATAGCCCTGCTGCCAATAGTGTTTATAAACTAATTTTGCTAACAGGTTAGCATCTAATCTTTGGGACTTCAGCATTTCACAAGATTGAAGCACACAAATAAAGGTCGCTGACCATTCTTCTTTGCAGATAATCTCTACATTTTCCATAAATCTTCATCCTCCCTATGCTTTCTATGAGATTTAACTCTTGGGACTTTGATGGTCATGAGAGAGAGTTTATTTTGTGTCTGTTAAACCACTGCAGTTTCAGACATGTTTTAGATCTATGGCTCAAAAAATTTTTATGACACATACACCGTCAGTAAATACGTTTATATACGTATATATAAATGTAAATATATAAATACGTAAATAAAGTTTGTCCACAATAGTAGGGAAAAAGGACTTGGTCTTTTTTAAAATCTTTTTATCTTTTCCTTTTTCATGTTATGGTATTTAAAAAGGTTTGTGATGCCATTCACTCTAACAAAGTTCCCAAGACCTTTGGCACAGCAAAAGGCCCACATCTTCACAGGTCCTCCACCAGGCCTAATAGTGAACACGACGTGGTTGTCCACATATTCAACCTTTTTACACCCACACCTAATGAACTTGTAGTTTTAGTAGTTAGAAAGCACAATCTTGGGCCTAAGGTCTTGTCTCACCAATGTAAACCATTCCATTTAAAGTCCAAGTAGAGTGTAGCAACTCTGGATGTTTATGTTTGTGATAAGAGCAAAAATGTGTGCTGTAGATAGCGTATATTTTGTTGTCATGGAGACTTGTCATATGTATTTCCCAGGGAAACAAGAAGACATAGATTGATAACTAGATGTTCCTACTGACTGATTAACTTAAAAACTAATAAAAAAAATACTTCAGTTCTGGTTTTCCAAAAGTAACAGTTCGGGGAGCCAATGCTTGAGTAAACTGGGGATTTTATGAAAATAATTATTACTCAACATGGTATTTCTTTTCACTGCTGAATACTTGCATTGAGGCTACATTTTGATTTTTTTCTACATTTTTCAGAGGGTGATTATGCTACTACAGTGCTAACATGCTACATTATTGCATCTTTTTTGCAATACAATTTGATTTTATTTTAAAACTTTTTACTCATCTTCACCCCTAACATATTTGTCTATGGTTTTAAATAGTAAATTGGACAAATGTAAATGACAATGACACCAAGAGTTTATTTTTTGAGTAAAGCTCACCATATTTTAGATTTAAACTAGTTAATACTAACTACACTAAGCAATATCCTATAAAATATGTGGTAATACTATGTATTTAAATAAAACTGTAATAGATATCAACATGTATGTTAATTGAATGGCTCGAAATAGATTTCAACACCCCAGAGTGGCCCTGATCAAATTTCTCCAACACGCTCCGAGTGTCTCTTGACAGACAGCGCTTTCACTCCATCCCTTCGCATTAATGAGTGGGAAGGCTCTCCTGTGCGTTATTACCTGAAATAATACCATATGGTAAAATGTAAACAACATCTGCATATTCATGTCACAACTTCATCTGTTTAATTAGTTCCAGCAAAGCAGTTTACCCTCTGAAGCCCTCGCTGTCAGAGCAGTGATGGTAGAGCCATGCCCCGCTGTCGCTCCTGACAGTGCTCCATTGTTTAGTTGACGCTCCTGCCCTGTCTGTTTAATGCCAGGTGCATCTTTACAGGCAGGAGGATCAGGTAAGTCAAGTCAGTTTTTTTAGTTTTTTTTAAATTGATGCCAAGCCTGACATTTCCTACTTTTAGGAAAGACGTTTACTATTTAATATGACGATATTATTTTTTAAGTAGAACTGTTAGGCAACATTTTTTATTTGTCTTTATACAGTGCCCCACTGTGAGTATATACCTAATCCATATTCGCCATTCTCTACATCTGCTTCCCGCTACGCTTCCATATTGTCAGACAAAACATGACAGCTCATTAACATGTGTAAAATAATACCATATATGTAGTATTTTTTTCTATTTGCGCCCATTAAAAGCTAAATGTGAGTTATGAAATATAATTCATGCCTATATATGCTTTGTGAGTACCCAGTTTTCACAGCATTTTAAGGAAGTATCTTCAATAGGTTAAAAGTAAATATTCTTTATTTAGCAACTGAGATGGTTAAAGAATATGAACAATATGCATGTACCTTTCTCTTGTTTTTTTCTTACTCAAAACATATTGCTTTATTAACTTGTTCTTTTAAACATCAAAAGTACACTAAAACAAAAGCTAATCCCATCAATTTAAGTGGATATATAAATATGTAACAGGCATAAGACAGTATGGGAAGTTCTCACTGCATGATCATCTGAAATAATAGCATTAAAGTATCCTGGTATCTAGACAAAAATTGTGCTATTACTACTAAAGTATAACAAATTGATTACTATATGTATAATAATGTTGTCTATAAAATGTATTGACTGTTTTAGAAAACTGACATTTTTGTACAACCAAATTTGTTTTTGTCATAATTGAGGGAGTGCAGAATTGTCTTTCTGCTAGCTGATTGGCAGTGTGCAACAACAGGTAGGGGAGAGGGAACAAAGTCATTCAATACTCCAAGCCAAAGAAAACTCCCACTCCTTTATGTTTTCTGGTATCTCATTAAATATGACTTTAAACCGCAGGAGTTGTGTGACAGGAAAATGTACTGATATTAAAACTAATTTTTTAAACCGTGGTAAACATTTATAGTGACGATTTACCATGTATAATATATACCACTCACTTTGTTAAAAAAATGTTTGAATAGAGTACATAATAATTTGTGAATCAGCCACTCAGACAGCAGTAACTCAATCTATGTAGGCATCTAGATGTGTTCAAGTTGACTTGTCGGAGTTCAAAACAAGAACCAGAACGGATAAAGAGGAGGAGGATTTAAATGACTTTAAACATCACATGTTGGTGCCAAATGGACTGGTCTGAGTATTTTATAGACTCCTGATCTACTGGAATTTTACTGGAACACAGTCATGTCCTGTATTTACAAAGAACAGTCTGAAAAAGGGAAAATATCCATCAACCAGGAGAAGTCTGGATACAAGTGCATTGATGATGTCAGAGGTAAGAGGAGAATAGACACCTCTCATTATAACCAAGGTATGTTGAATACCATCTCTGAAAACACATCCAACCTTGAAGCATATGTGCTACAACAACAGAAGACTACACTTGGTGCCACTTCTGTCGTTTAAGAGCAGGAAACTGATGCTACAATTCACACAGGCTTACCAAAATCAGAAAGTAACAGATTAAAAAATGTTGCAATGTCTGATAAGTATTTGACCTGCAAAATTCAGATGGTAAGGTCAGAATTTGGCGTGAGCACCTGAATCCACCCTACCTTGTACTGTATCAGTGGTTTAAGCTGGTGGTGGTGGCGTAATCTTGTGGGAGATATTTACTTGGGTTGCTTTGGGGCCCTTAGTACTAACTGAGCATCTTTAAATTAATCTTCCTACTTGAATAGTGCAGCTGACCATGCCCATCTTTCTATGATTTCAGTGTCATTTTCTCATGACTATTTCAAGCAGAGTAGTGCACCATGTCATAATGCTGAAATCAAGACATTGTACCCACATGGCCTTCACAGGCTTCTCATCTCAATGTAATTAAATTCAAGATTTCAATGACTTCCATGGCCAAATTTGTATAAAAGCTAGCACGCAGACATGCAAACTGCTTTTACAAATATTTGTGAAAGACTGAATCGCTCTCTGGAGCTCAATGGATACCAGCATGTTAGCATGATAGGATGCCACCTGTGCAATATGTCCAGTCATTAAACTGCCTCGACTCAGAATAAAAGCAACTCAGTCACAATGTAATTGGTTACGTAAAATCACAGAGCTGGTTTAGCAGATGATGTTGCCTTTCAAATCAGCTCAAGAGCAGTGTGTGAAGTGCTTCATGGAAAGGGTTTCCCAGGCCAAGTAGCTGCATCCAAGCCTTACATCTCCAAGTGCAATGCAAAGCCAGATGTATGGGTGTAAAGCATGCTACTACCACTGGACACTGTTCTCTTGAGTGGCGAATCTTGTCCAACTGAGTGGGAATCTAATGGATGATTCTGGGTTTTGCAGCAGCCACGAGAATGGCACTTGCCTGACTGAATTTTGATATGTATAAAGATTATTTCAAAAACAGTGTGGAACTGTTTATTGGAAGTTGGGCTCAGCCTCTTAGAGTTAATTCAGATTTATTCTTAAATCCATGTTTTTCCAGAACCACATTTCAACATTTTATTCTGTATCATTTTTTTGTAATTCCTGACATCTGAATACAACATATTGACTATGAAACTTTAAATAGTTAGTAAATCGTACCATGTCGAGGTTCCACAAATAATGAAAAAACAGTGCCTGAAAAGGCTTCTGGTTTTCGAACTGTGGAATAGAGACACTGTTTCCGGGTTGTGTAAAAGGAAAGCAGCTCAATTTCCAAATCTTAAACTCATAGATTTGTAAGATAAATGTAATATCTTGTGTTAATTGTTTATTCTTTAAAGCAAAATTTGCTCACAAACTTGAAACAAGAAATAGCCTTTTAGTGCTATGTTTGGCATTTCAGACAGTTTAGGGAGCACAGATCCAGCTCAACCGTTTTTTTGTTTGTTTATAGACCAAACAGATTGGTGTGCATTCAGTCTGTAATTTAAAACCAAAATACTGATGAGTAAAATGTTAAATAATGTGATGTGACAAAGATAAAAAATGCCAATGAAATCAATGTAAAACCCCTGCATTTCTATAAAATATTAGACATATGTTTTTCCCCCATTCTTTTCAGACCTGGAAAATAGGAAAAGCATATTTCATACTTTTACAAATATTTCAAGACAGGGTATATGCAGGAAACCTGAAGTTAATTTTAATACCTTTTTAAGACTTTTTAAAGACCTTCCAAAAAAACTTTAAGACCTCCTCACCACTTCGAGCTGTAATCAACGCATCTTTAACTTGCTCAACTGTTGTGATATGCAGTTAAAGCAACACTATGTAAGTTTTGCTCTCGGGTTCCCCCTACAGTTGGGAAAAAGGTATTGTTTTCTACTACGTCGTAAAATCTGTTATGGTTACACCAGGGGATTCACGTGCATTGACAAGCGACACCCTCTAACATTATAGATTTTCATGTCTTGGTCAGCCTTCGTTCCGTGTCAAATGTCTTCATCCCAGGTACATGTTCTATATTTCAGCTGTCATATGTAGAGTGGCGTAGAGCTGTCAGCAATATAATAAAGAAATTGATCATAGTTCTAAAAACCTGAAACTATCAACTATCACGTTATAACGTGATAGTTTGACGATGTTTTCAAGTTTTTACCATAAACTATCATGTTATAACGTGATACGGTCTAATTTCTTTTTTATATGGCTGACAGCTCTACGCCAGCGTACATTTGAATACAATTTCAGGTTTTTTTCTTCAAACGCCAAAAGATTGTGTAGCTCACGTTTACAAGCCAGCGTCATTATAGCAGCCTATTGGCTACTGTTTTACGTAATGGATAAGCTAATTCGATTCAGGTTATTGTGGTAGGTAGCCTATTAGCCATAACTGTCAATATTATAATATCAAGCTACCATAGATGAATATGTAAAGTTAAAAAATGGATTTGCATTATAGCCTGAGGCAAGATTCTTTCACCAGAAAAATAAATAAGACTATCAGCCTGCAGCCAGCAAACAAATGCTTGTTTGGCTCACGTGGGGGGCGGAAGTTAGGTATGCCGTAAAGCAGCAGTCAAATTTTGTAGATCTTTTTGTGCACAGGTTACTACCCGCACCCCAAAGTTACGTAGTGCCAGTAAAAGCGATACAGACCCCGTCAGGCTATGGCATGCGTGTCATTCAACCTATTGTAAGTCGATGTAACATCACAAGGGTCTTGGAAATATATTATGAAAGTTGAAAAACTACATAGTGTTGCTTTAAATCCATAGAGCACAGCCATATAACAGAATTCAGGTAAGATGGGAAGGAATAAAGCTCGAAAGAAAAATTTAAAGCAAAGGTTTAGTGAAATCTAAACTAGGTCACAGCAAGTAACAATCTCAAGAAACCAGCTACTCAGAATATATGCTACTCACAACAAATGCCTTCGTTTGAGATGAGTGAGTGGTGATTTGCTGCACCAGACAACCTCCGCGCGCAGCGTCGGTGTGCCGCCCATAGCCACCTTAATGTCGGCAGAGAACGAGGCAGGGGTCCCTGTCGTAGCTGCGCTAACGAATTCAGCTGTCATACTTGGAGGTAGCGTCACTGATGGAGCACTGTAACTGGCGATGGACAGCTGCTGCTGCTGCTCTCTGCGGCTAGCGGCAGTCTTGTGGCCAGCACCGTTCATATGGGTCTTGACAGTGTTGATGGGTGTCATCGACGCTACGCTAATCTTTTTTTTTGCAATACGAGAAGTATGCCCCTCGGCTGTTTTCTGCAACAGGCTTCAGCCATAGTTTGAAATCCGGCATTGCCAACCAGGAGTCAGAAAGTTCATGGACACTTTTGTATGTCAAACAATTTAGACAGAGCTTGAATACCCACTAAATTTAAGACTTTATAAAATCGCGATTAAGACTTCTTAATACTTTTTAAGGGCCTTATTTTTCCCACAACTGATTTATCAACTTTTAATACTTTTTAAGACCCCGTGGACACCCTGCAAGACAGCACATGGCAGAATTTAGTGTGGAAGATTTTGACTGACCTCAACCGATAGACTACCTTTAGGTTGAATTACAATGGTCACTGTGAGCCAGGCCTTCCCATCCAACATCAGTGTCTGACCTCACAAAAGCACTTATGGATACACTGTCAAAAATTCCTATAAACACACTTCTAAGCAACGCGGAACGCCTTCCAAGAAGAGTTGAAGCTGTTATAGCTGCCATGGGCAAGCAACCAAATATATATTTGGCGATATAATTTATATAACTGGATGTATTTTCACATTTAAAAATGTTAGTTTAGCTGGATATGTCTCCATGATCCCATGTTGAATAACATAAAGTAAACAAAGCCATATAAAAGGGATCCATTTATAATAAAGCTGTTCTACAAATAACAATAATAAAGGCCTACTGAGCAAAGAGGTATGGAAAGCTTCAGCGAGTTTTCTCTAATGAAATTCTCCTTCATCAGGCGCTCTTTGGTGCACAAGCATTAATACTTTTGACCTCGTGCAGTTAGAACACTAACATGCCTCAGGAAGGAAAAAAAGAAAAGGGAAACGCAAGAGAAAAACATGAGGGAATATCTTATTAGGGAAGTCAGGCATGTTTTGCCCCTCGTTTCTTGATGGCTGCTCTTGGTGTCGCGACCTGCTGGCGTCTAGCTAATACGACAGTGTACGCCGTGCCATTGTTCTCAATCAATAACTAATTATCAAAGAACTGGGTCTGACTGGTATTGTCCCCATTGCTCGGAGCCCCCTTATTGTGGGCTGAAAGACAGAAAGGGGGGAAAATAAAGGGGAAAGGAGGGTGGCTTTTGGCTGCACAGTAATGCTGCCGCCACAACATCCTTGCAAGCCTTTCAAGATATGCTGTGCCGTCAGCTTGCATTACCATTACCTACTAATTGATATGAATTAAAACAGAAGAATTATTGTTGCTGCTGAATGTCATAACGATATCCTCAAAGTAATCATGGGGTACAAAAAGAGAACAGCGCACAAGCAGACCTAATAAGAAAAGACAAATTACGCCGACTTCTGCTAGGGACTTTTCAAACGAGGCTTTTGACAAAGAAGGAGGAAAATAAGACTGCAACCAATCTGAATGTTTCATTCATTCAATTTTGTTTAGAAGTATGAACCACAATTCAATCTAAACAGGACAAATTCATCTAATTTAAAAAGCCAGTATTTTAACGCTGTATTCTAACAACCTTTCAACAGGTTTAAAAGGAGCGCTCTCATCACTAATGCAATGTCGCTTTATCACCTTTCCATTGTTAGTTGTTCTTTTTAAATGAGCTGACAGAAATAGAGGAACCCAGCAATTCATGGTTGGCAGCACAGGCTGGATTGTGTGCTGGTGCCTGTCTGTCTCTGGGCTTTCCAGCAGAGTGGCAACTCCTGTCATCCCACGTGGCGGCACAGTTCACTTCTCCCGCAATTCCATTCGTGCGACCGGCACCAGGACTGGGGTGTTGGAGCCCTCAGGAACCCGTAGGGGTGGCTGGTGCCCCAGTGGCAGGCAGGGGTCAGGCTGGTAAAAAAGTGCTGCCCTCAGGACAGCGAGTCTAATCCCACAGTAAGAGCGAGGCAGCTGGAGCAGCCCATCCGTTCAGCCTGGGTAATGATATCACTTGCAGTGGATCTGATGTCTGACCTCATTATGGAGTTTAATTGTGTCGCTAGCAGAGTTTCTGTTCTTCGGTTCTCCATCCTCATTTTGTTTAGAACGACTGCGAAATAATTTTCATCCTGGCGTCATAATTAATTTCTATTCATATTTTTTTTCTGTGATCCATGTGTAAGCAATATAGTTGGAAAAGATCTAATAGATCACTTTTTTATATATATTCAAATTTTAATTTAATGAGTTTTACAAAATTTTCGGATCTTATTAATATGGACAAAAAACCCCCACTTAAAATTAAACTTTTTAAATAAAATATTTGCAGCACACCTGCTGTTGAACAGTTGAAACCTACTACAACAGGCCATTTTAGCATGACAGGTGGTTGTTGATAGTGGATGAGAAACCATTAAAGCAGAAGTTCATTAGCACCTTTTAAATATACCTGGTCCTTATCGCATTGTTAGGTTTATCAAAGATACCTCACTGCATATGCGAATGATAATATTGTCACTTACACTTTTAATTAGAAAAGATCTAACAGTCTTTGACTTAAAAAGTTTTCACTATTCAGTCATACACTCAATAGAAAATATTAGGATACCACTAAAAAACTATTTGATTCTATTATTAATGGGACTGTTTAAAACTAACATTTTTGTTTTATTTTATAATGTACGGACAACATGCCTTCCAATTACGAAATGAAATCATCGTCATTTTTAACATTTATTAACAGAAAATGACAAAAAGTAAAAAATACAAGGTTTTCAGACCTCAGATAAACCAAAGAGCACAAGTTCATATTGCAGGATTTCATTGGACTTCTCATTGCAAAATTCTATAAAGACCTTAATTCATAGATTTGTTTCTCTTGCTTTTTCCGGATATTTGAGTACAAATCATATATCACTTAAATGTTTGAACAGTGGGATTATCATAATCAAGAAACCATAAACAAGACGGCGCTAAAGTTGGGTTCTGATTCATAGGTATGGTAAATTTCTTGCTTTTAATTTTGAAATGGTATACATTTTTCTGTGGGTTGCCAGTAAGTAACTAAAAACTCAAAATACAGATGGGTGAAATCTTTAACTTGGTATAAATCATAGATAAAATTGCTTTAAAATATAAAATTAACTTTAAAAACTCAGCAGTTCTTGAAAGTCAGATTTCTGTCTGAAATGTTCTCTTCTCTGCACTGACAGTTAGGCCCAACATTCTTCATACCCTTGGCAGGTTTATTTTAAATTATTTCCATTTAACCAATAACTTTGTTTCTGACATCATTAAAAAAATGTTTTTTAAATTATACAATTTACAATAACCAATGGAAAAATCTTTATTGGCATTACAGCAGTCAAACCCTGCTTATTATGGTGTCAAGCTTGTTGCTTTTGTTGTGAATGGTAATTTGATCATATAATGTATATCTGTTGATGAGTCTATAAGGTTGAAAGGGCTCCTTGCCAAAACCCTAATCTTAAATTCACTCCACAGAATCTGTATCAGATTCAAGGAGGGTGTCTGGCTGGGCCACTCCAAAAAACAATTTTTTCTTCCAGTTAAAAGAAACATGTTAGTAAGCATGTTGCTCCCACAGGTATGAATAATTATGTGTCTAGGCATGGAATATCAGAAAAGGACATTTCTGACTTTTCAAAGTCTGAAATTGTTGTTCAGTTTTAAAGAATACCAATACTTTAACTTAGGAATAGTAAAAAAAAATTTTAATCTGGTTCAGTAACCCAGAGTTTAATTTACAGCTTATATGCATCTTTGGCAATTTCTAATTAGTATCTCATGCAGTGGAATGACTCATGCTTGTGTTGGAATTTTGATTTGTGAAAAATGTTGCTGTATTCCGATTAGGTTTTTCTGAAGATGTACAGTATGTCAATCTATGTGCTCTAGAAAATGTTAAGCACCAGCAAATTAGGTCTCCATCAATATATCTCATCTCTGTTAGCACAAGCTGTTTTGATGCATGCATCAAGAAAGGCTGCCTTTGCCCCGACTTGTTATGAGCGGTGCAGCTTCGGAGCCAGCTGTAACCTGCCCTCCACCGTGAAGGAAGTAGGCCTCTTTCTTTGCCTCGATAACACGTGAAAACATGAATAATGAAAACAGACAGAGATGTGGTGCAAATAGGAAACTGCAGATAGCTGCCTCGCTATCGCCAGCCTTCTACCTCCCACACAGCTCAAGAGGTAGTGTCACCTTAGCTTCCTTCTCTGTGGCTAAGCTATGAGAGAAGGTACCGCTGGGTTCGTGGGTAATGGGCCACCACTGTTAATGGGGTTACTCTTTGAAAACATCACTACACGAGTAAACAGGGCACTCTGCTGTGAATTAAGTGCAGTGAAAGTTTGAGTAAAAGCAACACAGTGGGTAAAGGTTACAGGCAGAAGGTTCTTTTTGTGTAAACAGCAGCCGGTGCACAGGTTCACTGAAAAAGATGCTGTGTTGTATTGAAAACGCCTCATTACTCCCCTTCACATTTTCTTTGCCTTATATAGTGTAGCTATGCGCCCTTGAAAAAGAGACGGCAATTAATTCTTTGCGTTGTGGGTGCAAATAGATTTTCCAATATTCTCATCATAAAAGAGCAATTATAAATCCATGATTCATACGCACATTCTATCTGAAGCAGCTAGCTGTGTCCATTGTCAGTTGTCAGCAAATAGGATAAACCATGAAAAGGCCTAATCCTGCTACGAGCAGCAGGCTTTAATGAGCAGCCTGTCTCCGGCAGACCCATGCGATACCCTGGCTGGGGCCAGACCCATGCAACGTGGAGGTCAGCTTCTAATGGAGGGCACTCTGGCTTCCCCTCCGGAGAAGGGTGGAACCCACTTGCGTTGACCTGTTAAGTCAAGTTGCTCTCCTATGACCCTCCAAAAAGATGCCTGGATGAGGGAGATTGTCAGGAAAAAAAAACAAAGAAAAAAAAAATACGGCACAAACGGCCATGCCGCCTGCAGGCAATGAGGCTCACAAGAAAATGAAAGGAGGTAAAAGAAAATGCCACCTCAGAACAGGAGACTATAGCCTGTGAAAGATGTAAATTCAAAGCAAAAGGAGCAGAACTTTAACCTATTGGCTATTATGCACCAAGTGAAACAGAGCTGCCGCTTGGAATTAAGGGACAATGTGGAGTTCAGGCCAGGGGCATTTAACCAATGGACATGTAGTGTATCAGATCCCAATCTTAATGACATCAGTGACCGAAGCTTTGCAGAAACTCTGATCTCTGCTGGCATAAAGTAAGGGTCACGGCCAGAGAGGATTAGTGATATATATATATATATATATATATATATATATATATATATATATATATATATATATATATATATATATATATATATGGAATAAGTAGAAAAAAGAGAAAAACATTGAAAAGAAAGCATAATGAAAAGTGGTTATGAGAAACCAGGGGGAATATTATTGCTGGACTACTGCAAGATGCAGAAGGGGAGGAAAGAGCCGTGCAAATAGTCATGGGATTGCAAAGTCAATAATACGTGCAATCTTCACAGACAGAAAGCTATAATCAACAAGAATCTATATTGAGGGTGAATGCCAGAGTTTTTCAAAATGTCACCAGAGTGTGTTTGCAGAAGGGCAGAAATGACATATGAAAAGCAAGAAGGTGAGAAGCAGGGACAGAGGGAGAGAGCGAGACAGACCGGAGGACACAAAAACCAAGGCAAAATGTGTTATTGCTCTGAGATCACGCCCTGGCTCGGCCTGTCCCTCTGGGTGAACCCAAAAGAGTATGTACCGCTAAAAATTAATCTGTTAACAAGACAGCAGGTACCCTGGACTGCTAAACTGAAGAAAAAAAAAGATTTGTGAAGATACTTTCAACTGACAGTTTTAGCAATGATAAAATTGAGAAATTCTTGGTGCGGTGCTACAAAGTACAATACCAGGAAAAAAGCAGCATCTCAAAACTGGGTGATTGGGGAGGAAGTGGGGTTGTTGTGAATATAAGCACTTAAGGGTGAGTCATTTTAGGGATATAGATATTTTCCATTTTCAACTCTGACAAAAATGCAATGAAATAGGGGGGCTATTTTCCCCTTTTCGATTTCTGTCTCATAAATCCTTTTCAAGCGCAATTCCCATTCTTCTTTTGAGGTCTTTTAAGTCATTATAAATGTTTTCTCTTTCCCTCTCTTTTCTGTCTGTCGCTCTCCTTCCCTGTCCCCAGGTTTAGTCTTTCTTGAAGAAAATAAGTGGAGATTTGCTGGAAATCAGTGGCTTTTGTGTGTGGTTGCAAGAGCATGGTGAAATGTTTGGACACTAATACCCATTCATTTCGGTAGTGCCATAAATAAAAGCTGCCAGCTATGCGGCTGCCGTGAAGTGGTATTCTTTGGTGCCCAGCGGGATGTCCTGTTCACATTAGCACAGCAGGGAAAACTGGCCGGAACAGCCAGACAACTAAATCAAGACATTGTCAACTTCTGACAAAATTGCTAAGGGGGAGAGCTGGTTTTAAGAGTGGTTGTGCATGAATGCTTGTATGCATGTTGGAGTGTGTGTATGTTTGTGTGTGCATTTATGCGAGACACAAACAGAAATAACTGGTGGCGCAAAAGAATGATAAAAACAGAAGGTGCAGGGGGGGTATGGATAGATTTCTTCCAAACTTCAGAGTATTACGCCAAATAATTCCAAACACCACAGGGCAGATATAAACAAGGAAGTGTTGGTAGACTGAAGACAAGAGAACTTAGCTGAGGAAATGAAGTCTAAACAACCACAAAGACTCATCTCCTGGTGTGATTTTCTCCCATCGATCCATTTGAGAATGTTTATCAAAATCAATTTTCCAATATGTACCTAGCAGAGGAATTCAAACCCTGCAAACATTTCTATGATTATCAAATTACCACTACAAGCTTCATGTATTTATTATGATTTTATGTGAAAAATCAATCCAAAGAGGGAGGAAAATTATACAGTTTTAAAATCTGATACAAATAAAAAGTGGGCCCTGTATTTGTACTCAGACCTCTTTACTATGAAACACCAAAATAAAGTCCAGTGCAACCGCCTCCTTCAGAAGTCACATAATTTCTCAATATAGTCTACTGATGTTTAATTTATTAGCAGTGTTAATGCATCTGCTCTGTGAAGGCTTCAAAGGTTTGTTAGAGAACCTTACTGAACAAGCAAAGTGAAGATGAGGGGACACAGCAAACAGGTCAGGGATTAAATCGTGGGGAGACTTTAAAGCAGTTTTAGGTAATAAAACAATGTTCCAATCTTTAAACATCTCATGGAGCGCCATTCAATCCATCATCTGTAAATGGAAAGACTGTGGCACAAGAGCAAAACTACAACGACATGAATGTCCAGCTAAACTGACAGGCTAGGCGAGTAGAGCATTAATCAGGCAACCAATTATGGAGGACTATGGAGAAGCTGCAGAGATCCACTGAGAATTATTAGTTATGCACCTTACAAATCTTGCCTTTTTGGAGGAGTGACAGGAATAATTGTTAAATTGCTAAAGAAAATCCATAAGAAGTCCAACTCTAAGTTGGCCACATGCCATGCAGGAGACACAAGAAACATAGAAGAAGGTCTATGCTTTAGGCCTACATACAAACCATTGTTTTGCAGAAAACCTGGTGGTGGTAGAGTTTCTTTACTGAAAATGTTATTTTTAAGCAGGGTATCAACCCTAAACATACAGCCACAGTTACAGTGGAATGGTTTAGGTCAAACATATTCATGCATTAGTTCAAAAGTCCATACCGAAATTGTGTGGTAAGGCTCTAAAATTGATGTCTAACAAGGTTCCTCATCATCCTTACTGAACTTGTGCTAGTGTGCAAAAAAGTTAGTGTTGTGGAAAAGGCCGGCAGAAACTTACTCCCAAAATTTGCATCTGCAAATATACTGAGATGTGTTTCTACAAAGCACAGTTGGGCAAAAAACTATTTAGTCAGCCACCAATTGTGCAAGTTCTCCCAGTTAAAAAGATGAGAGAGGCCTGTAATTTTCATCATAGGTATACCTCAACTAGAACATTTCTATATAAATGCAACAAGTCGCAACAGAACCTTAAAAAACTCATTTATGCATTTATCTTTAGCCGGATTGATTACTGCAACAGAGTCCTCACAGGTCTGCCTAAAAAGTCAATTAGACAGCTGCAGCTGATCCCGAATGCTACTGGCCGTGTCCTCACTTCAACCTGGAAAGTAGAGCTCATCACCCCAGTTCTAAAGTCCTTACACTGGCTCCCTGTAGCTCAGAGAACAGACTTCAAAATACTTCTACGAGTTTATAAATCATTGACTGGCTTAGAACCAAAGTATGTTAAAGATCTACTCCGGTCCTCAAATTCCAGTCTACTCAACAGCCCTAGAATTAGAACCAAACATGGCAAAGCAGCTTTCAGTTACATGATCCTCTAATCTGGAACAAACTTCCAGACAACTGCAGAGCTGCTGAAACACTGAGTTGTTTTAAATCATAGCTAAAAACGTATCTGTTTAGAGCTGCCTTTGAGTAATGTTTTCATGTAACATATGTTTTGTGTGTGCTTCCTGCTTTATTGCTGTTTTTACATTATATGCTTTGTCTGTGTTTTACTGCTATTTTTATTTGACCCCCTAATCATGTAAAGCACCTCGAATTACCTTGTTGTTGAAAGTGTGCTATACAAAATAAATTGCCTTGCCTTGCCTTCAGACAGGCCTGGACATGTACTGGCTTAAGCAGGGGGACACATCTGGCAATGAAGGATTTAAATCCCTGGTGGCGTAATGTGTTACTGATGGTAGCCTTTGTTACTTTGGTTCCAGCTCTCTGCAGGTCTTTCACTAGGTCCCCCTGTGTGGTTCTGGGATTTCTGCTCACCGTTCTTGTGATCATTTTGACCCCACGAGGTGAGATCTTGCGTGGAGCCCCAGATCGAGGGAGATTATCACTGGTCTTGTAGGCCTTCCATTTTCTAATAATTGCTCCCACAGTTGATTTCTTCACACCAAGCTGCTTACCTATTGCAGATTCAGTCTTCCCAGCCTGCTGCTGGTCTACAGTTTTGTTTCTGCTGTCCTTTGACAGCTCTTTGGTCTTGGCCATAACAGAGTTTGGAGTGTTACTGTTTGAGGTTGTGGACAGGTGTCTTTTATACTGATAACGAGTTCAAACAGGTGCCATTAATGCAGGTAACGAGTGGAGGACAAAGAAGCTTCTTACAGAAGAAGTTACAGGTCTGTGAGAGCCAGAAATCTTGCTTGTTTGTAGGTGACCAAATACTTATTTCCCACCATAATCTGCAAATAAATCCTTAAAAAATCAGACCATGTGATTTTCTGGATTTTTTTTCCCCTTCTGTTTGTCTCTCATAGTTGAGGTATACCTATGATGAAAATTGCACTCTTTGAAAATCATATATACTTACTTTTTTATTGCATAATTATGTTGTCTTGATCTTTCAAATAAAATCCCAATAAAATAGATTGATGTTTCTGGTTGTAACATACTTTAGCAAAGCGGTGTATGTAGCAATATATACAAGTCTTCAAAGTATGATTTTGGAAAAACCAAAAAGACTGGAGGCTAAAGTGGAGTTTAAATATTCAATTTGTGTTTTAATATGCTTGAAACCATGAGCTGGATTTTGTTTTAAAAAACGTAGATATTAGCTTTCTCGTGATATGGGTTGCTCGTTAATACCACCAACGAAACATATTCCAAGACGAATGTCTTTACATATAAAAGTGTTATTCCCCTAAACAAAGAGAAAGAAACATCTTATGTGGTAGAAAAAGTCACAAAGCATGCTCAAATAAGCTTACTCCCAGCCCTGGGTTACATTTGCAGGTGGTCAATTGCCTAGTCTCCACAGAGGTTAACTCATGGTGAGTGCTAAAAGCTACAGGTTTGAAATGGAGTCCTATTATCAGTCGAGGCCTTAATGGCAACAAGGCCCAGACAATGACAACCTTGACCTCAGTTAAGTACACAGCACAGCAAGAACTCTTGGATATGCTGCCTAGAACAATGTAGGGGGAGAGGAGTAGTGCTGTGCCAAGGCCACAGCTAGGCCATGCCATGCCTGTGGGCCTGCCATTTTGATTAGGGGTAAGTATGCCTTTTATCATATTTAGATTGAAAAGGAGGAGAACACAGAAAGGGTGGAGTTTCTATTCATATCTCTGTTTATAATAAAGCCTGCTTAACAACAAAGTGGTTCAGCACCTCTGCAATTGGGAAATGAACCTTTACAGTGCATGTCAGGGGCTTGACATTCACTCCAGGCTCTATATGAAGTTTGGCAGGGCCACTCTGAGGTTGCAGAACACTAACCCTTCTTCTGGTGTTCTGTGGATTGAAGATGAGAACAGAGCTGTTGCTGCAGCCTCTAAGTTAGAGCCTTTGCTGTAGGGTTCAGTGGACCTTGCGAAAACACCATTGAATCTGTCGCCATCATCATTCTCCTGGGAAAAAGCTGGCCGGCCACTTCTGAAGCTCCAGTGACCCAGGGCTTGAACCCTGCTGCTCTCCATTCCTTACCCTACACTGCCACTGGGAATCTGTGACCTCAAGTTCATCAGGAATCACACAGCTTCCAAAAGCAAAGGCTGGCTCTGTCATGTTTTCAAACAGTGCTGTGCAAACTACTCTTCATCTCTTGTTGAAAACACAAGCATTTATAATGAATAATAAAAATTAAAAAACATCTATCTGGTTGTTAAAAACAGTTAAGTCCCCCTGTCAAAAATGCAGCAGAAAATCTGAAAAGATGTTTATGATATTGTAATAGCTTTCTTATTGCAACCGAGACCAGATGGCTCTTAATTGGTTGGCAAAGGGAGCAAAAGGTCTTTTTTTAGGCATGAGTGAGTGTGTGATTGTTGCTGCTTAACTGCTGCAGTGAAAGGCTGGCTGCATGATGTGGAGATGGAACAGTGTGAGCACAGGTCACCACCAGCCCTGCACGCGGGGGAACGTCGGGGGTGTGCAGTATATGTTTCTTGGGAGGAGGTGCTAAATGAAAGATTGTTTGAAAAGTAGAAGTGGAGACATGTAAAGAGGATACACAGCCATTTAAAAACAAAACAAAAAAAACTATTAATAATGATCAACCGCCTTCCGAAGGTGTATCGACATGTTGATGTCATTTGTTTTTCTAGAAAGGAGGTTTTGGAAATAAAAAAATAGAATAAAAAAAGAATTGTGTATATTCTTTAAATAAATGTTTATTGGTGAATTTATATTGTCTTTATAACTAGATTTTTTTTTCCATTTTTTGCAATAATACAACCACAAAACCAAAATGCATTTTATAAGTTATATGTCATACACCAACATGAAGTAGTGCGTAATTGTAAAGCTTAAGGAAAAATTGGTCAGAAATAATGTGAAATGTGTGGTGGGCATTTGTTTTCAGACCTCTGTACTTTAATACCCCTAAAAAATCCACTGCAATCAATTGCCTTCCACAGTTAGCTAATTTATACACTAAATCCACCATAAACTTTTCTGTGAAGTCCTTAGATGCTTGTTTAGCATCATAAAGACCAAGTAACACATCGGATAGGTCAAGGATAATGTTGTGCACAAGTTTGAAGCAGGTTATAAAACAATATTCCAAGTATTCTGCATTTTACATAGGACTGTTCCAGTTCATCATTTGAAAATAGCCAGAGTATGGGCCAACCACAAACCTAACAAGACATGGGAGGCCACCTAAATTGAAAGGCCCAGCAAGGAGAGAATTAATCAGAGAAGGAATGAAGAAGTCCATTGTAATCCTGGAAGAGCTGCAGAGATCAACAGCGCAGGTGAGAAAATATGTTGACAGGATAACTATTAGTTGCTCTGCAAATCTCATCTTTATGGAAGAGTTGCAATAAAGCCATTGTTGCAAAACTGTCAAAATAAAACTAAAACTAAAAACAGTCAAAAGATCTCCTGTTTTAAATTCAGCAGAGATACGGACCTGGTCAGACTAATGGGAAGATACAGCGAATTAAGCTAAATACAGACCAATCCTGGAAGAGAACCCAAGAAAGACGGCAAAAGGGCTTTTCCTCCTTGCAGGACAATGACATTTAAGATACAGAAAAGACAGTTGAACAGTTTGAACCAAATAAAATTAAATTGCTGGAGCTCAGCCAAACCGCAGACTTACAATTCAATTAAGGATCTGTGGAAAGACTTGTCAAATGCTGTTAGATGGTGCTAACTTCTATACAATTTGACTAAGCTTGAGTTGTTTTGCAAGGAAGAACAAAATACAATCTTAGCCTCTAGATGTGTAAAACTGGTGGTGAAAAGACACCCCAAAAGACTTGTAGCTGTATTTTCAGGAAAATGTACTATGTAGTGTAAAAACCAGCAAACCATGTATCCTTCCACGTTACACTACTATTCTCTCTCTTAAATAAAAAAAAGAACTGCATTAATGACCAAGGTTTTAAACGTTCAGAATATTAAAACGATCAAATATAAGTGTAATAGGAATTTTTGAACATAATTCTCTCCCATAAGACTCCATATTAGAAAAACATGCAACAATACTGGGGAATGTTGCAGTAATAATATAAGATAAATAAATAATTACAAATTGTTCAATTCTTTCTAATTTAGCTTCCTACCAAACATAGATCCCAAATAGTTTGCTTCTGGCTAAAAAATGTTTTAATTCTGCCATAAAAAACAAATGTCACAAAATAGATTACAGACGTAGTAAGATAAATGCATAGTATATAAATGATTAGTTCCCTTTATTTGCAATTCAAGTAGCTCTTTTTGAAATCCATATTGTAAACAGTGTTACAGTGATAACAATAAATTTGCAATATGTTGTGCAGCCATTGGGTTCCACAGCAAAATCTCTAAAAAGAACAGCAAAGTAAGTATATTCTAAACTATTTTACCTCTGTCAAAAACATAGAACACTGTTACTCATATTTGAAGAAGTCAAAAAACGCTTTTATCATGATCTAATACACTGATAAATATTATACCTGCATTATTACACAAATCATTTGTAGAAATAATACAACTGAGGTATTTTTGCTAGGAGAAACCCTATATACCTTTAGGTTGTTAAAGTAATATATAGGGGAGGCACAACTGCAAAGATGAAGGCCTAACACTTGTGCAACACCTTCTGACTAGATGTCTTTATGAGCAGAAGACAAAATTAAGTTGTGTCAAAATGTCAGGCCAAGGGAGAGGTTGAGGTAGACATCAAATCAACAGCAGTCTGGTACAGGATCCCATTATCAGTGACACTACACGGGTGCCCCCCAGCCAAAAGTCCCCTGCACCCGAGAAGTTAAGGTGTTGCTTGATTCATTAGTGCCCGTGTCTGAGCTGAGGTGACGGCTCCCTCATCGTCCAAAGAGGGGTGAGAACTGGAATGTCTTTTCTTTCTGTCAACACTGTGTCACTTTAATTTCTTTCTCTGACGCCCAGCCTTGACACGTGGAAAGGTTTGACCAAGTACCATAGCAAGGGATCATAGGAGAGTCCTATTTAAAGGGAGTGGTTGACACTGTTGACATTTCATTCTTGCTATACCTTCCAGGATCACCTTTGCTTGTGAAAAGAACAAATGCTTTACATTAAAAGGTACATCTATTGTTTTTGTTTGAAATAATAAATTAAAAAACAATCTCTTTTATCTTGTGCATTTCTGAATGTGATTACAGATGGTTGGAGGAGATATGATAAAAAATATTTGCATAAATTAAAATAAAGATGCAATCTTAGGGATTAGAAAAATAAGATTTATGCAGGAAACGTAATTTATATATATATATATATATATATATATATATATATATATATATATATATATATATATATATATATATATATACACACACATATATAAATTTGTAACTAAATAGGATTGTAAAAAACAGAGCATATTGCAATACCTATTGGTGTCTGGCATTTGTGTTGAAGTATTTACAGTATGAAATCACCCATAACACATAATAGCTGTCAATGGATGCACAGTGCTAATAATGTAATGTGCCCCTCCCAAAGGGAGCTGATCTCCTCATCTGGGTCACAGTGAGTATTAAAAGGGTTAAGGGTGCACAGTAAATTTATTGTGGGTCTTCCAGCACCAATGTGCTAGAGCACTAATGGATGACCTTGGGGTTTGGCTGTTCCAGACTTGAGGAGATCATGTCTCACCACCTCCCTACCAATAGGATGACCCTGGCTCCTCTCTGCCCCCAGCCTCAACCTTTAACTTGATGATCTTTGACCAGATTATTAAACAGACACCTGCTTTCCGGTGTATGCCGAGTGAGGGGAGAACTCCCTTTAAGTTACTCTAATTTAATGTAGATGTGTGAACAAACAGAATAAATTTAATGTAGATGTGTGAACAAGCAGAACAATCCCCCCCCCAAGCCTGAATTTCACTAGTTCAAGCTAAAGATGATAATATTGCAAGTTTGGCTTTGTAATCTATATGAAATCTTTTTTTATTTTTTTATTACCATTTGTAGTCATAAAATACCGTTGATTTATTGCAACATTAGGGCCGCACAATGTTGCATATAATTTATAAGGACAGGTCCCCAAATGAGGGGACAAGTATTTGCAGCAGATAAAGTTGAGCCCTGCGGCTAATGACTCCAGTGAAAATGCTTCCTGTTATTGCAAGGCACCTTTCAAATAAAGTTCCACAAAGCGAACATATATACAGTTCTGTGACCTACTGCTTTTTTCTTTTTATAACAAATGAACTCAATTCAGCAACCTCTGAGGTAAGTCACTAATATCACTTTAGGGATTAAAATCACTGAACAAATTATTTGCTAGGTTAAAGGTTTCAGAGTTCTCAGTCATTTTTTGCCTTATTTTATTAACATTTTCAAATGACTAAATTAAATATGCAGCATGCAAAAACTACAAACTGTGAAGGACAGAGTGAGTGAGTGAGTAAAGAAAGATGTGTAGAAGTGAGGACAGAAGAAATTATTGAATAGATGGATGGTCAGACAGATGGATGAAAGAGAGTGTGATGGAAAAAATTATAGAAGGATGGATGGATGGGTGGATGGTCGGGTATAAGTTTTAAGAACGAGTAAAACAGTTCAATAATGTATTTTTTTCTGTTCTCCATTTTTTTAAATATTCAAAAATAAATATACATTGATTTCCAGACTGTATGATCCCTGGTAATGATAAGCACAAAATAAAATGCGTGTTGTTCTTTGATATCACAATTAAATTATTTTTTCTTTTTTGCCTCCTTGGATAGAAAATGGAACAAAGGACCTGTCCATTCTATCCACACATTAACCCCTCAAAGAGAAGAAGGAGAAGGCCATTTTACTATTGCGCCATGTCTAACTAATGTACTTCATCTTGTCAAGGGCACTGAGGCACAGGGAGCTGCCCCAAAGACTGCTTTGGACCTCAGGGATTAGTATGTGTCAAATTCGAGGGGGGAAAGGGAAAAAGGAGGAAAAAGGCTGCCATTAAGGTATAGTTTAGAAATGACTCTGACCCAGCTCTGCCATCTTGCATTGTCACACCATCTGCACAAATGTGAACTTTGCCTTTAAATCCTGGCTTCTCAATTAACATGTCCAGCTGGGTGGAGAATTCCATCAGCTCCCTAATATCATTACTGCCACAGCAGACTGTGATATAAATATTAAAAAAGTGCCCAGAGCTCTTTGCTTGCTATAGGACAGCTCCGAATTCTTAAGTTATAATGAAGTCGAGTCACACAGCAGGGTAACTCTGAAGCGTGTGGGCTTATTAGGGCTCAAGTGAACCGTAAGACAGAAGAAATAATGTTTTTTGCGTAATCTTTCTTTGTTCTTGCTGATTTACTGATGGGAGTATCTTAGACATCTACATGGTAAAACAACACATCCTGCAATGCTCAACAATGGCAAAGACTCAAGCTTCTTTGAGATATTCTAGTGGTCACAGACAAAAAGCGTTTACAAAGCATCAGGTCTTCTTCCAAAATGCAAGCTGTGTGGTCTTTGTGATAGCCCCATTACAGCTTGAAGGACTCTTACTTTAGGCTGTATGTCTGCATGTCTCTGTGTGTGTTTGCTTGTATGGATAACTGTACTCTCCAGAAAGAGAGATCTTAAGAGGAAGTCTTTGAATGTAGGACATTGGCGCAGTAGCGGTTAATCTTCCCCCACGGCTTTACAGACGCTGTGGATTTAGGAAGCTGGCATCATAACTGACCGGTGCTGTTTGATTAGATAACAGGGGATCTACTGCAGGCATCAATGGTCCGCCGTGCTGAAATGAAACAGTGTGCTCTCTGTCGGCACTGCTTAGAACACGATGGGGATAATTCTTTGACAGTCAGAAGGCATGAGCTGCCAAGCAACGTCCACCACAGATATGCTACAATATCTGCAATGTTATGGATAGCAGTAGCTTGTACCAGATGTTGGAAATTGGCTGTCACTATGGCCGTCACGGCTTGAGCCCTGCAGATCTCCTTGAGTCACGCATGCAGGATTGCAACTGGACAAAAAGGAAAGGGAATTATATTAAATACTGCTTTATAACAACTTAAGCCTGATTCACATAAGAGTGCGGAACGGATGCGGTCTGGTTTCCGTAAGGCTTTCGTACGGATAGCCATTCACACAAACTGCGGTTCATGTGTTTAACGTCTCCGAAAAAGCGCAGAGTGAAAGCAATGCATGTTTAGCAATAGTTTGCAACACGCTGACAAAATTTGACATAATACATTTAAAGATGGACTGGCGACCTTTCCAGGGTGTACCCCACCTCTCGCCCCTTGACCGCTGGAAATAGGCACCAGCCCCCCCCGCAACCATGCATTAAGATGGACGGGTACAGAAAATGGATGGATGGATGGACAGACATTTAAAGATATACTTGTAGAAATAACGTGAACTATCATACACTGTGAACTGATCTCCTTGTCATTAATAATAAAAGAAAAAGCTGGGGGAAAAAATGCAACACAGGTTTATTTTGAAATATACCGGATGCACCTCGCTGGCCAACATCTCATTTCCTGTCTGGCTCATGTAATTTCTTTAACTTCATAAAAATCGCATGCAGAGTGCGGAGAAAATAGAATTCATGTGGAAAATTTCCAGAGCTCCGCATCCAATCTGCCACGCAACTCAACAGTCTTTGCGGAAGTCGTACGGAGTACGGAACGCATCCATTGCACGCTTGGTGTAAATCAGGCGTTATGTTGCCATTATGAGATTCTAGAGGTATATTACCTTAAAGCAAGAATACCACTATTACTCAGTATCACCGTAATAATCCCAAAATTTAAAACAAAAATATACAGTACATCACTTTTTTCTTTTTACAGAGGAAAGCAAAAATCACTCTTACAACTGCTTAATGAAACATAATTTTTTTTTACTAAAGGTGTTATGATACATTAAACTGATTGGATGAGATGAGAAATATAAGCATTATTATATTAAATAGCATTATTAAACTAGACATAAACAATAATACAGAAAACAAAACACTTGATAAATTTAGTAATAGTTTAAAGTGCTTATTGTACATAAAGATATATTTTTGTGCCATTGTCATAGCTGTATGAATTAGCTAAAGTATAGCAAACTAATATTATCCTATTAGTCAAGCTATCTGCTTTGCTAGACCCTGCTTCACAGACATGCTGCTTATAGCCAGCTAACTGTAGTTGGTGTTGCCTTAATAAAAGTTTCCACTACATGACTATTTTTCAATACCTCAAACATTTTATTACTGATCTGATCAATCCATCTATCCATCCATACTTATTATTGCAGGGTTGTGGGGGTGCTGGTACCCAGCAGTCAATGGGTTGGCAGAGGTGAGGTACACCCTGAACAGGTCGCCAGTCAATTGCAGGGCTACTGATCAAATGACTAATAGTCATGATATATACAAGATACTGTTATAAACTTCATGCTCAGGTAAATGCATTTGCATGTAAGTTTAGCTTCTGTTCATTTCTATACTCCCCAACTGTGGTCATCCCACAAAACAACAGAGTATGCAGAAGTTGCATGTTGCAAACAATGACACAATGAGAATTCTCCTTAAAATAATCAGAGGGGAGAGTACCACTTTTATAGAATATGAATGGTTCTGCTAACAGAATAGTTTTAGCACTCACAAATCCTAGAGTGAGTTATTACCATTACTCATCCAGTATAAGGAAGCAAAGGTTAAAGTGTTTGTGTGCAAAATCATTCCTTTTTAATTGTGCTATGTGTAATGTTAGTTTTTATTCACTGTACATTATATTCATATTATGGATTTATAGTTAGAATACATTTTTTCTATTGTGGTTTTATATCTTGCGTTCTTTATTATCTGTATAACCATAGATTTAAGTCTTAATAAAGCTTGATTAATTGACTGATTGACGGACCTGAATACAGACAGTAAAGACCTTTTTTTTTCTAAAATCCAGATCAAACTTTACAAAATATTAAGGAATTAGTAGCGTTTATAATGGAGATTTACTATCTTTAAAGTAGTGATATATTTTTTTTACAGAATAGTTTAAATAATGTTTAGCTCAAGTTCTTTAAAGGTTTATAAGGCCCACAGAAGCAATGAATGATAAAGAGCAACCCTTGGCTGTACTGATGTGGAGGGCCTTTGTCCCCTTGAACAAAAATACACTCTGAGTGCATGTGGGTGGATGTCACTTCAGATACAGATGCATTTGGGGTCTGTATGGGGGGATAATGTGCAACAATGATATCTTTGATCATTGTTAGAACTCCCCAACACAGGAACTGTGTCGAGTGTGGTTATCATCAACCCATTTCTATTCCCCAAGCACAAATCATTTCATGGCTCCTTCATCCCATGTGCCAGAACTGGGTTTCAAAAGCAATTTCAACTGAAAAATAAGGTGCTTTTCTTCAATTTTAAAGCCATTTGTATCAGGGTTGGTGTTGTTTACCTTGCTAGTACATTGGTATTTACATACCTTTTTAAAGGAAAAAAAGGGCTTTGTATGATTTATGGACTGCAGCAAGAGCGCAATTTTCTATGTCGTACACCTAATCTGAGAGGGTGTGGGGAAAGGTCACATTGACCGTACAAATACTAAGGCCCATCCACAGAGAGGGGGTGGATATTCATTTTCTTAAAAAAAAAAAAAAAATGTCAGTTAGGTCTGATTTATGATATGCAGAGCACACCAGGCTCGACTAAACATTTGGTTTCAGCCTTAGATTTGGACTGGTAAATGGAGAAATAAAATATTATTATTTTAGCTCAAACTACTGTCTTTGATAAAACCAAGAGACACTTCAGTCAGAATGATGCAAATATTTTCATCTTTCTTGTTTGCCTTAAGTCTTTATTTTATAATTCTCTGCATACAATAATTGTAGACAACAAGAAGAAACAAAAAACACTGCGATATGCTGTCAAGTGTTGGGATCAATGCCATGTTTTAGAGTAGTAACCTTTAGCCTCCCCCTTGACTCCTGTGCGATATGATACCATGGGACTGACAGAGGTGGAAAATACATTTTCACGTACTTAGAGAACATGACACCACTATGAAGACTTCTTTTCTCCCTCCATAATTTTTCACAGATATATTTCCTTTAAAGCATCTGGAATGAATTTGATCTGCACAACAAAAACAGAACGAGCCATGTCGTGTCAGAGTTAAAAGCAATTCCCCACAAAAATAAAGACCTGCCTTGGGTGATGTTTACAGCCTATCCAGTCAATTATCAGGACGTGGTAGTGTCCATTAAAACCTGACACTGTCAGGTGGATCTTTATTAATATTTATATGAGCCTCACATTCTATAGTGTAGTTGTTAGGCAAGGACGCTTGTTTCGTCTGCAGAAAACAAAAAGAAGACTCCCAAAAAGGTCAGCCAATTTACAGAACTCCTAAAATGCAAGCCAAAATAACAAAGAGCATTCCAATCAAGATATTGCTGAAATGACATCACTGAACACACCCTGGCAGCTTGATTTATTATATTTTATATGCTGCTTGTATCTAATTGTAACTGTTATGTTTTAAAAAGGTTTGAAGAGATCAACTACCATCGTCCTAAAGGGACCATTTTAGCCCAATGTGTATTTGGCTTTGCAGATCTACTCTGCTACAACCATGGCCTGCTACAACCATTGATCTATAATATATAGAAAAGAAAAGTATATTTTGTCGGTTTTGCAGATTTCTTTTAATGTTAAGCATTATACGTCTATTATTTACAGTGTGCTCACTCCTTGGATGGATGGTCCAATTTATGAGGAAGCAGAGGATCAAGTTCAGTCCTAATGACAACCCTCAACTGACCTCTCCTGAGAAAACAAATGGAGCCCCAAGGTGATGTTTCAATATCACTAACTACTTGGGTGTCCCAGGAAGGGGAACAGATGAGGATGAGGAAAGGGTGAGGTGCGGGTCAAGGTCACCATACGCCAAGGTTAGGGTCAGATAAGCACTACTGGCTCGGGGGCCTTCACATGCCCACAGGCCATAAAAGGGAGGCGTGGACAGAGCCTCAAGAGCTGCAGATCGGGTGTTATTCCACCGAGAGCCAGAGGGGTTGTTGAAGGCAGGGGCATAGAGGTTCAGAGCAGTCATATGCCCAAGTCCTTAGTTACATCAGATCCTATTGCCTGCTCTGGCCTGTTGCTGAAGAAAGACTTGATCCAATTATTAATGTGTTTGTTGATGGAAAAAAAAACATGTTTGAAAAAATATTAGCCATAATCATGCTTAAGAAATAAAACAACATGTTCTTGTATCAAAGAACTCTAAGTCCTTCTTTTAGTATTTCTGCAATTTCCAGGGTGTCTTTTTCTCATGAGCTGCAAAAACTTTCACAACTTCAAATGTTTTGATAAAACTGTCATCACAAGATTTTCATGTGAAAGCTCGACTCATAATTAAGCCATTGCTAGGAATATGGGTGCATTTCTGCATTTTGCACAATACAAACTCTTGTTTATTTCAGTTACAGGCACCAAGGAGGCATCTCTAATTGGAAAAAAATCTAAACGGATTTCTTCAGGTTATTTGTTAAGACTATAAAATGTCAGACAATGCCATTAGTTGCTGTGGGAGATCCCCTGGTATTTGGAAGGAATAAATTAGCTCCAGCACATTTATTTTTGACTTAATTAATAAGATAACCTAAGTGATTTATTTGATTCCCAAGACTGTATGGCACAATAATAACCTACAGTGCGAGGTAAATTCGCTAAATGTGTTCAGCCAGAGAAGGACAACAGAAACAGAGTGAGACTGCAATTACTGTCATATTCATGGGGAGGAGTATCCTAATAGGGAGATTTTCTGCTCCATATCAGATTAAATGAAAATGTATCCTGTTGGGTTGTTGATTCTCTAATTAGAAGGTGCAAGTAGTTTGATAAAAACTCTTAAAGACTGGTTCCTCTGGTTGTCAGCTAATTGTGTGTCTGTTCATTCTACTGTGGCATCAAACATTTTTATACTGCCTGACTGTAAATTAAGATGCACTGGATAAACTACATTGCAGTGACCAGGATCTAAATATAAAATAATTCAGCTACTCCATTCATCAAAAATAACTCCAATACGTGTTCAAGGATAATGAAGAATGGAGATTCTCTTTTCATTCATTATTAATTTTTCAGGTGAAAAACAAGAACTGACCTTTCATATAATGAGGAGATTAAACAGTCTACTAAACAGGAGAGAAAAAATATAATTGCATTCTTCAAATGCTTCTAGAAATAATGTAAGCTGCTTTACTCATAGCTAGGTGGTATTTTCTTTATTTTCTCCCTCTATGAATGGAACACTTAAAAGCAACTAAAGGTTTTGCTATTTACCAGTATTTGTAAGTTAAATTTACATATGCAGTGCAAGAAATGTAGAGACAGTCCATTATGCTATGCTGCAAAATATATGCAAGAAAAGAGCATTTTTTACAAAGAAAACATTCAAGCTGCAAAATGTTTTCTGTGTAAGGTTTCTTTTTAATAATCAGTTCATTTATTTAGTACAAAAATACGTTGGTTTTGCTACCACAACATGATTTGCTGGGTTCTCGCTCCAGGTCAATTTGGACCTTTGCCGACTTGTAACACCATGTTAACCTACACAGTGTCCTTTCATCCCTTCCTACCTACTAGGGGTGTGTCATATTGGGTGCTTCTCGATTTGATTCTATTATGATTCGGGAGCTATGATTCGATAATAAAACGATTATTCTTGTTGCATATTTTTATTCCCATTTAGGTTTTTTTCTTCATTCCTGAAATTCCTGCTTTCTACTTTTAAATCTATTCAGTTTTCAATAATTGAAGTATCCAAACAAATTTATGATCTGTCTTTTATTTATGTGAAACCATAAATAAAACCAACACAATCATTTCAGGGTTATATTTTTCCATTAAAAGCTAAAGGAAATGTGTGTAGCCAATATAAGTATGATATAGGGTGACCCTATTTTGATTTCCATAAAAGAGGACACTTGGTTCGATCCAGAAACACTTCAGTCATGCTCTGTTTACTTAAAGAATACTTTAGATTTTATCATATTTAAAGTATTGCTGCTCTATGTGGTTAGAAAGAACAGTTAAACAAAACTTCAGATCGGCTTTTACAAGTTAGTCATTACTGAATTGACTTTAAAATTCAAATGGAAATAACTACTCTTCTAATTAGTAAATAGACCTATAACAATAATAGCTCAACTTCTAAGTCATGAGGGACATAAATTACACAAAATCTGAAATTATATTCTGAGAAAATAAGTATTATTCTCTATTAAAAGTGATAAAAATAAAAAGGAGCAATCTCCCAAAGTCACCTAAAGTGTATACTCCAGTCAATTTGCTGTCAATTTAATACATGAACTCTTACTTTGCATAGCCTTTTTATTGTTTTTGCGTCAGTGTGGCCAACTAGGTTGATTGGCACATATCGACACACAAACAAATCTGCAAGCTATGCGCACGGTGCACTCCGTTTATACATTGGTCGCGACTGGGACGGTATGAAGGAAATTTCCTTTGCGGTACATTCGTAAAGCTACACTTGGGCTGACGTCTTGTAAACATGAGCTACCCTACCCCGCCCGGGTCCGCCTGGGGCTCTGGCGGTCCTTTGGACGTCTTTGCTCCGATCTCCTTCATGTCTGCATCGATTCCTGCGAGACGGATTGATGTCTGCTCACACCAACTATCGAACACTCTTATGGAGAAACCTTATATGCACCAGCATGCTAACACACACACATTGATGTGGGATCTCTGGTGTTTAAGGAAATATTCTTGGGCTGAGGTTATCATTACTAGAGCTTGATTAATCGGTACCATGAGTTTTTCTGTGACATTGTTGTTGTATTTTTATATCTATTTTTGTGTGATGTGGTTGTGTAATTCTTAGTTCACAATGTTTGGTTGGTTTTGTCGATGTTCCTTTTTCGTGTTTTGTGTTTCCCCCTCTCTCTGCCGTCCTGTGGGTATGGAGGCAGACTTCAATGTCTTCCTGTGTTTTCTTTGTTCCCCTTCCTCTCTTGTATTTTCAACTCACCCTCTCTCATGACATTTTGTTTCCTACCTCTCTTCTTCATCTTCCTTCTTTCTTCTCCTTAATTTTCCGTCTCCGTGTCCATAACATCAGGAAATAAAAACCCCAACAATTCATAATAAAGATTTTTCACACATAAATCAAGTGGAGTACTATAGCAAAAGCTGTACTGCTCCGCTTGTGAAAGTAAATCTGTTGGGCTTCTACTTTGTACTCAGACACCAATTCTGAGCTCCACACTGCCAAACAGGACACGTAAAAAAAAAAAAAAAAAAAAAAAGACTGCTTCTGCTAGTCCGACCCCTAAAAATGTGCAGGCAACAGGCCGACTTTTAGGTTTTTCTTATTTAATTATAATGAAAAATAATTGATTTTGATCATTTTTGAATCGCTATCTATTTTGGCACGTTTCACATTGCAATTAATCGATTTAAGGTGAATCGGCAAACCACTATTACCTACAGCACATAACTGTAAACAAACCATTTTGCAGTTGTGTACTTAAAACCTTGGCAAAATAGCTTATCTGTATTTGCAGTTGAGTATTGTTCTTTAATTTCCTCTAAGTAGGTAGAGGTAAAATATATATTTTTTTAAACCTTGAACCTGTCATTTGTCAATTTGGGTAAGAAACATCTCCTTAAGAGCGTTAAACAGGTTTGTCCTGTAATTAATAGAAAAAATTCAGTCTTTTTCAGCCAGCAACAGGTGGAGGGAGGCCATGCTGCATCCAGTCAATCTCCAGTTTTTTTAGTCAACTATGTCATCACATTCCTGGCAAAAACCTTGAGGAGAATATTAAGCAATTACAACAGCACATATTATTATCGTGAACCGCATAGCTATGATCCCAGCTGCGTTTATTAACTGAGAGAGCTGATAGTGGGCATTTACATATATTTGCGGGCCTATGAACGGAGCATGACGTGTGGTAAAACAAGCTCCCTGTCGCCGGAAATTGCACTCACTAACTGTATTTATAGGGCGCATTTGTCAGTTGTGGGCAGTAACTTTTCTGACTGAACTGATTGGCTGGATTTTCAGCTCAAAAATGATGGGTGGAGAGAGAGTGTTTCACTGCTCGCCATGCTGCATTCATGGGCCTGTAAAAAAATGGAAATCCAGCAGTGATCAGGGGTCTCATTTATAAAACTTTGCGTAGAATCATTACTAAAACCGTACTTAAGATCAGCAACATTTTTTTACTTACGCCTAGTACATTTCCGATCTATCAAACTTGGAGTACGCACAGCTGCACGCACTTTCCGTTTTATAAATCCCACGCTCCCTAGAAATGTGCGCAGGTGTTTTTGGATCATATCCCGCCTCCTACACACCCACTTTCTCCCATAAACGGTCAATGCAAAGTGTCTAGTGAATATTCTGCATCGACTTAACCAGCTAATATGGGGCGTTTCTACGGGTAACCATGGAAACCAAGAGGTGGAGAAAGTAATTCCACAGAGATAGCTGCAGGTTTAGAGACACGGTAAACAGTTTTATTTCAGTCAATCACTCAATCAGCGCTTTACTCAGCCGAATGCAGCCAAAGTGCTTCACATTAAAAGACAAAAATACAGTTGCAAAAAGAAAATGTGTGACAAGAAGAGAGTAAAAAGATTTAAAAATGTAATAATAAAAGCAGCACAAGCAATAAAAAAGATAAGAACAATAAAGTTTCAATTAGGCCTATATGATTACTTCTTATAGCAACACTAAGACTGGAATTTATTAAACCAAATAAAACTAGATATTTAAAGTCTGACAGAAAAGGTGCGTTTTAAGTCTACTTTTAAAAAGTATCATCCTTGCAAAATATTGATTTGGAGTCACAAATAAACGGAAGAACTGCAAGTGACGCAGCGTTGATGCAGCAGCGTTCCTGACATAAAAAAGAAGAGTGGGGGACGAGGTGCACGGTTCCAGCGGGTCAGTAGATCTAACACCGGGTCCAGTTCAGCTCATAGATCTAATAAGACTGCTTTAAGGAATCTACATCGGGTCCCCCATCCAGATGCTTCCAGTGACGTGATCTATAATGAGCGCCAGCATCTATTGTGGACCATTATGCAGGGGACGCTGCAGTATTCGTACTTCACACAATTAATTCACCAATAAGTGCAATTTCTATATAATCTAAATAGATAAATACATATGAACATACTGTGATATAATTATTATATGCGCAACATATTTTCATTCAGATTCTCATTTTTATTCTCAGTTCGGAGGTGGGATGGGGGGGGGGGGGGGGGGGGTGACTGCTGGTGTCTGTGTGTGCAAAGCTCCACAAGTTTGAAATTGTGGCTTTCATTTTCATTTTTGCCGTCTCTCCTTCTGCGCTGTCAGTGTCCTCTGTGTCCACAAAGTGCGTAAGCAAGATCCTTAGTGTGCTTAAAGTTACGCACAAAAATTTAATTCAACAGTTTAAACCTGGCTATACCATGCTACCAGAGTTTTCTCTTTGAGGAGATTCAGATTAAATGTTGAGAGGGGAACTCAACTTTTAAACTTACTTTTCATTCCTTGAAAGGTTCTGCTATTTGTAACTATGTTTTTTTCAGTTTTTTTTAAATCAGTTAATGATCAATGATGTAAGGTAGACTACCTGTGACTGAGAAACCAAATCGAAAAAAAAAAAATTATAATAGAAAAATACCAGCGGGACAGGCAACATTACAGTGTCAAATATGTTAAATATAAATTCAGTGCATTTAAAAAAATGCTGTATGGATTTGTGAAGTTACCGACATGTCAAGTAAAATGTCAAAGACTGTACAGTTGTAAGCATTCAGAGTTCAACATTTGTTACTGATGAGATGTCATTGTTGAGGATCTTTATTATTTTTTTATAGATCTGAGATCTTTTGAGAGTCCGATTTACATCGCTCATGTCAACTACTGTCATAAATAGTGATAAGCCAACGATGGCTGGGCTAGTCAACATACTGCACAGGCGTAATAACAGTGAAAGGAGACAGAACACACAGATAAGGCCACAAGCAGAGAGCCAGAAAGGAGGAGAGATGAAGACCGAGCAGGGGATGGAGGAGAGAAATAGAGAGCGCAATGACTCCACAAAGGTCACTCCTTTTTTGTAGTCAACAATTGACATTTAAACACACGTCTCAAACGTCACTGATAAAATTACGCGAGATAATGGAGAGCGAGCCGCTAACACAGGCATGCAATTATAAATTGTAATGAGATGCAAAAATGCTAATGTCTTTGTACACGCTCCAGCCTCCTTTTGTGGGGTGCCGCGGCGTCTGTGGTGGATGATAGATGCCACGCTGGTGGTGGCAGACAGAATGGTGACAAGTGGGAGTGGGAGCAAGTAGAGAACAGAAGTGGAGCAAATATGCCACACACCCTCACAAGACTAAATCCCATCACTGCCCTTGCTAATGCTACCCTGAATGTTCTCCAAATCTATACAGTTAATTAATTGTAGCAGACATTTTTTCGTCAATGGGGGAAATTGTTTATGGATGCTTGTAGAAATAAATACTGATGTTGCAGTATATCAATAAGGGAAAAATATCCTAGCACAAATATACAATTAAAATGTTTTTTATTTTTCAACTAAATGTAAGTGTTGTTGCAACTGATAATTGAAATGGCAAAAAAAAAAAAAAAAAAAAAGATTCTACTGTACTGCATGGAAGCACTTGTTTCTTAAATATTTAATCATAAATTTGCTGGTAATAAATTTGCTGGTTGCTTACATCTCATCCTAAAGAGGATGAGAAGTAGGCAACTGGTGAATGCATACTCCTGTGTGCTGCTTCCCTCATTTGCAGGTTGGCCCTTTGCAGACCTGTCACCCACCCCTGTACCTCTGGTGGCTAATAAGAAAGGAACACAAGACATGCTAGCAGTCATGCTGTTTGTTAGAAGCAATTAATTTCTCCAAGGCCTTCATTCCATTCAGGGTAAGCTTTTGTGCTCCAAATCCCACTATTCTCTGCTCCTCTTTTGCCATGTAGGAGGGTATGAGAGAGAGGAGGATCGGAAAAGAGAGAGAGAGCCCGGGACAGAAGCTTTGGATGACAGATTATCTTGGTCCAGTTAAGCATGTAATTGCTCAAATGAGTTAAAATCCCCTTCAAATATCTGTCTCTGCACCTCATCACACCCAGTTCATACACTCAAATATTTGAGTATTCACAAAGATAAAGCTTAAAGGTATCTCCAATAAAAAGCAGCCAAGACTCTGGTCTTTCATTTTCTTTCTAAGCCAAAGAAATAAACAAGTTGAGAAAAGAAAGAGACTGCGTTACCAGGCTGAATTTCTCTTTGACAACATTCTTATAAGTTCTTTCCCTGAAGACCACTGGGGATCCTCAATCAGCTTGTATTGATGGTGAGATCAACACAAATCTGGCATCAATGCCGCTACAACATATTTAAAGATGAATGCTCAAGTAACAGAGTGGTACTTCAGTTTTCTACAAGACAATGAGTCTTTCTGAAGTTATTTTTTCAACATACAGTTACGCTCAAACTTGTTTATAAACCTCACAGATGTAGATATTTTAATTAAATCAATACGTTTATTTCTGTTTGGAAATTAGATGGGGAATTCTGAAAATATTATAAATCAATGTAAAAAGAGCATGAATTTAAAAAAAAACAAAGTTTAAATTCACCCTTCACTAAAAAGGGAATGTCAAAATATATTTATATCTTTTTTATTACTCAAAGGAGAAATCTGTATCTTTAATCAAACCCTTTATCTTTTTGCATATTTTCACTGTGACTTTTACGATTTATCTTAGATGATGAGCTCCAAGTCCTAGAGGCTGGACATTGTCCTTGCCATCACCCTAATTTTAGCTCCCTCCACAGATTCTTTCCGATTCAACTTGGGACTCTGGCTGGGTCTCTCCAAAATGTTAATATGACTTTCAGTAACAAGAAAGATAAAGAAATAAAAAGATCACTTTCAAATTAAATCTGCTAAAGGTATGAATAATTTTAGACGGTATTACCCCATATTAAGGCAGTTGGATCACTGCAGATGGTTCAATTATTGTCAATAATTATGTCAACAATTAGTCTGAATATAACTTTCTAGGGAATAAAGAATTCATATGCAGTTTTTCATCAGTTCTACATAAATTTAACAGAATCAAAGATTAATTGTAGTTGATAAAGAATAAAATAAATATATTTTGCTCATGATAACCAACAACAAGAGATTTTTTCCTTCAACACCCCGTGGTTGTGTATGGTGTCCTCAACTTGTTTGTCACAGCTCAAATAAAAACAAAAAAACTATTTTAATTGTAACTCTTACCGTAGAATCAAGTTTAGATCCTTAGTTATTTTCTTACAGTTATTTTCTGACGTATGCAGATCAACACACATCTGCCTTACTTAAATGGCTTGTATTCTTGTCTTTATTATTTTGAAGAGTGGGTAGGAGAAATTGGCCTGTAGATCGTGTCAAGTATAGCCCAAAAAGTTATGGATTACAAATTACAAGTTTACAGACACCATGGTCAACTTAAAACAGTAAATATAAATGCTTTATTTAGATTTATTGAAAAGGAATTTTTAGGTAGGCAGCAGAACTATTTCCAAAAGTGGTCATTTTTTAAATAACTGGATAAATGTGCTCAAATTAAAGGATGACTTTAAAAACATTTACATGAGATTATGCCAATACAATAAAAAGTTTTTATACACGACTTTGTACATATCTTTACCAGCATTGCTCGTGTAGAGGGCACTGTAATAATTAGTAATACATCAAATAAAGTTTTTGTGTTGGAAAACTAGATGCAAGGAAATGATGGACTGGGGATGGAAGGGGGCTTTTTTGCCAGGTGTATTAGGCCCTTGCCAAATGCCACCCTCAGAGCGGAGAGGGTGTCCTGCCTTGCTTCCCTGAATGAATGCTAATGAGGGCGTGTGTCTATGTCTGAATGTTATTCACACCACATCAAACTGGGCCTGCAAAGAGGTGCAAAACTGGGGCTGGCAGCCTCCCAAACCAAAACAACCTGGAAGAATGTCAGACGATACATGTTCCTGTGACAGAGTACATGCATGGATTACTGCAGAGAAGGAAACTGTTAGGACAATGTTAACAGTGGTCCAGCTGCCTACTGGAAAATTGTTAACATTTCACCCAATAATACAAACATTATCGTTTTTTACACATGTACTCCTGAGACATCCATCTCTTTGGCAAAGTTTGCATCTTTCTCAAAAACTGCCTGTACCAGGGAAACATGTTCCTAAATATATTTTGCTTACTGTTTAAAAATGAAAAATTCTGCTTAAATGACTCATGTGATTGTTAATCTTTAAACCCTATTTCAAGAAATAGTTGTTAGAAAAAAAATCTTATATTTAAAGACTAAACTATTTATTTGATGGTTTTCACTAAAATAAAATTTTTCTCTGCAACATCAGCTGTGTTTCTGTTTTTGTATTGTAGTTGACAGCAGCTTTAAATGGTCATGTAATTATCATGAAAATAAGAATAGATTTTGCATGTATTACAAAACCAAATGACAGAACTGGTTTTTGAGAAAACTGCTCACTCTTTTAAAGAGGTAATACTCAAATGTTTGCACCAAAATTGATACATTTGGCATTTAGGGCAATTATACATGTGCCTTTTGTATTCCACAGTATAATTTTGCAAAAAAAGAAACAATGTTAATTCACATAAGTAATAAAGTTTTTTTTATAAATTATGTTAGTCTTTACTTTTAGTAATTTTAAAGTTGATTAGTTCTCACAAGGCAAACTAAAAATGTAAAATTACAGTTACTATCAATATGCCTCAAACACAAAGAGTTTACTCAAAACTTACGCTTCAATTTACCATGCAAAGCGCAGTACCACGCAAGATAGAATCAAGATAGAAACCAATTACAGCCATTTAGGATGGTCTCGTTGGCTAAGGTGAGACACTCTCTGGATTGGCTTCACATTTGCTGAGAGCTGATGGGCAGACAAGGTCACTGAATGTACAAGCTCTCATTTAAAATATAGACATGAGAGCAGAACTGGGGTTAGCTGGGTCTATCAGAGCTGTCAATCAATTAATGACAATTATTGAGCAAGGACGCCCGTGGGAGGTGAGAGAGGGAATGAGATTGACCATGGGGGAAAGACACAGAGAACGGGACGAATTATGGAAATTGGAAAATAATGACCAAAACTGAATGATATTACCAGCCCACACAAGCAGATCGCTTACTTCCCAACATGTGAAAAGTGAGTCAATTTGATCACTTTGACAGGGTTTTGGACTTTGCCTTACTAATCCTACCACTAAAGAGGAAAATATTAGCTAACTCATTAGAATTTGTATGTATGTATTGTATGAATTTTCCGATCGTAACTAAATTTTGTGATCTTTAAAATTAGCCATTTTCCTCATCACATATAGCACGTCAGCAAAAATCTCTCTGTCCCATCTTCTGATTGTGATGGTGTTGTGCTCGTACAAATGAGTACAGCACAGACTTTCTCTAAACTAGGAGGGAGAGGAATGAGTAAGAGAAAGTGTTTTGAATTTCTCCAGCTGGCAGGCTTTAATTTTCCAGCATTCTAATTAAAATGCAAATTAAATTTATAATTAGCAACCACAGTATCCGAGAAACCACCTTGTGTGCAGCCCAAACATATGGGGCAACCAGCGGTGGGTAGCACCGTCTCTAGGAGACAGCAGAGGTGGGTGGCAGGACTGGGGAGTGTTTGTTGAAGATGAAGCTAGTGATCACAGGCCCCGGCTGGTGACATGGGACCAGCGCTGTGCTCCTGCCCCTCCGAGTTGGGAGCCCCCTAAGCTCTCAAAGCGCAGTGAGGCTTGGGAACATGGCCCAGTTTTACTCTACTGTCACTGCCAATGTCACAGGTCACTACGTGCCTCACCTTACCCACACACGAGTGCAGCGACAAGCACTCCTGGGGTCAGCTCCTCCAGATCGAAAGGTTTCTGACCAAAATTAACCTTTGCTGACACTCAGATAATTAATTTTTCATTGATGGCTGTTCTATGTAAACATCTCTTAACCCAGCGACTAAGACATACTAACCTTATGATACAGCTGTTATTTTAGTATTACACTTTGGGAGGCTGTTCATTCAATTAAATAAAACAGTGACCAGACTACCCAGTTGAACAGACACACACCAATCAGAATTTTGTAAATCCTTGACCTGCCAAAGCTGATTTTAATCAATTCTATTTTTTTTCCTTTCAGAACTATACTTTCAAACTAGAAAAGCACTCCAAGAGCACCTATGTTTTTATAGCATTCTTGCCATGAATGGCCTATAATTAGTTATAAAAGGAGTAGGGGCATTGTGTGTGTGAGTGAAAAACCAGTTGATGTGACATGGTTTTACTTATATTTCAAAACAAAGACAAAATGATCACAACCTTTTTGTTTTAAACTGTTGTAAGGATCTTATATCAGGAGTTAGTAAGGTAAGTGCAACTAGTACTCCCAACACAACCCGCGTTAAATGGACATTCTGGGGGATATAGATCTTTACCTTAACTACAATATCTCCTAAATGCTGCATGATTCACGAGACACAGATGTGGAAAGATCAAAACATAAGCTCATCTTCACTGTTTTTGTTCCACCTTCCTGTTATTTATTGAAGCTCTTGCTCTCTCTCAATTTCCTGCATGTTTCAGCATGTTATTGAATGTACAATTGAAGACTTTCTTAAATATCTGTGCTTCTCATCTGGGTTTTAAACAATTCACTGATAATGAAAATATCGGACACATGTCTTCATTTCTCTGTAACAACATTGTGCCACTATTGAATTGGGCCTATTTAAAGCAAATTTTAGACACATTCCTTTGTAACATTCTATTTTATGTTTAAGTGTTGCTTGTTTTTATTATGCGTTTTGGTCTTTCTATGTGGACGTTTTAAATCGTGTTAAAAATCAATAAATTAATAAATTACCGCTGTTTTTAGAGTAAAATGTCAGTGCTTAGTATGGCTTATTCACATTAGAGTTACTGCCCAGCTGGGCACTGGTCAAGAAGGATATATACTATTTCTGTCACCAGTCAATTTCTTAATGCCTCCCTGGAAAAGACGAACCTGCTTTTAACAGTTTGGTTTGATGAAGATTATTGAACAAAAATATTTACACAAAACTCAACTGCAACGAGATAATTGCTCAGATAAACTCTAAATGAACATCTTTTCCAGCCTCAGACAAGTCTGAGACAGATCAGTGTGAGTCCACAGAATGCTCTTTCAGAGGTCCCTGGCTTTTCTCTTGACACTGCTGAAACAGCACCATCAGTCATCCATCAGTTGTCACAGCCTAGAGCTAAGGTCAGAACAAATTCTTGTCAAAAGAAAAGGCTGCATCTTACCATGAGCTTTTGCTCAGCTGGACAGTCTTGCCGTTGACACTGTGTCAAGAGACTGCTATCCAGCTCTATAGTCATTCTCTGTGACTGACTTAGTCAATGAGCAGGTCTCATGTGACCTCCTCAATATCACTGTCCCCTTGACACCTGAGTTGGGCCACCAACTTCCATTAGACTGGTAAGTGTCTTGACTACAAGACAGACTTATCTAGGAAGCTGTCAGCAGAGTTAACCTGTAAAGCTTTGGTGAGACAACAGAATGTGGCCCTGTGTCACCAATGACACTGTTGCTGCTCTGTAAATGACACTCTTAACTGTGCTGAGTCAAACATAACACACTGTCATTTGTAACCCTGTGCTTTAAGGGTCATTAACAGATATGGTACAGACAACATTGTATTATCCGTATTCCTTGTATGAAAATCAGCAGTATTTTCTTCATGCTTCCATGTTCTAGCAGTCTCTTGGTAATGATGGAACCTTTGTTGAGTTGATCATGCACTGATCTTTTTACTTAACACTATTATAGGAAGGTGACATCTCCTTGTACAATCTGGCTAGCTAGATACAAAGAAACCTTTCTGAGAAATATTCAAACTGCAGTGCTAGACAAAAAAGTCAAAATGATATATGGCTTTACCAAACGGAATGTCAGTGTTGGACAAAAACACGGTTTCTAAGTATAATCAACCATTGTTTCCCCTTG